>CM033476.1:312462832-312687433 GCA_019447015.1 Hymenochirus boettgeri
AGACAGGGATGACTTTAGGAGTGATGGCAAAATTCAATTCATTAGCCAGGACTTTCATGTCTGGATTGGTCAAATAGAGGGGCACCGCAGTTTGAAAGATACTAGCTAGAGGGTCACTGCAGTTTGAAAGATACTACCTAGAGGGTCACTGCAGTTTGAATGACACTACCTAGAGGGACACTACAGTTTGAAAGATACTACCTAGAGGGACACTGCAGTTTGAAAGATACTACCTAGAGGGTCACTGCAGTAGATTAAGTGACAATTCCCTCCTTTTTGTCTCTTTTTGGGGTATTCTGGAATGAGCGAATACAGAACTTGTTCTGTTGCCTTTTCTTGCCCTTCCAGTGCTGAGATAGCTGTGCTTGTTTGGTGAACTCCATTACCCTTTCCCAGGTGGCCACAGGTAGCTGCGAAGTCTGGTTCTGTTCTATATGAAGCGCAAGTAGTTTCTGTACTCTGTTCCAATCATATTGGATTAAAAGATTCAATTATGATTGGTTAATGTGTGATCATGATTGAAATCTTAACCAATCACAATTGGATTTGGTCCTTCTGCAAACTTCCGCGGAGCTCAGAAGTCATTGCAGCTGATGGCAGAAGAAAGAAGAAGACGTCGGATCAAGAGGTGGCGCCAGTCGCCAACTGTCAGCGGAGTTGGTGTCGCCGACAAGAAGATGCAGAAACCCGAAAAGGTTATTTTTAGGACCTGGGGGGTCCTGGTTTCGAGTTGCAGGACCCCCCACAAAGGCACTGGTCAGGGCCGCAAAAGCACTTATAAGTGCCGGGGAGGGGGGTCCCGGTTCGAGCTGCGGGACCCCTTAAGCCCCAAAGGGCCCTTGTCAGGGCCACAAAGGACCTTGTAAGGTCCCAGGAGGGGGTCCCGGTTTTGAGCTGCAGGACCACCGAACAACCGGCAGTGAGATTGTCGGCCATTTTGGTCATTCATCCAGGTCATGCTATATCTGTAATATTCATCCATCCAGGTCATGGTCTATCTGTAATATTCATTCATCCAGGTCATGGTATATCTGAAATATTCATCCATCCAGGTCATGGTATATCTGTAATATTCATCCATCCAGGTCATGGTATATCTGTAATATTTCATCTATCAGGTCACGGTATATCTGTAATATTCATCCATCCCATGGTATATCCTGATTACATCATCAGGTCAGTATATCTGTAATATTCATCATCCAGGTCCGGATATCTGTAAATTCTCCACCAGTCAGTATAGCTGTATATATTCATCCAGGTCATGGGATATATATCTGTTCAATATGATCATCCATCCAGGTATGGTATATTCTGTAATATTCATTTCATCAGGTCTGGTATATCTGTAATATTAGTATCCAGATCATGGTTAATCTGTTAATATTCATCCATCCAGGTCATGGTATATCTGTAATATTCATCCATACGGTAATGGTAATCTTTTATATTTCATTCATCCCAGGTACAGGTATATCTAGTATTCATCCATCAGGTCACGGTATATCTGTAAATATTCATCATCCAGGTCGGTATATCTGTAATATTCATTACCTCCAGGTCAGGTAATTGTAATATTCATTTATCCAGGTTCATGGTATATCTGTAATATTCATTCATTTTACAGGTCATGGTATATCTGTAATATTATTTCATCCAGATCATGGTATATCTCTTAATATTCATTCAATCAGGTCATGGTATAATCGGTACATATTTTTCATCCAGATCATGGTATATCTGTAATATTCATTATATCCAGGTCACCGTATATCTGTAATATTTACCATCCATGCACGGTATTATCTGTAATATTCATTCAGGTCAGGTGACGGTATATCTTGTAAATCATTCATTCATCCAGGTCATGGTATATCTGTAATTATTCCATCCAGGTCATGGTATATCTGTAATATTCATCCATCCAGGTCATGGTATATCTGTAATATTCATTTATCCAGGTCATGGTTATCTGTAAATCATCCATCCAGGTAAGTATATCTGTACATATTCATTTATCCAGGGTCATGGACTATCTGTAATATTCATGTCCTCCATGTCATGGTATATCGTTAATATTCATTCATCCAGGTCATGGTAATATCTGTAATATCATCCCATCCAGGTCATGGTATATCTGAATATTCATCCATCAGGTCATGGTATATCTGTAATATTCATTCTTCAGGTCACGGTATATATGTAATATTCATTCCCATCCAGGTCATGGTCTATCTGTAATATCATCCATCCAGGTCACGGTATTCTGTAATATTATCCATACAGGTCACGGTATATCTGTAATATTCATTCATGCAGGTCACGGTATATCTGTATATTCATCTATCCAGGTCGGTATATCTGTAATATTCATTCATCCAGGTCATGGTAATCTGTAATATCTCATCATGTCAAGTATATCTGTAATATTCATTTATTCCAGGTCATGGTATATCTGTAATATTATTCATACAGGTCATGGTATATCCTGTAATATTTATTCATCCAGATCATGGTATACTGTAATTCATTCACCAGGTCATGGTATATCTGTAATATTCATCATCCAGGTCATCGGATATCTGTAATATTCATTCATCCAGGTCATGGTATATCTGTAATTATTATCATCCAGGTTATGGTATATCTGTTATATCATCCATGTCATGGTATAACTGTAATATTCATTCATTCCAGGTTATGGGTAATTGTAATATTCATCCATCCAAGGTCATGGTATATCTGTAAATTCATTCATCAGGTCATGGTATATCTGTAATATTCATCATCCAGGTATGGTATATCTGTAATATTCATTCATCAGGTTCTGGTATATCTGTAATATTCATCCATCCAGGTTATGGTATATCTGTAATATTCATCATCCAGGTCATGGTATATCTGTAATATTATCCATCCAGGTTATGGTATATCTGTAAATTCATCATCCAGGGTCACGGTATATCTCGTAATATTTCATCATCCAGGTCATGGTATATCGGTAATATTCATCCATCCAGGTCATGGTATATCTTTATATCATTCATCTAGGTCCGGTATCTCTGTAATATTTCATTCATCCAGGTCATGGTATTATCTGTAATATAGTTCATTCATCCGGTCACGGTATATCTTGTATATTCATTCATCCAGGGGTCATGGTATATCTGTAATATTTCATTTATCAGGTCATGGTATATCTGTAATATTCATTCATCCGGTTATGGTATAATCTTTTAATATTCATCCATCCAGGTCCATGGTAATCTGTAATATTAATCCATCCAGGTCATGGTATATCTGTAATATTCATCCATCCAGGTTATGGTATATCTGTAATATTCATCCATCCAGGTCACGGTTAATCTGAATATTTCATTCACAGGTCATGGTTCATCTGTAATATTCATTATTCCAGGTCATGGTATATCTCGGGTATATTCATCCATCCAGGTTATGGTATATCTGTAATATTCATCCATCCAGGTCATGGTATATCGTTAATATTCATCCATCCAGGTTATGGTATATCTGTAAATTCATCCATCCAGGTCACGGTATATCTGTAATATCATTCATCCAGGTCATGGTATATCTGTAATCATCATCAAGGTCATGGTATATCTTTTAATTCATGTCCCAGGTCACGGTATATCTGTAATATTCATTCATCCAGGTCATGGTATATCTGTAATATTCATTCATCCAGGTCATGGTTAATCTGTATATTCATATCATCCAGGTTATGGTATATCTGTAATATTCATCTCATCCAGGTCATGGTATATCTGTAATATTCTATCCTCAGGTTATGGTATATCTGTAATATTATCCATCCAGGTCATGGTATATCTGTAATATTCATCCATCCAGGTTATGGTATATCTGTAATATTCATCCATCCAGGTCACGGTAATCTGTATATTCATTCATCCAGGTCATGGTATATCTGTAAATTCATCCATCTCAGGTTATGGTATATCTGTAATATCATCCCTCCAGGTCATGGTATATTGTAATATTATCCATCCCGGTTATGGTATATCTGTAATATTCATCCATCAGTCAGTAATCGTAATATTCATTCATCCAGGTCATGGTATGAATGAATTCAACCTGGATGAATGAATATACAGATATACCGTGACCGGTGAATGAATTACAGATATACCATGGACCTGGATGAATGAATATTACAGATATACCGTGACCTGGATGAATGAATATTAAAGATATACCATGACCTGGATGGATGAATATTACAGATATAACCATGACCTGGAGAATGAATATTACAGATTTACCGTGACCTGGATGGATGAATATTACAGATATACCATAACCGGATGGAATGAATATTACAGATTACCATGACTGGATGGATGAATATTACAGATAACCATAACCTGGATGGATGAATATTACAAGATTACCATGACCTGGATGAATAAATGGGTATATCTGTAATTCATCCCATCCAAGGTTCATGGTATATCTGTAATATTCATCCATCCAGGTCATGGTATATCTGTGGTGTTCAGTTAGATCAAACTTATCGTTACTGTATAACCGCGGATGTTAATGTACACCTGCATTTGTACATTTATGTCAAACATTAGTACATCTACAAACGTTCATTCGTAAAATACCAAGTGGTAGTAAAATACTGCAATGGTATTCTATGGACGCTCGTTAACCTACGATCATGGTCATAGATTTACGATAGCGATCGTAGATTAATGATCAGTATAAAACTTGTTAAAGGCATGGCATCTCTAAAAAGCGATACCCCTTTATAAATATGGCCTTTAGTTCTCAAAGACTTAGGGGCATATTTATAAACTATCGTTAACTTTTCGCGGCAGAGTTTCCCGCCATTTTCGCAAAAATCGCTTTTAACATGATTTATAAATGCACGAAACCTGTCCGCAAAAAGGTTTGGCACAGGTGGTCGCATTCATCAGAGGGACGCAACCCTTCCCAGTTGCTCCGTCTTGGGATTCGTGGCGCATAGCGCTAAGTGCAGTATCGCCGCAAAACTTTTCGCTGCGATGCCGCTCGCCATAAATATGCCGATAGAGGTATTTTTCCCACAGTGATGTGCAGTGGTAATTTCACTGCGCTACTATTGGCCGTTTATAAATATGGCCCTTAGCTTAGGTTTCCATATCTTTCTCTTGTCTTGACAGTATACGTAACTTATTGAGATCTTGCTACAGCCTATCAGAGCTAACCCCTGTATCCCTGGAATGTTCTACATTTTTATCCATGGCATCATGGAGAAAGACATGGCCAACAACAGTTACATTATTGAAACACTAGGGGGTGCTATTGTTGCTGATTAATGTATTAAATACTGAGCTAAGCAATGGGGCAGCCTTGATGAATAAGGCCATGAAAGCTACATGCTGTGCAGACGCTCATACATGGAAGTTTCAGTAAAAATAAACCTTTCCTTATAATTAGAGGATCATTTACTTTTAATATCGTCACATGCATTAGACTCGCTGGTTAGGATTATTTATTTTAATAATGGTCTGATGTATTTGGCAGAGACTGAGGATTCTGGATGTGCTGAGAGGGAGACCATTAAATCGCTCTCAGACATGCAAAGCAAGAAGGAACACGCTGAGATACGGGGAGGGGGGTCAACTTTCAGTGACCCAGTTTGATTCCCTTGTTCTCCAGAAATACCAGAAATAAAGAAACTATCAATTAACCATGAAAGCTGCAAAAACTCAGGAGCCGGAATGTTCCATAATATTGTTTCTCACTGGAAACATTCCATGAAATGGAGTAGGGGCCACCTGGACTGGATGGGAATCTCTGTAGTTGGAGGGTTCTATCGGTTACATAACACTGGGCGTGGACATGTTGGGTTGGGCAGGTCTATCCACCCATTACTCAGAGACTCACTTACTTCTTCTCTCGATGGAAAGCTCGTTTCAGTTGGCAATAAAGCAAAGAGAGAATAGGCCAATTCCATGTTTGATAGTTTGATTTAATATCTACTGTATTCCATTTTACCTCCTGACGTTCCTACAGTGTTCACTGCTCTGGCCCATTTATCTTGCATTTGATCACAAAATGATCACCCAGGTGGTTCTTGGAACATCATGTGATACATTAAGGAACTAGATAGATAGATGGATAGATAGGTGGATAGATTGATTGGATGGATGGATGGACGGACGGACGGACGGATGGACGGACAGGCAGGCAGGCAGGCAGGCAGGCAGGCAGGCAGACAGACAGACAGACAGACAGATAGATAGATAGATAGATAATGAGATAGATAGATAGATAGATAGATAGATAGATAGATAGATAGATAATAGGTAGATAAAATAACAAGGGGAATGAACTTTACTATACAGGCTGATTAGACAAGTTCGGGCTGTTTACCATGGTCAAGTGACGATATGATCACTTTATACAAATACATTAATGGGCCATACAATAAACTCTCTGGTGCATTGTTTACTAATAGGTCATATCAGAGGACACGTGGACATAATAAAGGTTGGAAGAAAAGAAGTTTCATCTTCAGGTTAGGAAAGGTTTCTTTACAGTAGGAATGAAACTGTGGAACTGTCTTGTAATGGCAAGTTAATTAAATAGCTTTAAAAATGGTCTGGAAAAGTTTCTTAAACTAAATAATATTGAAAAATATTGGTATTAACGTATTAATACATATAGCTTTTGTTGATCCAGGGTTCCTTTATGATTGCCATTTGGATCAACTGTTAGATTGGGTACAAAAGTAAGCTAAAATGTATGTCTTTATACAACCTCCAATACCATGTTACTATGTAACTGTTATACAGACATAATGGGTAGGGTATAAAGGTTGGATTAGATGGACTTATGTCTTTATACAACATCCAATACTATGTTACTATGTAACTGTTATACAGACATAATGGGTAGGGTATAAAGGTTGGATTAGATGGACTTATGCCTTTATACAACCTCCAATACCATGTTACTATGTAACTGTTATACAGACATAATGGGTAGGGTATAAAGGTTGGATAGATGGACGTATGTCTTTATACAACCTCCAATACTATGTTACTATGTAACTGTTAGACAGAAATTATGGATACAGTATAAAGGTTGGAGTAGATGGATGGATGTCTTTATACAACCTCCAATACTATGTTACTATGTACCTGTTATACAGACATTATGGGTAGGGTATAAAGGTTGGACTAGATGGACGTATGTCTTTATACAACCTTCAATACTATGTTACTATGTAACTGTTAGACAGACATTATGGATAGAGTATAAAGGTTGGATTAGATGGACGTATGTCTTTATACAACTTCCAATACTATGTTACTATGTAACTGTTATACAGACATTATGGATAGGGTATAAAGGTTGGACTAGATGGATGTATATCTTTATATAACCTCCAATACTATGTTACTATATAACTGTTAGACAGACAGTATGGGTAGAGTATAAAGGTTGGACTAGATGGACTTAAGTCTTCATACAACCTCCAATACTAGATGGGTTGGACTGGCTGGACATATGTCTTTATTAAACCTCAAATAGTATACTACTGTATATTACAGGCTGGGAGGTGCAACAGCAGCAACCTGGACAGACACAGGGCTGATTTCCCCATGTCTTTGTAGTGTGTGGCCAGATTTACTGTAGAGAATAATAATTAAACCTGAATTCCATGCCTTATTTAGTCTCGCTAACATTTAGACTTTAAATTTCTAATATGGGGACCGTAATATTAAAAATGGCTCCTATAATGTTTGTATTTTCTTGAAAAGCATTGAACATATGACTCTTTATTCATGCACATCTAAACTGCTTAGCCTAGGTATGTTATCACACACATTATGTGTTTGTAATTGTGTGAGAAAACCAAAATTCCCAGAGGAAACCCATTCAAACTCCTGCCTAGGGCAGAATTGAGTTCATAGCACTGCAAGGCATCCGTGATAACCACTGAGCTATTCATTTTTTGTACAGATAAAGGTGCCCATAAACATGCGACCGCAAATTGAATCAGGTCTTGAGTTTGCCGATGTGTCCATACAAAGGAATAATCATTCCGTTTGTACTTTATACGGAACATGCTTGTGAAGGTTCTCATTCATGGCATATCTGCTGGATTCAGTTAGATCAACTGGACTTGAAGGACTAAACTTGAAGGACTAAAGTCAACTGATCTAACTGAATACAGCAGAGATAGTTATACGGAACAATCGGCTGTTCGGGCCATAGACTTGAACGACTGTTATCGCCGCCCTATAGACTCAGATCCGACCGCATTTACTGAATTTCACCATATATGAATGAACCCTTCCATTCCTCAGATAAAAAAAAAACCTTTACCATTGACTTACAGGTAAATCCAGGTAGATAAGACTTGGTATCCACAGATGTGTCTAAAGATTACACAGTGTAAATATGTAGGACAGAGACTGAAATGCCAAATATATGCAAATAAACTTCCATAAACTTCATAACCATGTTGACATTTTGCCTCAGATTCAGAGACACTGTATGAGGGAGACATTGTTCTGTTCCGTCTTTAGAAGAGAACAATGAGAGATTGTATGAGCTTCCATTCTTAGCAGTTCAGAAGGGAAGTGAATGACAGGCACGCAAACTGTTTACTGACTCTGTAACAGAAGGGCAGCTGGAGGAGAAATACCCCGTGTCCTTGGTATTGTGAAGAGGAAGTGTCGCCTTGCAGAGATCAGAAGGGCTAAGGCCGCGCCAAACCACCTGAAGGACAAATGATGAGAAGACAAGAGACGGATATTATGAAGATGAGGTGATTTCTGGCCCATCAGGATAAAAAGAAGAGGTTCTCCCATTAGAGCCTTAGTTTAAGGTAAGTCTTGCATTGTGGTAAGGGTAGAAGGCAAAACTACCTATTAAACAGACTTATCAGATTAAAAAGAAAGGAAATTCTTTGTACTAAGGTAACAGTTGGCTTGACCTGGATAGAATATGGACAGGTCAGTACGGCATAGGAGCAGGGAGACTACTGGCTATGGGTTAAACTTCTTTAGTCCATACAAGCCACTGGGTCTTCATAAAAGGTCTTGTTGGCCACATTAGGTTCTCAGAATGAAGGATGTCTGGAGGCGGAGCCACAATGACGTATGAACCCACGTTAAATATTAAAATGAATAACAAAAATTTCTACTTTGACCTGGTCTTAGAACTGGCCATTCATTTCAAAGGGGCACAAGGGACTGAGTATTCTCTAAAAGGTCTGGGCTTTATCTAAAGAGACTGAGTATCTCATGGAGTATCTGAAATGCTATGAATTCATATTATCCTGGAGAGATCCGAATACACATGGTATACACTTCACATGTTCTTCTGTTTAGTAGTGATGAGGTGTTAGGAGAGACTTTGCATCCTCCTTGGCTTTGCATTGCTAGAACAGAAGAATCTACACCGAGTCTATGAGAATTACACGGGAATGCGATATTGGGAGTTTGCCTGATCGGTGATAGACAAATGATTATGTGCTAGTTGTAACGTTGGTATCTAGCTTTTATTTTATTGCGGATGTAGGTGTGTATTTTATTTATGTATGTTTTTCTTTATTTATTTTCCTGACTTCTTTCTGTATTTAAACCAAATTACCAATCAGAATTACAAAACAAAATGTTAATTAAAAAAATCTCATTCATTTGAAAAGCAGATGTGAATTTTCTCTTAGAATAGCATTGTCTACATTTTACTAAAAGTTACCATTGCTTTTAATAGAATATCATTGTTTCGCAGCATTCTCCTAAAACCCGTGCACTATAAGGAACAATCAGGATTATTTAATAAAAGTTCTTATCATTTAAAATGGTGCTAATTTTGCCCCAACCAATCAGATGTTAGCTTTAAAATGTTAAATAATATCTGATTGGTTGGGGCAAAATTAGCACCATTTTAAACGATAAGAACTTTTATTGAATCTCCCTGATTGTATTCTGAAGGATACGTAGGATCAGGGCTGGTTTGGAGGGAGTAAGATCCAATACAGAATAGTTGTAATAAAGTCTCTACCATCCTTGTGCAGATCAGAGAATTCTGGTGCAGTTTACTAAGGCTCAATAGTGCTTTGTGCACAAACAATCTGCACACTGGTCTGTGCAAATGTGATAGTTCAATGGGGGCCTCTATTGCCTCTGGGTCTCTCACTTATACAATTGACTATAAATAGACCTGTATTTTCTATAATAGCATTGTAATTGTGAGGACCCTTCACATTTCACCATGCCCTAGCCTATAATACTGCAGTGTGACACATTATACAGTATAACTAGGTCTACGATGGTGCAGTGTGACACATTATACAGTATAACTAGGTCTACGACGGTGCAGTGTGGACACATATACAGTATAACTAGGTCTACGCGGTGCAGTGTGACACATTATACAGTATATAGGTCTACGAGGTGCGATGCAGTGGTGTGACACATTATACAGTATAACTAGGTCTACGATGGTGCAGTGTGACATTATACAGTATAACTAGGTCTACGATGGTGCAGTGTGACACATTATACAGTATAACTAGGTCTACGATGGTGCAGTGTGACACATAATACAGTATAACTAGGTCTACGACGGTGCAGTGTGACACATTATACAGTATAAACTAGGTCTATGATGGTGCGTGTGACACATTATACAGTATAACTAGGTCTACGATGGTGGCAGTGTGACACATTATACAGTATAACTAGGTCTACGATGGTGCAGTGCAGTGTGACATTATACAGTATAACTAGGTCTACGATGGTGCAGTGTGATACATATACAATATAACTAGGTCTACGATGGTGCAGTGTGAACAGTATACAATATAAACTAGGTCTACGATGGTGCAGTGTGACATTAACAGTATAACTAGGTCTAACGATGGTGCAGTGAGATATATACAGAATAACGGTCTATGATGGTGCAGTGTGACATAATACAGTATAACTAGGTCTATGATGGTGCAGTGTGACACATTATACAGTATAACTAGGTCTACGATGGTGCAGTGTGACACATTATACAATATAACTAGGTCTACGATGGTGCAGTGTGACATTATACAGTATAACTAGGTCTACGATGGTGCAGTGTGACACATTATACAGTATAACTAGGTCTACGATGTAGTGTGACATACAGTATAACTAGGTCTAGATGGTGCAGTTGACAATTATACAGTATAACTAGGTCTACGATGGTGCAGTGTGACACATTATACAGTATAACTAGGTCTACGATGTGTGGCAGTGTGAACATTATACAGTATAAACTAGGTCTACGATGGTGCAGTGTGATACATTATACAATATAACTAGGTCTACGATGGTGCAGTGTGACATTATACAGTATAACTAGGTCTACGATGGTGCAGTGAGATATTATACAGTATAACTAGGTCTACGATGGTGCAGTGACACATTATACAGTATAACTAGGTCTACGATGGTGCAGTGTGACACATTATACAGTATAACTAGGTCTATGATGGTGCAGTGTGACATACAGTATAACTAGGTCTACGATGGGTGAAGGTGTGACACATTATACAGTATAACTAGGTCTACGATGGTGCAGTGTGACACGATTATACAGTATAACTAGGTCTACGATGGTGCAGTGTGACACATTATACAGTATAACTAGGTCTACGATGGTGCAGTGTGACAGATTATACAGTATAACTAGGTCTACGATGGTGCAGTGTGACACATTATACAGTATAACTAGGTCTACGATGGTGCAGTGTGACACATTATACAGTATAACTAGGTCTACGACGGTGTGCAGTGTGACATTATACAGTATAACTAGGTCTACGATGGTGCAGTGTGACACATTATACAGTATAACTAGGTCTACGATGGTGCAGTTGCATTGTGACATTAACAGTATAAACTAGGTCTACGATGTGCAGTGTGACACATTATACAGTATAACTAGGTCTACGATGGTGCATGTGTGACCATATACACTATAACTAGGTCTACGATGTGCAGTGTGACACATTATACAGTATAACTAGGTCTACGATGGTGCAGTGTGACACATTATACAGTATAACTAGGTCTACGATGGTGCAGTGTGACATTATACAGTATAACTAGGTCTACGATGGTGCAGTGTGACACATTATACAGTATAACTAGGTCTCCAACTGTGCAGTTGGACACATAATACAGTATAACTAGGTTCTACGATGGTGCAGTGTGGTGACACATTATCAGTATAAAAGGTCTACGATGGTGCAGAGTGTGACACATTATACGTGTATAACTAGGTCTACGACGTGCAGTGTGACACATAATCACGTATAAACTAGGTCTACGATGGTTGCAGTGTGTCACATATACATATAAAACTGTGGTCTACGATGGTGCAGGTGTGACAAATTATACTTATAACTAGGTCTACGAGGTGCGTGTGACATTATACAGATAACTAGGTCTACGATGGTGCAGTGTGAACATTATACAGTATAAACTAGGTCTACGATGGTGCAGTGTGACACATTATACATATAACTAGGTCTACGATGGTGCAGTGTGGACATATATACAGTATAAACTAGGTCTACGATGGTGCAGTGTGACATTATACAGTATAAATAGGTCTACGATGGTGCAGTAGTTACAGATAACTAGTCTCGATGGTGCAGTGTGAACATTATACAGTATAACTAGGTCTACGATGGTGCACAGTGTGACAATATTACAGTATAACTAGGCGATGGTGCAGTGTGACAATACACGTATAACTAGGTCTAGATGGTGCGGACACTGAGTCTAACTAGGTCTACGATGTATTGTGTATTCAATTGATCAACGGACTTGAAGTTTATCCGGTGATCTAATTGAATACAACAGATATACCATGACCTGGATGAATGAGAACCTTCACTAGGTCTACGGTGGTGCAGTGTGACATTATACAGTATAACTAAGTCTACGATGTTGCAGTGTGACACATTATACAGTATAACTAGGTCTACGATGGTGCAGTGTGACACATTATACAGTATAACTAGGTCTATGATGGTGCAGTGTGACACATAATACACTATAACTAGGTCTACGATGGTGCAGTGTGACACATTATACAGTATAACTAGGTCTACGATGGTGCAGTGTGACACATTACAGTAAATAGGTTAGTGGTGCAGTGTGAACCTAATACACTATAACTAGGTCTACGATGGTGCATGTTGACACATTAACAGTATAACTAGGTCTACGATGGTGCAGTGTGACACATTATACAGTATAACTAGGTCTACGATGGTGCAGTGTGACACAACAGTATAACTAGGTCTACGATGGTGCAGTGTGACACATAATACACTATAACTAGGTCTACGATGGTGCAGTGTGACACAACAGTATAACTAGGTCTACGATGGTGCAGTGTGACACATAATACACTTATAACTAGGTCTACGATGGTGACAGTGTGACACATTATACAGTATAACTAGGGCTAGGATGGTGCATGGACAGATTATACAGTATAACTAGGTCTACAATGGTGCAGGTGACATTATACAGTATAACTAGGTCTCGATGTGCAGTGTGACACATATACAGATATAACTGGTCTACGATGGTGCAGTGTGCAATGACATTATACAGTATAAAACTAGGTCTACGATTGGTGCAGTGTGAACATTATACAGTATAACTAGGTCTACGATGGTGCAGTATGACAGATTATACAGTATACTAGGTCTCACGATGGTGCAGATGACATTATACAGTATAACTAGGTCTACGATGGTGCTAGTGTGACACATATACAGTATACTAGGTCTACGATGGTGCAGTATGACAATTATACGTTAAACTAGGTCTACAGTGCAGATGTGCGGTGACATATACAGTATAAGGTCTACGATGGTGCATTGGACATTATACAGTATAACTAGGTCTACGATGGTTGCAGTGTGACACATTATACAGTATAACTGGTCTACGACTGTGAGTGTGACACATATACACTATAACTAGGTCTACGATGGTGCAGTGTGAACATATACAGTATAACTAGGTCTACGATGGTGCAGTGTGCACATTATACAGTATAACTAGGTCTCGATGTGTTGCAGCAGTGTGACATATACAGTATAACTAGGTCTACGATGGTGCAGTGTGGACACATTATACGTATAAACTAGTCTACGATGGTGCAGTGTGACACATTATACAGTATAACTAGTCACGAGGTTGCAGTGTGACAGTTATACAGTATAACTAGTCTACGATGGTGCGTGTAGACCACCATCTACCATCACGCCCTCCAGTCCCACAACGAAACCAACACCCTCCGCCGATCTACCCGACACCCCCGCTGCTCCAGACACCAGATGAACAACAACAGACAGACTTCATAACCACACACACACCTGTGACCCTCCAATAATACACTAGAACTAGGTCTACGATGGGTTTGCAGTGGGCACATTAATACAGTTATAACTAGGTCTTACGATGTGATGGTGTGACACATTATACAGTATAACTAGGTCTACGATGGTGCAGTGTGACACATTATACAGTATAACTAGGTCTACGACGGTGCAGTGTGACACATAATACAGTATAACTAGGTCTACGACGGTGCAGTGTGACACATTATACAGTATAACTAGGTCTATGATGGTGCAGTGTGACACATTATACAGTATAACTAGGTCTACGATGGTGCAGTGTGATACATTATACAATATAACTAGGTCTACGATGGTTGCAGTGTGAACAGTATACATATTAAACTAGGTCTACGATGGTGCAGTGTGACAATTATACAGTATAACTAGGTCTACGATGGTGCAGTGAGATATTATACAGTATAACTAGGTCTATGATGGTGCAGTGTGACATAATACAGTATAACTAGGTCTATGATGGTGCAGTGTGACACATTATACAGTATAACTAGGTCTACGATGGTGCAGTGTGACACATTATACAATATAACTAGGTCTACGAGGTGCGTGTGACATTATACAGTATAACTAGGTCTACGATGGTGCAGTGTGACACATTAACAGTATAACTAGGTCTACGATGTAGTGTGACATACGATAACTAGGTCTAGATGGTGCAGTTGACATTATACAGTATAACTAGGTCTACGATGGTGCAGTGTGACACATTATACAGTATAACTAGGTCTACGATGTGTGGCAGTGTGAACATTATACAGTATAACTAGGTCTACGATGGTGCAGTGTGAACATTATACAGTATAACTAGGTTCTACGATGGTGCAGGTGACATTAACAGTATAACTAGGTCTACGATGGTGCAGTGACATATTATACGTATAACTAGGTCTACGATGGTGCAGTGACACATTATACAGTATAACTAGGTCTACGATGGTGCAGTTGTGACACATTTACAGTATAACAGGTCTATGATGGTGCAGTGTGACAATTATACAGTATAACTAGGTCTACGATGGGTGAGTGTGACACATTATACAGTATAACTAGGTCTACGATGGTGCAGTGTACGATTATACAGTAAACTAGGTCTACGATGGTGCAGTGTGACACATTATACAGTATAACTAGGTCTACGAGTGGTGCAGTGTGACACATTATACAGTATAACTAGGTCTACGATGGTGCAGTGTGACACATTATACAGTATAACTAGGTCTACGATGGTGCAGTGTGACACATTATACAGTATAACTAGGTCTACGACGGTGCAGTGTGACATTATACAGTATAACTAGGTCTACGATGGTGCAGTGTGACATTATACAGTATAACTAGGTCTACGATTGGCAGTTGCCATGTGACATAAAGTATAACTAGGTCTACGATGGTGCAGTGTGACACATTATACAGTATAACTAGGTCTACGATGGTGCAGTGTGTGACATATTACACGTATAACTAGGTCTACGATGTGCAGTGTGACACATTATACAGTATAACTAGGTCTACGATGTGCAGTGTGACACATTATACAGTATAACTAGGTCTACGATGGTGCAGGTGCACATTATACAGTATAACTAGGTCTACGATGGTGCAGTGTGACACATTATACAGTAAACTAGGTCTCAACTGGTGCAGTTGGACACATAATACAGTTAACTAGGTTCTACGATGGTGCAGGTGTGACACATTATACAGTATAACTAAGGTCTACGATGGTGCGAGTGTGACACATTATACGGTTATAAACTAGGTCTACGACGTGCAGTGTGACACATTATACTATAAACTAGGTCTACGATGGTGCAGTGTGTCACATATACAATAAACTGGTCTACGATGGTGCAGTGTGACAAATTATACAGTATAACTAGGTCTACGAGGTGCAGTGTGACACATTATACAGTATAACTAGGTCTACGATGGTGCAGTGTGACCACATTATAAGTATAAACTAGGTCTACGATGGTGCAGTGTGACACATTATACATAAACTGGTCTACGATGGTGCAGTGTGGACATATATACAGATAACTAGGTCTACGATGGTGCAGTGTGACATTATACAGTATAAATAGGTCTACGATGTGCAGTGAGATATATTACAGGATAACTAGGTCTCGATGGTGCAGTGTGAACATATACAGTATAACTAGGTCTACGATGGTGCAGTGTGACACCATTATACAGTATAACTAGGTCTACAGATGGTGCAGTGTGACACATTACACCATATAACTAGGTCTAAGATGGTGCGGACACTGAGTACTAACTAGGTCTACGATGTATCTGTTGTATTCAATTAGATCAACCGGACTTGAAGTTTAGTCCGGTTGATCTAATTGAATACAACAGATATACCATGACCTGGATGAATGAGAACCTTCACTAGGTCTACGGTGGTGCAGTGTGACATTATACAGTATAACTAAGTCTACGATGTTGCAGGTGTGACCATTATACAGTATAACAGGTCTACGATGGTGCAGTGTGACACATTATACAGTATAACAGGTCTAGATGGTGCAGTGTGACACATAATACAATATAAACTAGGTACGATGGTGCAGTGTGACACTTATACAGTATAACTAGGTCTACGATGGTGCGAGTGTGCACATTACAGTAAAATAGTAGTGGTGCAGTGTGAACACTAATACACTATAAACTAGGTCTACGATGGTGCAGTGTGTGACACATTATACAGTATAACTAGTGTCTACGATGGTGCAGTGTGACACATATACACAGTATAAACTAGGTCTACGATGGTGCAGTGTGACACATACAGTATAACTAGGTCTACGATGGTGCAGTGTGACACATAATACACTATAACTAGGTCTACGATGGTGCAGTGTGACACAACAGTATAACTAGGTCTACGATGGTGCAGTGTGACACATAATACACTATAACTAGGTCTACGATGGTGCAGTGTGACACATTATACAGTATAACTAGGTCTACGATGGTGCAGTGTGACACATTATACAGTATAACTAGGTCTACGATGGTGCAGTGTGACATATACAGTATAACTAGGTCTCGATGGTGCAGGTCGTGACACAGTTATACAGATATAACTGGTCTAACGATGGTGCAGTGTGCAGTATGACATTATACAGTATAATACTAGGTCTACGATGGTGCAGTGTGACATTATACAGTATAACTAGGTCTACGATGGGCAGTATGACAGATTATACAGTATACCTAGGTCTCTAACGATAGGTGCAGGATGACATTATACAGTATAACAGGTCTACGATGGTGCATAGTGTGACATTATACAGATACTAGGTCTACGATGGTGCAGTATGACAGATTATACGTGTAAACTAGGTCTACATGCAATTGCGGTGACATTACAGTATAAGGTCTACGATGGTGCATTGTGACATTATACAGTATAACTAGGTCTACGATGGTGCAGTGTGACACATTATACAGTATAACTGGTCTACGACTGTGCATGTGGACACATAATACACTATAACTAGGTCTACGATGGTTGCAGTGTGAACATAATACAGTATAACTAGGTCTACGATGGTGCAGTGTGCACACATTATAACCAGCTAAATAACTAGGTCTACGATGGTGTTGCATGCTAGTGTGACATACAGTTATAACTAGGTCTACGATGGTGCAGTGTGGACACATTATACAGTATAACTAGTTCTACGATGGTGCAGTGTGACACATTATCACAGTATAACTAGTCACGATGGGTGCAGTGTGACATATACAGTATAACTAGTCTACGATGGTGCGTGTGACACCTTAATCACGCCCATCTACAACGAAAGTCAACACCTGCCGTACGACACCCTGTCGAAAGATGACAGACAGATCATAAAAACCTGCCTATAACACTATAACTAGGTCTACGATGTTGCAGTGGGCACTCTAATACAGATAACTATGGTCTACGATGTGTGAGTGTGACCAGTTATCAGTATAACTAGGTCTACGAGGTCTTGTGCAGTGGTGACATACAGTTATAACTAGGGTCTTACGATGGTGCAAGTGTGTGACACTAGTATACAGTTATAACAGGTCTACGATGGTGCAGTGTGTGACACATTATAAAGTATAACTAGGTCTACGATCGTGAAGTGTGACACATTAAATACAGTATAACAGGCTACGATGGTTGCGTGTTGACACATTATACAGTATAACTAGGTCTACGATGGTGCAGTGTGACACATTATACAGTATAACTAGGTCTACGATGGTGCAGTGTGACATTATACAGTATAACTAGGTCTACGATGGTGCAGTATGACAGATTATACAGTATAAAGTTTACGATGTGGGGTTGTAGTTGGAGCAGCAGGCTTTCCAGGTTGAGGACTGGGCATTCTAGGGGCAGTGGGCATTCTGGAGTGCGGGGCTGCTAGAGATGACGGGATTTCAGCCCTGACTGTGGGACTCTGTATTTTGTACCTGCAGTCAGGACTACCCTGATTATGATTCACACTCAGGGCAGTGCCCTCTGTTTAATTTGAGGATCACACAGAAAGTATAAACGGTGCTGCAGGAGAGGTAATAATAATAAAGGTAAGTGCAAGACAGTAGAAATGTGGCTGGCATGGGCAGGGTGGGTCCTGGGGAGATGTCCCAGATGTCAGCACTAATAGGGTGGGTGTCTGCACATTGACTTTTCTCTCATTGTCCTTTAGAAAAACACCGCAAGACCTTCCTAAGATGAATGAACTTCACATCCTCCTGCTATCCTGCCTCACCACTCATCTCCACGGATTGTACCGGAGCGCTAACAGGAACCAATGTTTGCCATCTTTCATATACACATTTACACCTTAAATATGTATTGCAGTCATAGTACATACAGCACTGACCCTAGGGGGAGATACTGGAATGCTGGGAAATAAAACCCAAACCCCATAATTATAAGCTAAATTTCCCAGCTCCCACATTAAAATGAGAGGTTAGACATTACTGCTTTTAGATTTCCATCCTGACTAATCAAGGTTTGATTAATTCGACTCAATTGGACTGACTAAATCTCCCCCCCCTGGAAGATTACCTTTATAGTCCAATTCTCTCTAATAATGGGGCACATAGATCAGTGAGTGCCAGTTGACCACAGTTGGAGGTAAGGTCACATTCAACATATTATGGTCATTTTTAGGAATTTAAATTGCAGTCCTTAAACAAAGTGGGTCCCCTCCCAATTCTAGTGACATTGGGAAAAAAACCTCCAGTACCATATCATTCTCTGCCAGTGTCCAACTAGAGCTTGTATGTTAACTCCTACACAGGGGCATATATATTAAAAAGATCGGTATTTTCGCCCCAAAAATTACCGCCGCACATCGCCACAGAAAAAGCATTATTATGGCCATATTTATAAAGGCGATCATCATTGTGGCAAAAAGCAAAACCGCGGTGATGTGCGTCGGTAATTTAAGCTCTCTTCGCCGCTGTAGTGTACTTAGTGCAATGTGCTAAGTATAGTATCGTGGCAAAAGGCTCAAATCCCGATGTGCGGAGCGGGGGGATAGGAAAGGATTGTTCCGTGGGTGGTCACATCTGCTGCCAGAGGGGAGACCACCCGCTGCACAACCCCTTCCCAACAGGGAGGGGCCTGCTGGGGGGAGGGCCCAGCAGTGAGGGCACTGAGAAGTGCCTTTTGGGGCTTAAGGGGTCCCACAGCTCAAACCGGGACCCCCCTTCCCTAGCACTTATAAGTGCCTTTGCGGCCCTCAGAAGGGCCCTTTGGGGCTTATGGGGTCCCACAGCTTGAACCGGGGCCCCCTTACCTGCCATTTATAAGTGACTTTGCGGCCCTTAGAAAGGCCCTTTGGGGCTTAAGGGGTCCCGTAGCCCATACCGCAGCCCTTGCAGCCTTTGTTGGGGGTCCTTCAGCGTGTCTTCTTTCTTCCATCTGGCGACACCAACTTTGGAACCAAGGTTGATGAATTGAAACGGACGAACGTAACGCGAGAATACATTTAGTGCCGCTTTATAAATAGAAGCGAGAGGTAACTGATGCGATGTTTGCGATTTGTCGGAAACCTTATCGCGGCAACCGGCCCAGAGCATGACTGACACTAATGTGTATTTTATCCTGAACATCTATTGAATTTTTTTTTTTTTTATTTGTTTTTTTTGATAGGGGCGAGAAAATGAAAAAAAAAATGTATTAAATCCCAAATACATTAGGAGCACAAGGACAAAGGTTACTTAACGTCATTGTATTCTACCTGAATGTGCGTTAGGTCATATAATATTTAAATAGGGATTTAAATACGTATTTTATTAAGGGATCGGAATTTAAAGGAGAACTAAACACACATTTTTATACTCCAGATTCTGAAAACATTTCCCCAAAACACAGATAAACTGTAAATCCCACTACAAATAGCAGACATCCTACCCTGCTACAGGCATTTGGGCATGGTGGGGGAAGGGTGCGTTACAAAGGGACATACCATTTGTGATGTCACTTAGGGGTGGGCGGAGGCAGGGTTAGTGGCCTTGGGGTGGAGGGAGGCAGGGCTAGGGGAGTACAAGGGAATGGCGGCCAAAAGGGGGCATGGTGGGGGAGGAGATTAGAGACTCCACTTGGTCGCGGGAGTGCGGGAGACCTCCCCAGAATGCAGGGGACTCCTACGAGTCGCGGGAGGAGTGTGATAGCATGTAATGTAACCCCCTGAATAACTGGATAAGATACTTGTGTGTCTGACCACACCTACTGATGCTCCCATGCCTTTACATACTGCTATTATGTAAAGGTGCTCTGCATTCTGATTCAATGTTGATAGATTTAGTTCTTCCATGTTCCCAAGCTAATGTCTACTGAAAGGAATGCACATCTGTGTTACTGGAACGTAAGCGTTATGAAAAACGCACACAGTGGGACCACTCCAATAGGACTGCATCGGCAATGCTCCAAGTCACGCAAGTGAGACCTAGCCCTTATTTGTTAAATGGAATTTTCACCCTTAAAACAACAAAAATGTTCAGTCACCTGCCTCCAACCACAACTCATATATTTTGCACTTTATTACCTGCATTACTAACCAGATATTTAAGGATAATTATTATCCCCATTCTGGTAGAGTAAGCTGGCTCCTCCCTCCATGCAATCAATCAAGGCTGTTACAGCTGACATCAAAACCAATTATTTCCTGCTGTTCCACCAGCTGCCTCCTCTGCACATGCTCAAGCTTATAAAAAGCTCTTGGAGCAGAGGGAAGAGGCAGATACCTTCGCCAGAATGGAACAGAACTTATCATTCAATATCTGGTTACAAATGCATGTAATAAACTGGAAAAAGAGCCATTGGGATTGTGGGCAGATAATTCACAGGGTGGACATGCCCTTTAATTACTTTCGCTTGGAGCAGGCGAGATTTGTTTCAGTAACAATTACCCTGGGAGCATTAAAATAAAGTAGTAGTAGTTTTTCTAAATGACTCCTTGTTATATAGAGGAGCGACTGCAAACCTAATTTCACATGTGTGTCTAATGGTCCAGTTTTCAAACACTTCCTGAAGTTTTTTCCCCCAATAATTTCTCTACCGGCAGTGGCTGTGGGACCACTCAAACATCTTTCACGGAATGGCTGCATGTTGTCTGTGTGAATTAATTAATATCTTTCTGTACAGTAAATATAGTCACCTATTATCATAATGCAAACTTAACTAGCCAATCAGAACCTGACCTTCACCCTAAATGAAACTGATAGTCCATGTGGTAGGACTTCTCTATCCTTTAGAAGACAAGGATTCAGTTGATCTTGACACATGGTAAATTCTTCATGAGTATGAGATTTGGATACGTTCCAAGCACCTTTTATTTATTTTATTGGCTCCAGATTCAGATATTTCCAGATGGGCGGCAGCCCCACTTGTTTCTAATTAAGTATGCGTGACTGGACGTGAGCCACTGCAGGGTGGAGACCATGTTGAGTGGCCGTGGATCAGACTTCCATATTCCCAGTTGTAGTTCAGCCTCATCTTTATTGAGTCCTTTCCCAATACATTATTTACTTCCTTGGTTATTTGATTCATGGACCGGCCCCCACCCTACACATCTGTTTGTAATTTGGTCATACAGTAAATGAACGGTATAATAAATATATGTACATTCACATCTGTTTATTTTCAGTGGACACTCAGTCAGTTCACTTTCTCCTGGATCCCATTCACAACGTGATTCACAGTCAAAGAGGAGCCAATGTCACTCTCCCCTGCATCCTTCGTACAAGGCCCCGCAGCTATAAGGTGAAATGGAGCAAAGTTAACCCAGCTAACCCTCTGGAGGACCTCATAATCATATCTAATGGACGATTCCACAAGAACTATGACAGGCTGAAAGGACGCACACGTCTAAGAAGAAGTCATCGTCTTGATGCCTCCTTGGTCATTAATAACGTGACCCTAGAGGATGAAGGGCGGTACCGATGTGAGCTGGTGAATGGCTTAGAAGACCAAAGTTTGACTTTAACATTAGAACTTGAGGGTAATAGCAGAACATATATTCCACTGTTTATTTGTTGTCTAGTAAAAGGCCTAGTCCATGTCTAAGACACATTTCATTGCTTTATACAACTCCCATGGTGATATATAGAAACACGATTTTGGTTGAGAACACAGAGAGAGAGAGAGAGAGAGATAGAGAGAGAGAGAGAGAGAGAGAGAGAGAGAGAGAGACTGTATTTCTCACAACCTGCCTTCTATTCTATTGAGGGCCAAAAGCCTGGGTATGAGTTATCAACATGTCCAATCACTTGGGTTGGAAATAACAGCCAATAGTACAGGACAAAACAATGGACTATGTGCACCAGTCCTTATTCTGAGCATGGACTAATTCTAAACATGCTCAATCATTTTTCTTCTGCTCTTTCCCACAGGGGTGGTTTTCCCGTATCAGTCCAAACATGGGCGCTATAAATTTAACTATGCTGAAGCCCATCGGTCATGTGAGGAGCAGGATGGGAGACTGGCTACTTTTTCCCAGCTTTACCAAGGTAAGAGAGGTGTAATAAGTACAAATGTGTTATTATGATGAAGGTCTAGGCCTAGGAAAGAGTAGAAAGTTGTTGTCCTATTAGTTGGACTGGCAATTTGAAAACGATTATTCAACAGACTGATTATGGTAGATACAACAGCCATTGGGTGGTTTAAATGTAAAATAAAATCTACTAGGAACTGTGCCATGTGGGTTAATATAATTGGGTTTAATTACAGAAAGGACAATAGGTTCCATTAGCATAGCTGATACCTACATCTGGATAGTATTAGGTTAGGTCCACCAGTGCCATAAAGCTTTAGGACAGTCTCAAAATTCTACCTAGGGTCTTCCACTTATAACCCAATCTACCGTATATACTCGAGTATAAGCCGAGGTTTTTAGGTTTAAAAATTAACCTAAAAACCTTGACTCGACTTATACTCGAGTCACAAGGAACTTACCTGCAATCCAGAGGCAGCCGCAAGTCCGGCCGGCAGTTCCCAGTAGTTCTTCGCGGTTGCGCACGCTGGCGGGATGACGTCATCGCGCAGCCGCAAAGCAGTAATGGGAACTGCCGGACGGACTCGCGGCTGCTTCTGGATTGCAGAGAGAGAAGACTGAGAGACCAGGTATGGGTAAGTGAGCTGGGGGGCTGGGGGGAGGGCTGGGGGTACTGGGGGGAGGGCTGGGGGGACGGTATGCCATGCAGACACCCACATTACCTTTTTACTATAGGTGGTTGGAAACTAAAACTCCCAGCAACCAAGCATGCTGGGAGTTGTAGTTTCCAAACATCTACAGTGGAAAGGTATTAGGGTGGGGGACAGTATGCCATACAGTAACCCCCAATACCTTTCTACTATAGGTGGTTGGAAACTACAACTCCCAGCAACCAAGCATGCTGGGAGTTGTAGTTTCCAAACATCTACAGTGGAAAGGTATTAGGGTTACTGTATACCCTCGGCTTATACTCGGGTCAATCATCTTTTCTAATTTTTGAGGCAAAAATGGGTGCCTCGGCTTATACTCGAGTCGGCTTATACTCGAGTATATACGTATATTAGTCACACAACCTTCTATTTTGTTTGACTACATCTGGATAGAGAAGGGACATGGGGGGGCAACACTATCAATGGTATACCCTTGGACCACCCAGTACCTAACATGGACTTACCATGATTTCAAACATGGCTCACCAGTCAAGCCCATGCACTTCTCACTATAATGGTGTGTGGCCGAGTAATTCCTATCTAAATGTATTGCTGTACCTGTGTGAAATAATTAGAAACTTTCATTACAGAAATCCCTGCACTTTCTTTCCTCACTTCCACTGTGTTGTTCACTCTTTATATGGAAGTAGGAGTGAAGAAATGACCTTGAATGGATGAATCTACCTTCCTTGTAGCACCCGTCCCTCTGTACTGTTCTGAATCTCTCCTGTTCAAGAATATTTTCCATAGTATTCTTATTTTTCTTGCAGAAATGTTATGTTCTATCTCCAGGGTTTTATATACATGAAAATCTTGGTTGGTCTATTGGGTCTCATTAGTAGAGGTGGCCGGTTTTCGAACTTTCGAACAATATGGAAAGTTTGAAAACGGACCCATTAAAGTCAAAGGGAGTCAAATAGTTTGAAAAGTTCTAATAAAATACAAATAAAATATTAATGGAAACTTAAAGGGCATGTCCACCCCCAAAACTATAATCCCCTCCACTAATGGCCCCACCATGTAGTGTAATAAAATCCTTACCTTACATCCCAGCTCCATCTGGTTCTCCTGTAATCCCCCCCCAAAGTCCCAAAACTGCCCTCCAGGAGGATAGCAGAGTCCATATAGGACTCTGCCTCCTGTCTCGCCTCCGGGAGAAGTTTGGCATGCGTACTGCAGCCCTTCTCCCCCTCCCCCCCCCCCCCTCTCCCTCCCGTTTCGCGATCCCTCCCCCTACCATAAAACCCCTTGGCCATATATTAGGGTTCCTTTCCCAGCCCCAATCGCTAAAAAATAATTTTAAGAAAGTCCCCTGAACTCTACTTACCTTCCCTCTCTCCCCCGGCATTCTGAGAAGCCGGCAGCCGCGTCCGTGATTGGCTGCCAGTCCCACCCCCTGCTCTCACTGTCTTGCAAGCAGAAGGCCGGGCAATGCGTCGGAGGAGAGAGGGAAGGTAAGTAAAGATCTGGGCACCTTCTTAAAATTATTTTATAGCGGTTGGGGCTGGGGGAAGGCATACTATTAGATGTCAAAAGTGTTGGGGTGGACATGCCCTTTAATGTAAATGGCTGTGGAACCTGGAAAATGGTCTGGGGAACATGTTCGAATATCCAGGACATTCGAAAAATCAATTTTACTCTCACTCACTATTTTCGAGCTCTCGTGTTCGAATATTCGGCTCGAACTCGGGTTCGAGTTTGAGTTCTAGTCCATCTCTACTCATTAGTTGTCCTATAATCTCTCAAATGCTCAGATAAGGGAAGCTTAATGTGTGACCCATTATTTCATTCACTGCTTTTCATGTTAGCATGGACAGATGGATTGGACTGGTGCAATGCTGGCTGGTTACTAGATGGTACTGTCCAGTATCCTGTAATAATCCCCCGAGAACAGTGTGGAGGGAACCTGCCTCCCGGTGTACGTACCTATGGCCCGAAAGACAAGATCAACGACCGATTTGACACCTTCTGCTTCACCTCTGCTTTAAAAGGTAACACCCTGGTTTTAAATATAATCCAACTTCACCGATAAGGTGACCCCCTAGACACCAAGAGATCCACAGCAGAAAGTTCATAGTTAGAAATAAAAATAGCCTAAACTGCTCAATTATTTTAGAATGTTTAACCTTTTAATGATGTTTTTTTAGGATTTGTCTTTTACATACATGGTCCTATGAACTACAGAGAAGGAGTTGACACCTGCAAATCCCTCAAAGCAGAGATTGCCAAGGTAGGGCACCTCTACGCTGCATGGAAGTTTTTTGGTCTTGATCGATGTGATGGCGGCTGGTTGGCAGATGGTAGCGTCCGTTTTCCCATTACTGAACCTCGGGAGAAATGTGGTGGGCTTCCAGATCCAGGCGTAAGGAGCTTTGGATTTCCAAATAAGGAGAAACTTTATGGTGTGTTCTGTTATAAGCAAATGTAGGATTTCTTCCCATGTATGAAGACCCTAACCTTTGTATTATTGGAGATAACACTTCTAATCAGAAGGAGACCTTGGATCCTAGAAATCAAACCTTTAGAACAAAGGTGTTTAGCTCACGTCCTCAAGAATCCCCTCATATAACATATTTTGTTTGCAGACCAAGCCATGGGCAGGGTCATCAAGGATTAATACCTGTTTCTCCACAATGGAGAAACAATCTGCATGGACCTGCATGAGATGGTTTCTACCAGATTAGTAGCCATCTGGCCTGAATAACCATATTCTGGCCATTCTTAGAGCACCTATAAAAGGATGATTTACATTTTAACTCTTGGGATTTCAATCCAGATCTTCATCTCTCATATGCAAACCACCAAATCCAAATAAGGCAATATTTTTTCACGGTCCACATATGAATTATACATTGCTAGCTACATCGTTACATTATTTTGGGTTGGCATTCAACCTTTTTATTTATATGCCAACATTATTAACCCATCAGTCTGGGAAAGTCCCAATTACCCATAAAGACTTTCCCGTCCGCATCTCTCCTACACGTCCATGAGCATTGCAGCTGAAAAACACACCCCACAGACTGACTTATTTACTAACATATGTGGATAGCGTAACCATAACCCTGGATAATCTGGCTCTCCAAAGAGACATCTAAGACTTGTTTGAAGGTTTTAGAGATAATTCCATCATATTTTTCACAACCTTGCTGCCCTCACTGTTGCTTAAAGGGCATGTTAACCCCCTAATAAAGTTTTTAACATACTCTGAGTATCTCCCCAACCCCAACTTACCTGTCTCCCTGGCGTAACTGAGTGATGAAATCGTACCTAGAGGATCTCTGGTCCCTTGCTGCTCTATTACGTCTCTTTTGGGTGCTAGACAGTAGGCATGTTACAGTGACATCACGCCCAATGACTTTTTTCAGCAGCACAAGCCACCTGCCTTGCATCTGTGCAAGCTTACAGCGCTATTAATGAGAATGCAGAGCAGCAAGCGACCGGAGGCCTTTAAGGTAATATGTTCACTTGGGAGAAAGGTAAGGATTGTGATAAAGGGGTTTAGGTGGAGGACATGTACAGTGTTATAAACTTTGTTAGGGGGTGAACATGAACTTTAAGTTCTAATATTAGTAAAGGGTTACCGTGTGTTAAATCTAGGCAGCCTTATAACATCATACTCCTAATGAAAGGACCTTCCCATGAACCATGAGAGCGACACAATTAAACATTTCTGAATAAATGACTTTGTTAAAGGGGAAGCTGCTCCGGGAAAAGGATTTAAATCTTCAGTAGAACATAGAAAGCTTTAAAGCCACCTGGCAATGGAGATCTATGGAGGAAGGTGACAGCTTCTAATCTCAATGCTGGAAAGATGGACATGGTTCGACTCTCACTGTCTCCCAGGACAAGAAGTTCAGCATCATAGAACTACATCAGATAAAAACAAGCGTGTGACATTTAACATTCTTTTTTTTAAAAAAAAATCCATCCAGACCACCAACCCATTTTAATCTATTTTATCAAAGTATCTGGAGAGAAATGGCAAGTCATTTTATTGGCCAGCTGTGAAAATAAACCATCCTGATAGTTTGCTTGTTTAGTGCTGCCATCTAGTGACAAAATAAAGGTATTGCTATGCAAACTAATGCTGGCGTTGTGTTGACTCGGCCTAATGAATGTAAATAGAATTTGAACTTGTTTCCTCTTTGGCATGAAGTTAATAAATATATATTAAAAATGTACAATTTATTTTATCATTTTAACATATAGTATAGTAATAGTATGGTATATTATAGTAATAGTATAGTAATAGTATAGTAATAGTATAGTATATTATAATTATAGTATAGTAATAGTATAGTATATTATAGTAATAGTATAGTATATTATAGTTATAGTAATAGTATATTATAGTAATAGTATAGTAATAGTATAGTATAGTAATAGTATAGTATAGCATATTATAGTTATAGTATAGTAATAGTATAGTATATTATAGTTATAGTAATAGTATATTATAGTAATAGTATAGTAATAGTATAGTATAGCATATTATAGTTATAGTATAGTAATAGTATAGTATATTATAGTAATAGTATAGTAATAGTATAGTAATAGTATATTATAGTAATAGTATAGTAATAGTATAGTATATTATAGTAATAGTATATTAATAGTATAGTAATAGTATAGAATATTATAGTAATAGTATAGTATATTATAGTAATAGTATAGTATATTATAGTAATAGTATAGTATAGTATATTATAATTATAGTTTAGTAATAGTATATTATAGTAATAGTAATAGTTTAGTAATAATATAGTTTATTATAGTAATAGGATAGTAATAGTATAGCATATTATAGTTATAGTATAGTAATAGTATAGTAATAGTATAGTATAGTATAGTAATAGTATAGTATATTATAGTAATAGTATAGTAATAGTATAGTATATTATAGTTATAGAAATAGTATATTATAGTAATAGTATAGTATAGCATATTATAGTTATAGTATAGTAATAGTATAGTATATTATAGTAATAGTATAGTAATAGTATAGTATATTATAGTAATAGTATATTATTAGTATAGTAATAGTATAGTATATTATAGTAATAGTATAGTAATAGTATAGTAATAATATAGTAATAGTATAGTAATAGTATAGTAATAGTATAGTTATAGAAATAGTATATTATAGTAATAATATAGTAATAGTATAGTATAGCATATTATAGTTATAGTATAGTAATAGTATATTATAGTAATAGTATATTATAGTAATAGTATAGTAATAGTATATTATAGTAATAGTATAGTAATAGTATAGTATAGCATATTATAGTTATAGTATAGTAATAGTATAGTATATTATAGTTATAGTAATAGTATATTATAGTAATAGTATAGTAATAGTATAGTATAGCATATTATAGTTATAGTATAGTAATAGTATAGTATATTATAGTAATAGTATAGTAATAGTATAGTATATTATAGTAATAGTATAGTAATAGTATATTATGGAATTATAGTTTCAGTAATAGTCATTATTAAGTAATAGTAATTAGTTTAGTAATAATTAGTTATTATAGTAATAGGATAGTATATAATAGCCTCTTCTAGTTATAGTATATAAAATAGTATAGTATATTATAGTACTAGTCTAGTAATCGTATAGTATATTAGTAGTAAATCATATAGTAATAGTACTCGTCATAATCTTCGTCATCGTCTCTTCCTACCGTCTCGTCATATTATATTCTAGCAATAGTATATAGAGTACTCGTAGAGTATCGTATAGTATAGCATATTCTCGTTCTAGTCGCTACTAGTATATTATATTATCGTAATCAGTATAGTAACGTATCGTATCGTACTACGTCACTGTCTCTTAACTATTAGTCTAGTAATCGTCCATCGTCTTTCTCGTCCTCGTCTAGCCTGGCTCTCCATCCGTCTAGTCCTCCTTTTCTTCTGCGCCCTCGTCTCTTCTAGTATCCTCTCGTATACCGTCCCGTCTCGGCCTCTTCTATTTCTAAGTATCGTACTCCTATATTCTCGTCATTGTACTATTCGAGTAATAGTCTAGTCTCGTCTATTATATCATCGTATAGCGTAAGAGTATAGTATCGCCTCTTAATATTTATAGTATAGTAATAGTATATGTATATTATAGTCATAGTATCGTAATCAGTATAGTATAATTCTGTAATAGTCTATAATATCTAGTAATATTACTCTTACTCCGTCTAAGTCCTCGTCTCATCTCTTCTCGTTCTCGCCATCGTATATTCTCGTCACGTCTCCGTCATAGTCTAGTCTCCACGCCCTTTCCTAGTTCCTCCGTCTGTCCTCGTCTCGTCCTATTCTCTCCTTCGTCCTCGTCCGTCCTCGTCTCGTCTCTTCCTAGTCCTCGTCTCGTCCTCGTCTCGTCCTCTATCTGTCGCTACGTCTTTCCTCGTCCTCGTCTCGTATCGTCCCTCTTCTCGTCCTCGTCTGTCTCTTCTCCGTACTCGTCTCGTCTCTCTGGTCCTCGTCTCAGTCCTCGTCTCTTCCTCTTCTCGTTTCGTCCTCAGTCCTCTTCTCGTCTCGTCCTCGTTTCGTCATCCTCTCGTTCTCTCGTCCCTGCGCTCGTCCTCTCTCCCTCATTCCTCGTTATCGTCGCGTCCTCGTCTCGCTCCTCGTCCTCGTCTCGTACTCGTCCTCGTCCTCGTCCTATCTGTCCTCGTCTCGTCTCGTCTCGTCTCTTCTCGGTTCTCGCCCCTCGTCCTCTCTCGTCCTCGTCTCAGTCTCGCTCTTCTCCGTTCTCGTCTCTTCCTCGTCTCGTCTCTTGGCTCGTCCTACGTCTCCCGTCCTCGATCTCGTCTCTTCTCCACAGTCCCTCGTCTCGTCCTCGCTCCCTCCGTACTCTCACTACGTCCTCGTCTCGCCTCTTCTCGTATCTCGCCCTCGTCTATTCTCGTCCTCTTCCTCCGTCCCTCTGTTCGTCTCGCTCTTCTCGTGTCATCAGTCTCGTCCTCGTCTCTCCCTTCTCGTCCTCGTCTCGTCCTCGTCTCGTCCTACGTACCTCTTCTCGGTCCTCGCTCGTCCTCGTCTCTCTCATTCTCGTCCTCGTCTCTTCCTCGTCTCCAGTCCTCTGTCCCTCGCCTCTTCTCTGTCCTCGTCTCGTCCTCCCTTCATCTCGTCCCTCGTCTGCGTCTCTTCTCTCTCTTCTCGTCCCGTCTCTCCTCCTTCTGGTTTCGTCCCTCGTCTCCTTCGCGTCCTCGTCCTCTTTTCCGCTCCTCCTCTGTTTCTTCTCGTCTCGGTCATCTCCCCCGTATCTCCCTCTTCCGTTCTCGATCTCGTCCTCGCTCTTCCCTCGTCTCGTCTCGTCTCTCTCGTCCTCTTCTCGTCTCTTCCTCGTCCTCGCACCCGTCCTCGTCTCGTCTCAACTCTCCGTTCTCGACCTCGTCTCTTCTTCGTCTCTGTCCTCGTCTCGTACTCTAGTTCTCTCTCGGTGGCGCGCCTCGAGAGCTCCCCCTCGCTACCTGTGGGTCTCTTCATCTCGTCCTCGTCTCTCGCTCTCTTCTCGTTCCATCGTCAGGCCACTGTGAGGCCGCCGGTCGCGGAGAGCGCGGGTCCGTCGGCGGCGGGCACTGGGGTGGAAGCTGCTTATCGGACGTCTCATGTGAGCGTAATAAAGGCTAGGAGTGTGTGGTGATCCGGATGCATAATAGTGTCGGTCGCCGCGTAGCAGTAGGGAATCATATGATTTCTTTAGAGACTAGGATAGTAATGTATAGCATATTATATCACTATTATAGTAAAGTGCAGAGGGGCAATAAAGTAATTGTAGATATAGTAAGGAAAGGGGGGGTTGTGTGGGGGAGTATCTTATAGTAATAGTATAGTAATAGTATAGTAGAGTATTTATAATAATAGTATTGTAATAGTATAGTAATAGTATATTATAGTAATAGATATAGTATTATAGTTAGTATAGTATATTAGTAGCTAGAGTAAATCTATAATAGATAAATAGCTCTGCAATTAATACCTAATTCCCTCCACACTCACCATCAAGCTGGAGCACCTGGGAGTCATCTCTCTGTGTCAGTGGATCGCTAGTTTTCTAACTAACACCACAGGCAGTAAAGATGGGCGGACATGTCTCAGCCTCCATCATTCTCAGCACTGGAGCCCCCCAGGTTGTGTTCTGAGCCCCTCGCTGCTGTACTCTTGTACACATAACTGGTGGCCTCTACCAGCTCCATCACCATCATTAAGTTTCTGATTACACCGCCATTGTGGCCGCTGACTCTGATAACAACGAGACGGCCTACCTGAAGGAGATTAGAATCTAGAGAACTGGTGCGCAAAGAACAACCTCCTTCTAAAGGTCAGTAAGACAAAGGAAGATGTAGTAGATTTCAGCACTAAGCAGGAGAGGAACTACCAGACCCCGTCATCAATGACAGCCCATGGAGAGAGGAGAGCATAGCTTCAAATATCTTGGTGTTTACCTGACCTGTCTGGTCCTGTCACATCAACATCGGGGTCAAAAAGCCCGGCAGCGTCTCTACCATCTCAGACGCTTGAGAGACTTCAGATTGCCCTCCAGGGTGCTCAGGAATCTTTATTCTTGCACCATAGAGAGCATCCTGATGGAGAACATCTCAAACTGTTCACCAATAGAACTGTCCTCGTGTCTTCTGACATGTTCTATTGGTGACAATGCCCCAGATAGTTTATTGTATGTCCCGTTAATGTATTTATAACCCAGTAATCATATCCCCCACGCAAGCGCCTTTTCTCCAGCGTACATAATTGCAACTTTTCCAGTCTCTCTTCATATTCAAGCTCCCCCAATCCCCTTATTAATTTAGTTGCCCTTCTCTGAAACCTTTCCTTAGTTGCCCTTCTCGAACCCTTTCCTTTCAAAGATGTCCTTTTGTACACAGGATTCCAAAATTGCACTGCATTTCCAAATGAGGCCTACCAATGCTTTGTAAAGAGGGAGAATATATTTTTCTCAATTGAATCCAATCTATCTATAGATAGATAATATATATATATATATCTATCTATAGATAGATTATATAATATATATATATAATATATAGTCTGCCGTAGGTCCCGCACTCACGTTTCAAATATCTCTAGCCCGGTGCATCTATGTAAAACAATAACTACCTCCAAAGATAGAGCACTCGTGGGTCTTCACACATGAAACTTTATTTGTACATCGACGCGTTTCAGCTGACTCAAGCCTGCTTGAGTCAGCTGAAACGCGTCGATGTACAAATAAAAGTTTCATGTGTGAAGACCCACGAGTGCTCTTTTCTTTGGAGTAGTATATATATATATATATTATATATATATATATATATATATATATATAATATAGATCTATCCCTGATAGTTTGTGATTTATGGGGATTTAACATTCCTTGTTTCTTTTTGCTTGTGAAGGTTCTCATTCATCCAGGTCATGGTATTCACATTGGGCTGCTAAGTGGCAGATGAAATTCAATGTTGATAAATGTAAGGTGATGCATTTTGGACTTAAAAATCCTTGTGCTACTTATACTATAAATGGCTCTGTGTTAAGTGAATCCCTGTTGGAAAGGGATCTTGGAGTTTTGGTGGATAACAAACTTAAAGGTAGCAAGCAGTGCCAGGCGGCAACAGCCAGAGCCAGCATGGTATTGTCTTGTATAAAGAGAGGTATGGATTCAAGGGAGGAAAATGTAATTCTCCCTCTTTACAAAGCATTGGTAAGGCCTCATTTGGAATATGCAGTGCAATTTTGGAATCCTGTGTACAAAAAGGACATCTTTGAAATGGAAAGGGTTCAGAGAAGGGCAACTAAATTAATAAGGGGATTGGGGGAGCTTGAATATGAAGAGAGACTGGAAAAGTTACAATTATGTACGCTGGAGAAAAGGCGCTTGCGTGGGGATATGATTACTGTGTATAAATACATTAACGGGCCATACAATAAACTATCTGGGGCATTGTTCACCAATAGAACATGTCAGAAGACACGAGGACATGTTCTATTGGTGAACAGTTTGAGATGTTCTCCATCAGGATGCTCTCTATGGTGCAAGAATAAAAGTTCCTGAGCACCCTGGAGGGCAATCTGAAGTCTCTCAAGCGTCTGAGATGGTAGAGACGCTGCCGGGCCTTTTTGACCCCGATGTTGATGTGACAGGACCATGACAGGTCAGGTAAACACCAAGATATTTGAAGCTATGCTCTCCTCTCTCCACTGGGCTGTCATTGATGACGGGGTCTGGTAGTTCCTCTCCTGCTTAGTGCTGAAATCTACTATCAATTCCTTTGTCTTACTGACCTTTAGAAGGAGGTTGTTCTTCTGGCACCAGTTCTCTAGATTCCTAATCTCCTTCAGGTAGGCCGTCTCGTTGTTATCAGAGATCAGGCCCACAATGGCGGTGTAATCAGCAAACTTAATGATGGTGATGGAGCTGGTAGTGGCCACACAGTCATATGTGTACAAAGAGTACAGCAGGGGGCTCAGAACACAACCCTGGGGGGCTCCAGTGCTGAGAATGATGGAGGCTGAGACATGTCCGCCCATCTTTACTGCCTGTGGTCTACCAGTTAGAAAACTAGCGATCCACTGACACAGAGATGAGCTCCCAGGTGCTCCAGCTTGATGGTGAGTGTGGAGGGAATTATGGTATTAATTGCAGAGCTATTACTATACTATTACTAGAATTTACTATACTATTACTATACTATTACTATAATATACTATACTATTACTATAATATACTATTACTATACTATTACAATACTATTATTATAATATACTATACTATTACTATACTATTACTATAATATACTATACACTATTACTATCTATCTATAACTATAATATACTATACTATTATACTATCATACTATAATATGCTATACTATACTATCCTATTAACTATAATAAACTATATTATTACTAAACTATTACTATTACTATAATATACTATTACTAAACTATAATTATAATTACTATACTATACTATTACTATAATATACTATACTATTACTATAATACTATACTATACTATACTATAATATACTATACTATTACATAATATACTATTATCTATACCTATACATCTACTATACTATTACTATACTATATACTATAATATATCTATACTATAACTAATAACTCTACTATACTATAGACTATTACTATACTAATTATTATACTATACTATACTATAATATGCTATACTATTACTATCCTATACTAAATAAACTATATTTTACTAACTATTACTATTACTATACTATACTATTACTAAACATAATTATATATCTATCCTATACTATTACTATAATATACATCTATACTATAATATACATACTATTAATATCATTCTATACTTACTATACTATTAATATCTTATTACTATATATACTATACTATTACTATACTATTACTATAATATACTATTACTATACTATTTACTATACTATTACTATAATATCTATACTATTACATCTATACTATAATATGCTATACTATACTATTACTATACTATTACTATAATATACTATTTCTATAACTATAATATACTATACTATTACTCTAATTACTATAACTATACTATAACTATTACTATAATATACTATACTATTACTATCTCTATTACTATACATATACTATACTATATACTATACTATACTTATCATAATGCTTATATACTATACTATTACTATAATATACTATTTCTATAACTATACTATACTATACTATTACTATAACTATTAGCTATAAACTATACTATATACTATTACTATACTATATACTATTACTATTACTATACTATTACTATACTATAACTATCATATGCTATACTATTACTATCCTATTACTATAATAACTATATTATTACTAAAACTATTACATTACTATAACTATACTATTACTAAATACATATATTATATATACTATACTAACTATTAACTATAAATACTATACTATTACTATAATATACTATACTATTACACTAACTATTCTAATATCTATTACTATACTATAACTATACTATTACTACGAGGGAAAGGAGAGGATCTTATAGTGTAGAAATAGGGATAGTAGAGGAATAGTAGAGGAGAGCAGAGTAGACTTAGAGAGAGTAATAGGAGAGTAGATTATAGTAATAGTATAGTATAGTATGTATATTATAGTATCGTATTAGTAATTAGTATAGTAGATATAGTAATAGTAGAAGTATAGGATAGTTATAGAATCGTATTTATAGTTCATAGTATAGGAGCTCTAGTATAGCATATTAAGTTATAGTAATAGTAATATAATAGTATATTATCGTAATAGTATAGTAATGTATAGTACTTAGTATATTATAGAATCAGTATATCATAGTATCGTAATATTCTAGTAATAGTCATATTAAGAATAGTAATATATAGAATATTATAGTTAGTATACAGTCTATTATGTCCTGTCTAGTCTCTTCTAGTCCCTACAGTCTATATAGTATATTAAATTATAGTTTTAGTAATAGTAGATTCAGTAATAGTATAGTTTTGGAATAATATAGTTATTAAGTAATAGGCTAGTACTAAGTATACATATTATCGTTATCAGTATCGTAATAGTAATAGTAATCGTATATGTATCAGTCTAGTCGAGTCATAGTCTCGTCTCTTCAGTCATCGTCTAGTCCTCGTCTCGTCTCTTAGTTCTCGATCCTGTACTCGTCCTCTCTCGTCCTCGTCTTTCTCGTCCTCGTCTCTCTGTCTCTCTCTCGTCCTGCTCTTCTCGTCTCTCCTCGTCTCCGCTCTCGTCTCTCGTCTTACCGTCCTCGCTCCTTCTGTCATCTCTCTCGTCCTTCTGCTTATTTGTCAGTCTCCTCTTCTCGGTCCGGTCCCTCGTTTCGTCCTCCTCTCGTTTTCTTCTCGTCCTCGGCTCCGTCCTCGTCTCGCATCTTCTCTCTGTTCGTCTACAGTCTCGTTCCTCTCCCTCGTCTCGTCCTCTCGTCTCTCTGTCTCGCTCTCCTGTCTCCGTCCGTCCCTTCTCTTCGGCCCTCGTCCTTCTCGTCTCGTCTGTCTCTTCTCGTCCTCGTCTCTCCTCGTCCACTCTCTGTCCTCTACTCGTCCTCGTCTCGTTCGTTGCTCTTCAGCCCTCTCCTCGTACTCGTCTCTCGTTCTCCCTCGTCTTCCGGCCCTCGTCTGTCGCCTCTCCTATCCGTCCTCGTCCTTCTGTCCTCCTCTCGTCGCTCACGACGTCTGTCTCTCTGTCCTCTCTATCTCGTCCTCTCCTTCTCCTTGTCCCGTCGTCTCGTTCTCTCCTCTTCCCGTCTTCCCTCAATTCTACTATTTAGAAGCCTCATATCCCATCACCTCTGGAGCACTGGGACTCATCTCTGTGTCAGTGGATCGCTATTTTTCTACTGGTAGACCACAAGGCAGTAAAGATGGGCGGACATGTCTCAGCCCCATCTTCTCAGCACTGGAGCCCCCCAGGGTTGTGTTCTGAGCCCCCTGCTGTACTCTTTGTACACATATGACTGTGTGGCACTACCAGCTCCATCACCATCATTAAGTTTGCTGATTACACCGCCATTGTGGGCCTGATCTCTGATAACAACGAGACGGCCTACCTGAAGGGATTAGGAATCTAGAGAACTGGGCCAGAAGAACAACCTCCTTCTAAAGGTCAGTAAGACAAAGGAATTGATAGTAGATTTCAGCACTAAGCAGGAGAGGAACTACCAGACCCCGTCATCAATGACAGCCCAGTGGAGAGAGGAGAGCATAGCTTCAAATATCTTGTGTTTACCTGACCTGTCATGGTCCTGTCACATCAACATCGGGGTCAAAAAGGCCCGGCAGCGTCTCTACCATCTCAGACGCTTGAGAGACTTCAGATTGCCCTCCAGGGTGCTCAGGAACTTTTATTCTTGCACCATAGAGAGCATCCGATGGAGAACATCTCAAACTGTTCACCAATAAACATGTCCTCGTGTCTTCTGACATGTTCTATTGGTGAACAATGCCCCAGATAGTTTATTGTATGTCCCGTTAATGTATTTATACCCAGTAATCATATCCCCACGCAAGCGCCTTTTCTCCAGCGTACATAATTGCAACTTTTCCAGTCTCTCTTCATATTCAAGCTCCCCCAATCCCCTTATTAATTTAGTTGCCCTTCTCTGAACCCTTTCCTTAGTTGCCCTTCTCTGAACCCTTTCCTTTTCAAAGATGTCCTTTTGTACACAGGATTCCAAAATTGCACTGCATTTCCAAATGAGGCCTTACCAATGCTTTGTAAAGAGGGAGAATAATATATTTTCTCAATTGAATCCATATCTATCTATAGATAGATAATATATATATATATAATCTATCTATAGATAGATATATATAATATATATATATTATATATAGTCTGCCGTAGGTCCCGCACTCACGTTCAAATATCTCTAGCCCGGTGCATCTATGTAAAACATATACTACTACCCAAAGAATAGAGCACCTCGTGGGTCTTCACACATGAAACTTTTATTTGTACATCGACGCGTTTCAGCTGACTCAAGCCTGCTTGAGTCAGCTGAAACGCGTCGATGTACAAATAAAAGTTTCATGTGTGAAGACCCACGAGTGCTCTTTTCTTTGGAGGTAGTATAATATTATATATATATATATATATATATATATATATATATATATATAATATAGATACTCTCCCTGATAGTTTGTGATTTATGGGGATTTACATTCCTTGTTTCTTTTGCTTGTGAAGGTTCTCATTCACCAGGTCATGGTATTAATATACTATTACTGAACTATAATATACTAGACTATGTACGTATAATAACTTATGCTATTACTATAACTATAACTATAATATGCGATAAACTAAAGATTGCGAATAAACAAGAATATTAAAAAAAAAAAATAACTAAAATAAAAATAAAAAAAAAAAAAAAAAAAAAAAAAATATAAATAATACAAAAAAAAAAAAAAAAGACATCCCCCCCCCCCCCCCCCCCCCCCCCACCCCCACCCCCACATCCTCCCTCCCCAATTCCCACTCCTCCCCCCCCCCCACCCCTCCCCCTCACCCCTCCCCCTACATCTCTCTCTCTCCTTAGTCCCCCCCCCCCCCACTCCCCCACCCCTCTACCCCTCGCCTCTCTCTCCCTCCTCTACTCACTATCCCCTCCCCCTCTCTAACCCACCTCATCCCCCCCCCCCCTCCTCCCTCCCTTCCCCCCCCCCCGCACCCCCCACACCCCCCCCTCCCCCCCTCCCCCGTCTCCCCTCCCCGTCCCCCCTCCCCTATCTCCGCCCCTCCCCTCCCCCCCACACCTCCCCCCCTCCCCCCTCCCCCTCTCCTCCACCACTCATACCCTCACTCCCTCCCCTCCCTCCCTCTCCCCTCACCTCTCCCCACCCCCACCCCTCCACCTCCCCCCCCTCCATCCCCTCCCCCCTCCCCCCCCAACCCCCTTCTCTCCCCCCCCCCCGCCCCTCCCCCACCCCCCACCACCCCCTCCTCTCCCCACCCACCCTCCCTCCTCTTCCTCTCTTCTTCCTCTCCTCTCCTCTTTCCTCCCTTATACTATTACTCTACTATTACTATATTTCTATACTATATCTATTACTATACGATTACTATACTATTACTATAATATTACTATAACTATATACTATAACTTAATCATTACTATTACTATATATAACTAACTATTACTCTATTCTATAATATACTAACTAAATCCTATACTATAATACTATATATATTCTATACTGATACTATAATATACTAGACTATACTATTACTATACTATACTATTACTATAATATACTATACTATAACTATAAATTCTATACTATTACTACACTATACTATAATATGCTATACTATACTATTCCTATACTATTACTTATAATATAACTATTACTATAGACTTATAATATACTATACTACTACTACTATTACTATACTTATTACTATATATCTATACTATTATATACTATTAATACTATACTAGAATACTACTATTACTTACTATTACTATAAATCTACTTATACTATTCCTATAACTAACTTATATACTATTACTATAATATACTATTACTACTATTACTATAATATCTATACATATATAAGACTATAATATGCTATACTATACTATTACCTATACTATACTATTACTATACTATTACTATACATATACTAATTGACTATACTATCTATAATATACTATACTGATTACTATAATATACATATAGACTATTACTATACATACTATTATAAACTATATACTATACTATTACTGATACTTATTACTATACTATTACACTAAATATAACCTACTATTACTATACTCTATTATTTAAAATGATAAAATAATGTACATTATTTAATATATATTTATAACTTCATGCCAAAGAGGAAACAAGTTCAAATTACTATTTACATTGCTTAGGCCGAGTCAACACAACGCCAGCATTAGTTTTGCATAGCAATACCTTTATTTTGTCAACAAGGCAGCACTAAACCAGCAACTATCAGGATGGTTTTTTTCACAGCTGGCCAATAAAATGACTTGCCATTTTCTCTCCAGATACTTTGATAAAATAGATATTAAAATGGGTTGGTGTTCTGGATGGATTTTTTTTTTAAAAAAAGAATGTTAAATGTCACACGCTTGTTTTATCTGATGTGTCTTTATTGCTAAACTTCTGTGTCCCTGGGAGACAGTGAGAGTCGAACCATGTCCATCTTTCAGCATTGAGATTGAAGCTGTACCTTTCCTCCCGAGATCTCCTTGCCAGTTGGCTTTAAGCTTTCTATGTTCTAACTGAAGATTTAAATCCTTTTCCCGGAGCACTTCCCCTTTAACAAAGTCATTTATTCAGAAATGTTTAATTGGTGTCGCTCTCAGTGGTTCATGGAAGGTCCTTTCATTAGGAGTATGATGTTATAAGGCTGCCTAGATTAATAACACACACGGTACCCCTTTACTAAATAGAACTTAATTCATGTTCACCCCCTAACAAATTTTTATAACACTGTACAGTCCTCCACCTAAACCCCTTTATCACAATCCTTACCTTTCCCCAAGTGAACATATTACCTTCAAAGGCCTTCCTGGTCGCTGCTGCTGCATTCTCATTAATAGCGCTGTAAGCTTGCCAGATGCAAGCAGGTGGCTTGTGCTGCTGAAAAAAGTCATTGGGGCGTGATGTCACTGTAACATCCTACTGTCTAGCACCCAAAGATACGTAATAGAAAGCAAGGGACCAGAGATCCTTAGGTATCGATTCATCACTCGATTTTTACGCCAGGGAGACAGTAAGTTGGGGGTTTGGGGAGATACTCATAGATTTAAGAAACTTTATTAGGGGGTTAACATGCCCTTAAGCAACAGTGAGGGCCGCAAGGTTTGAAAAATATGATGGATTAATCTCTAAAACCTACCTTCAAACAAGTCTTAGATGTCTCTTTAGAGCCAGATTATCCAGGGTTTGTTTACGCTATCCACATATGTTAGTAATCAAAGTCAGTCTGTGGGGTGTGTTTTTTCAGCGGCAATGCTCATGGAACGTGTAGGAGAGATGCGGACGGGAAAGTCTTTATGGTAATTGGGGACTTTCCAGACTGATGGGTTAATAATGTTGCATAATAATAAAAGGTTGGAATGCCAACCCAAAATAATGTACCGATGTAGCAGCAATGTAATAATTCATAGGTGGACCGTGAAAAAATATGCCTTATTTGGATTTGGTGGTTTGCATATGAGAGTGAAGATCTGGATTGAAATCCCAAGAGTTAAAATGTAAATCATCCTTTTTAGTGCTCTAAGATGGCCAAATATGGTTTATTCAGGCCAGATGGCTACTAATCTGGTTAGAAACCATCTCATGCAGGTCCATGCAGATGGTTCTCCATTGTGGAGAAACAGTGTATTATCCTTGATGACCCTGCCCTGTGGCTTGGTCCTCAAACAATATGTATATGAGGGGATTCTGAGGACGTGAGCTAAACACCTTTGTTCTAAAAGGTTTGATTTCTAGGATCCAAGGTCTCCTTCTGATTAGAAGTGTTTATCTCCAATAATACAAAGGTTAGGGTCTTCATACATGGAAGAAATCCTACATTTGCTTATACAGAACACACCATAAAGTTTCTCCTTATTTGGAAATCCAAGCTCCTTACGCCTGGATCTGGAAGCCCACCACATTTCTCCCGTTCATATATGGGTAAACGGACGCTACCATCTGCCAACCAGCCGCCATCACCACTCGATCAGAGACCAAAAAACTTCCATGCAGCGTAGATGGTGCCCTACCTTGGCAATCTCTGCTTTTGGGATTTGCAGTGTGTCACAACTTCACTTCCTCTCTGTAGTTCATAGGACCATGTATGTAAAAGACAAATCCTAAAAAACATCATTAAAAGGTTAAACATTCTAAAATAATTGAGCAGTTTAGGCTATTTTTATTTCTAACTATGAACTTTACTGGCTGTGGAGTCTCTTTGGTGTCTAGGGGTCACCTTATCGGTGAAGTTGGATTATATTTAAAACCAGGGGTGTTACCCTTTTAAGCAGAGGTGAAGCAGAAGGTGTCAAAATCATGGCTCGTTGATCTTGGTTTCTTTCGGGCCATAGGTACGTTACACACGGGAGCAGGTTCCCTCCCACACTGTTTCGGGGGATTATTACAGGATAACTGACAGTACCATCTATAACCACCAGCTTGCAACCAGTCCAACATCTGTCCATGTAACATGAAAGCAGTGACATGAAATAATGGGTCACACACTTAAGCTTCCCTTATCTGAGCATTTGAGAGATTATAGATACAACTAATGAGTAAGATGGACTAGAACTCAAACTCGAACCCTAGTTCGAGCCGAATATTCAACACGAGAGCTCGTAAATAGTGAGTGAGAGTAAAATTGATTTTTTTTCGAATGTCCTGGATATTCAAGACATGTTCCCCATGACCATTTTCCCAGGTGTCCACACCCATTTACAATTAAAGGGCATGTCCACCCCAACACTTTGACTCTAATAGTATGCCTTCCCCCCCCAGCCCCCAACCGCTATAAAAATATTTTAAGAAGGTGCCCAATCTTTACTTACCTTCCCTCCTCTCCTCCGAACGCATTGCCCAGCCTTCTGCTTGCAAGACAGTGAGAGCAGGGGGTGGGACTGGCAGCCAATCACGGACGCGGCTGCCGCGCTTCTCATATGCGGGGGAGAGAGGGAAGGTAAGTAAGTTCAGGGGGACTTTCTTAAAATTATTTTTTAGCGATTGGGGCTAAAGGACCCTAATATATGGCCAAGGGGTTTTATGGTAGGTGGAGGTCGCGAAACGGGAGGGAGAGGGGGGATGAGGGGGATAAGGGCCTGTCAGTACGCATGCCAACTTCTTCCCGGAGGCGAGACAGGAGGCAGTCCTATATGGACTCTGCTATCCGTCCTGGAGGGCAGTTTTGGACTTTGGGGGGGATTACAGGAGACCCATATGGAGCTGGGATGTAAGGTAAGGTTTTATTACACTACACTGGGTGGGGCCATTATGGAGGGGATTATAGTTTTGGGGGTGGACATGCCCTTTAAGTTTTCCATTAATATTTTATTTGTATTTTATTAGAACTTTTCAAACTATTTGACTCCCTTTGACTTTAATGGGTCCGTTTTCAAACTTTCCATATTGTTCGAAAGTTCGAAAACCGGCCACCTCTACTAATGAGACCCAGTAGACCAACCAAGATTTTCATGTATATAAACCCTGGAGATAGAACCTAACATTTCTGCCAAGAAAATAAGAATACTATGGAAAATATTCTTGAACATGAGAGATTCAGACAGTACAGAGGGACGGTTGCTACAAGGAAGGTAGATTCATCCATTCAAGGTCATTTCTTCACTCCTACTTCCATAAAAGAGTGAACAACACAGTGGAAGTGAGGAAGAAGTGCAGGGATTTCTGTATAAAAAGTTTCTAATTATTTCCACAGGTACACGCAATACATTTAGATATGGAATTACTACTGGCCACACACAGCCATTCATAGTGAGAAGTGCATGGGCTGACTGGTGAGCCATGTTTGAAATCATGGTAAGTCCATGTAGGTACTGGGTGGTCCAAGGTATACCATTGATAGTGTTGCCCCCCCATGTCCCTTCTCTATCCAGATGTATTCAAACAAAATAGAAGGTTGTGTGACTATATACGTATATACTCGAGTATAAGCCGACTCGAGTATAAGCGAGAACCCATTTTTGCCTCCAAAAATTAGAAAAGATGATTGACCCGAGTATAAGCCGAGGTATAAGACTAACCTAATACCTTCCATCACTGTAATGTTTGGAAACTAACAACCTCCCATCATGCTTGTTTGCTGGGAGTTGTAGTTTCCAACCACCTATAGTAGAAAGGTATTGGGGTTACTGTATGGCATACTGTCCCCCACCCTAATACCTTTCCACTGTAGCTTTTGGAAACTACACTCCCAGCATGCTTGGTTGCTGGAGTTTTTAGTTTCCAACCACCTATAGTAAAAAGGTAATGTGGTGTCTGCATGGCCATACCGTCCCCCCACCCTCCCCCCAGTACCCCCAGCCCTCCCCCCATCCCCCCCCCAGCTCACTTACCCATACCTGTCTTCAAGTCTCCTCTCTCTGCAACCAGAAGCATCCCCGCGAGTCCGTCCCGCAGTTCCCATTACTGCTTTGCGGCTGCCGATGACGTCATCCCGCCAGCGTGCGCAACCGCGAAGACACTCGGGAACTGCCGGCCGGACTTGCGGCTGCCTCTGGATTGCAGGTAAGTTCCTTGTGACTCGAGTATAAGTCAGTCCAAGGTTTTTAGGTTAATTTTTAAACCTAAAAACCTCGGCTTATACGAGTATATACGGTAGATTGGGTTATAATGGAAGACCCTAGGTAGATTTTGGACTGTCCTAAAGCTTATGGCACTGGTGGCCTACCCTAATAACTATCCAATGTAGGTATCAGCTATGCTAATGGAACCTATTGTCCCTGTTCTGTTAATTAAACCATTATCATTAACCCACATGGCACAGTTTCCTAGTAGATTTTTTATTTTAACTTTAAAACCACCCATGCTTGTTGTATCTACCAATAATCAGTCTGTTTGAATAAGCGTTTTCAATTGCCATCAACTAATAGGACACAACTTTCTACTCTTTCCTAGGCCTAGACCTTCATCAAATTAACCACATTTGTACGTTATTAACCTCTCTTCACCTTGGTAAAGCCTGGGAAAAAGTAAGACCACCAGCCCTCCCATCCTGCGTCCTCAACCATGAACCGATGGGCTTCCAGCATAAGTTAATTATACGCGCCTGTTTGGACTGATACGGGAGAAACCACCCCTGTGGGAAAGAGCACAAAAAAATGATTGACATGTTTAGAATTATCCATGCGTCAGAATAAGGACCTGGTGCACAATAGTCCTTGTTTTTGTCCTGTACTATTGGCCTGTTTATTTCCAACCTCACAGTGATTGGACATGTTGATAACCTCATACCCAGCTTTTGGCCCTCAATAGAATAGAAGGCAGTTGTGAAAATACAGTCTCACTCTCTCTCTCGCTCTCTCTCTCTCATCCCCCCTCCTCTCTCTATCTCCTCCTCTTCTCCTCTCTCCTCCTCTGTGTTCTCAAACCAAAACGGTGTTTCTAGATATCACCCATGGGAGTTGGTTAAAGCAATAAGGAAATGTCTTAAGACAGTGACTAAGCTTTTACTAGACCACACATAAACCATGGAAATATATGTTCTGCTATTACCCTCAGTTTCGTATGTTAACGTCAACTTTGTCTTCTAAGCCAGTTCTCCCACAGTCACATGGTACCCTGGACCGCCCTTGCGTTCATTCCTCTAGGGTCACGTTATTAATGACCAAGGAGCATCAGACACTGATTCTTCTTATTAGACGTGTCGTCCTTTCATCGCCTGTCATAGTTTCTTGTTGGAAATCGTCCATTAGATTGATTATAGGTCCCAGTAGGGGTTAGCTGGTAAACTTTGCCTCCATTTCACACCTTATGCTGCGGGGCCTTGTACGCAGACTGACAGGTGGAAGTTGACCTTGTTCTCTTTGACTGTTGATCACGTTGTGAATGGATCAGGAGAAGTGAACTGACTAGCTGTCCACTGAAAATAAACAGATTCTAATGTACATATATTCTATTATAATCCGTTCATTTACCTGTCTGACCAACATTACAAACAGATGTTAGGTGGAGGCCGGTCCATGAATCAAATACCAAGGAATTAATATGGTATTGGAAAGACCAATAAAGATGAGGCTGAACTACAAACTGGAACTATGGACAGTCTGATCCACGGCCACTCAACTGTCTCCACCCTGCAGTGGCATCCCTCCGTCACCGCATACTTATTAGAAACCTGGGCTGAGCCGCCGCCTCTGGGGAATATCTGATCTGGAGCAATAAAATAAATAAAGTGCTTGGAAACGTAATCCACATCTCATCCATAGAATTTACCCATGTGTCAAGAATAACTGAATCCTTTTTGTCTTCTAAAGGAAGAGAAAGTCCTAACCAACATGTGACTATCAGTTTCATTGTAGGGTGAAGGTCAGGTTCTGATTGGCTATTAGAGTTTCATTGAATAATAGTTTGGACTATATTTACTGTACGAAAAGATACTTAATTCACACAGACAACAAGCAGCCATTCCTGAAACTGAATGTTTAGTGTCCCACAGCCACTCGCCGAGTAGAGAAATTATTGGGGGGAAAAACTCAGGAAGTGTTTGAAACTGGACCATTAGACCCAATGTGAAATTAGGTTTGGCAGTCCTCCTCTATAGAACAAAGGAGTCATTTAGAAAAACTACTACTACCTGTATTTTTTAATGCTCCAGAGGTAATTGTTCCTACGAAACACATCTCCGCCTGCTCCAAGCGAAAGTAATAAAGGGCAATTCCACCCTGTGGATTATCTGCCCACAATCCCAATGCTCTTTTGCCATTTAATTACATGCATTTGTACACCAATATTGAATATAGAAGTTCTGTTCCATTCGGCGAAGGTATCTGCATCTTCCCTCTGCTCCAAGAGCTTTTTATTATAAGCTTGAGCAGTCGAGGAGGTCCGCTGGTGGAACAGCAAATAATGTGGTTTGATGTCAGCTGTAACGCGCTGATTGATTGCATGGAGGGAGGAGCCACCGTACTCTCATACCTGACGGGATAAGAATTTATCCTTAAATATCTGGTTAGTATCGTAATAAGTGCAAATATATGAGTTGGTGGTTGAGCATGTGACGAACCTTTTTGGTTGTTTTTAAAGGGTGGAAAAGTTTCCATTTAACAAATCGGCTAGGTCTCACTTGCGTGACTTTGAGCTTGCCGCATGCCAGCCAGTGGAGTGGTCCCACTGTGTGCGTTTTTTCATAACGCTTACGTTCCCAGTAACACAATGTGCAATTCCGTTCATTAACAGTAGCTTGGGACATGGACACGACTAATCTATCAACATTGAATCAAAGCAAGAGCAAACCTTTACACTAATAGCAGTAGTAAAGGCGGGAGCATCAGTATGGTGTGGTCAGACACACAAGTATCTTATCCTAGTTATTACAGGTTAATACATGCCTTATCCACACTCCTCCCGGCACTCGTAGGGTCCCCTGCATTCTGGGGAGGTCTCCCGCCTCCCGTCGACCAAGTGAGTCTCTCATCTTCCTCCCCCAACCATCCCCCTTTTGGCGCCATTCCCTTGTACTCCTTGCCCTAGCCCTGCCTCCCAGTCCACCCACAGGCCACTAACCCTGCCTCCGCCCACCCCTAAAGTGACACTCACAAATGGTATGTCCCTTTGTAACGCCCCCTTCCCCCACCACTGCCCAAATCTGGTAGCGGTAAGGATGTTGTCTATTTGTAATGGGATTATCCAGTTTAGTCATGTGTTTTGGGGAAATGTTTTCAGAAATCTGGAGTTAAAAATGTGTGTTTAAGTTCTCACTTTCAAATTCCGATCTCCCTTATAAATAATTAGTATTAACATCCCTTTTGACACATATTAATATGACCTAACGCACATTCAGTAAATACATGGACGTTAATAACCTTTGTCCTTGTGCTCCTAAGGTATTTGGGATTAAATACATTTTTTTTTTTCATTTTCTTTTCTCGCCACCTATCAAAAAAAACAAATAAAAGGAAAAAAAATTCAATATTGTTTCGGATAAAATCCTTAGTGTCAGTCATGCTCTGGCCGGTGCCGCGATAGGTTTTTCCGACAAATCGCAAACATCGCGCATTACCTCTCGCTTCTATTTATAAAGCGGCACTAAATTGTATTCTCCCTTTTCTTCCTCCAGCTTACTTCGTCCCGTGTTCAATTCATCAACCTTGGTTCCAAAGTGTTGTCGCCAGATGGAAAAAGAAGACACGCTGAACGGCCCCCCACAAAGGCTGCAAGGGCTGCCTTATGGGCTACTTGGACCCCTTAAGCCCCAAGGCCTTTCTAGGGCCCGCAAAGTCCACTTATAAATGGCAGGTCGGGGGCCCCGGTTCACTGTGGACCCGCTCCCATAATAGCCCCCTAGGGCCCTTCTGAGGGCCGCAAGGCACTATAAGTGCGAGGAAGGTGGGTCCCGGTTTGAGCTGTGGGACCCTTAGCCAAAAGACTCTTCTCATGCCTCAACCTGCTGGCCCTCCCCCAGCAGGCCCCCTCCCTGTTGGTAAGGGGTTTTGTGCAGCGGGTGTCTCCCCTCTCAGGCAGCTTGACCACCCACGGAACAATCCTTTCTTTCCCCCCGCTCCGCAGATCGGGATTTTGGCCTTTTGCCACGATACTATACTTAGCACAATTGCACTAAGTACACTCACAGCGGCGAAGAGAGCTTAAATTACCGACGCACATAACCGCGTTTTTTGCTTTTGCACAATATGATTCGCCTGTTATAATTGGCCATAATAATGCTTTCTGTGGCGATGTGCGGCTGTAATTTTTGGGGCGAAAATACCGATCTTTTTATATATATGCCCCTGTGTGAGTTAACATACCAAAGCTCTGTGAACACGGGCAGAGAATGATATGGTACGGGAGGTTTTTTTTTCCGCAATGTCCTAGAATGGGAGGGGAACCCCAAACTTTGATTAAGACTGCAATTTTAAAATTCCTAAAAATGACCATAATATGTTGATGTGCCTTACCTCCAACTGTGGTCACTGGCAACTCACTGATCTATGTGCCCCCAGTTAGTAGAGAGAATTGGACTATCAAGGTAATCTTCCAAGGGGGGGGAGATTTGTCAGTCTCAATTGAGTCGAATTAATCAAACCTTTATTAGTCAGATGGCAATCTAAAGCGTATGTCTACTACCTCTTCATTTAATGTGGGAGCTGGGACATTTTAGCTTATGCATTATGGGGTTTTGGGTTTATATTTCCCAGCATTCCAGTATCCCCCTCTAGGTTCATGCGTATGTATATGACTGCAATACAATTTTAAAGGTGAATGTGTATAATGAAAGATGGCAAACTTGGTTTCCTGTAGCAGCTCCGCTCCGGTACATCCGTGGGATGAGTGGTGAGGCAGGATAGCCGGAGGATGTGAAGTTCATTCATATCTTAGGAAGGCCTTGCGGGTTTTTTCCTCAAAGGACATGAAGAAAAGTCAATGTGGCAGACACCCACCCTATAGTGCTGACATCTGGGACAATCCTCCCCAGACCCACCTGCCCATGCCAGCCACTTTCTACTGTCTTGCACTTACCGTTTATTATTATTACCGGGCTCTCCTGCAGTAACACAGTGTAATAACTTTCTGTGGTGCTCCTCAAATTAAACAGAGGGCAGCTGCCCTGCAGTGTGAATCATAATCAGGGAGTCCCTACTGCAGGTACAAAATACAGAGTCCCACAGTCAGGGCTGAATCCGTCCTCTCTAGCAGCCCCGCACTCCAGAATGCCACTGACTGCCCTAGAATGCCCATTCCCTCACCTGGAAAGCCTGCTGCTCCAACTACAACCCCACCATCGTAAACTTTATACTGTATAATCTGTCATACTGCGACCACGTAGACCTATTATACTGTATAAATGTCCACAACTGCAACCATCGTATACCTATTTATACGTATAATGTGTCACACGCACCATCGTAGACCTAGTTAATCTGTATAATGTGTCACACTACGCCCATCGAGACCTAGTTTATACTGTATAATGTTTCACATGCCCATCTTAGACTAGTTATACTGTATAATGTGTCACACTGCAACCATCCGTAGACCTAGTTATACTGTATAATTGTCACCGCACCAGCGTAGACCTAGTTATACTGTATGTCCACTCAAAACCATCGTAGACCTAGTTTATACTGTATAATGTGTCACCTGCACCATCGAGACCTAGTTTATACTGTATTATGGGGGCACACTGCACGCATCGTAGACCTCGTTATAGTGTATTATGTGTCACACTATGCAACCATCGTCAACCTAGTTATAACTGTTATAAATGTGTCAACACTGCACCATCGTAATACCTATTATACTGGAGATGTCACACTGCAACTGCCATCGATACCTAGTTATATACTGATAATGTGTCCACACTGCACCATCTCCGTAGACCTAGTTATACTGTATCATGTGTCACACTGCCAATCGGTAGCCCTATTTATACTTGTTATGTCACACTGCAACCATCGTAGACCTAGTTATAATAACTGTATAATGGGTCCACACTGCAACCATCGTAGACCTAGTTATATCTTATTATGTGTCACAACTGCCGCACCATCGTAGACCTAGTTTATAGGTATTATGTTCCACACTGGCCACAGTCCGTAGACCTAGTTTATACGTATAATGTGTCACCTGCACCATCGTAGACCTAGTTTATACTGTATAATGTCCACAATGCACCATCGAGACCTAGTTATACTGTATAATGTCACACTGCACCACGTAGACCTAGTTACACTGTATAATTCTGTCATACTTGCACACGCAATAGACCTATGTATAACTGTATAATGTGTCACTCTGCACATCGTAGACCTAGTTATACTGTATAATTTCATACTCTCCCCATCGTAACCTAGTTATACTGTATATCTGTCCATTCTGCACCATCGGAGACCTAGTTTATACTGTATAATGTGTCACACTGCACCATCGTAGACGAGTTATACTGTATAAATGCATACTGCCACCATCGTAGTACCCTGTTATACGGTATAATGTGTCACACTGCACCATCGGAGACCTCATATAACTGTATAATGTCCAAACTGCACCATTTAGACCTAGTTATAATACTGTATAATCTGTCACACTGGCACCATCATGACCTAGTTATACTGTATAATGTTTCACACTGCACCATCGTAGACCTAGTTATGTGTCTTATGTGGTCACACCTAGCACCATCCGTTAGACCTAGTTTTACGTGTGTTCACACTGCACCATCGTAGACCTAGGGTTATATGTTATGTGTCACACTGCACCATCGTAGACCTAGTTTATCAACTGTGTGTCACACCTGCACCATCTAGACCTAGTTTATACTGTATAATGGTGTCCACACTGCACCATCGTAGACCTAGTTATACTGTATATGTGTCACTGATACATCGTAAGACCGAGTTATATGTAATTATGTGTCACACTGCACTGCACCATCATAGACCTAAGTTCTACTGTACTTAATGGTCACACTGCACCATCGTAGACTAGTTTACGATAATGTGTCACCCGGCACGGGCACCATCGTAGTAGCCCTAGTTATAGTGTATTATGTTTCACACTTCACCATCAATAATGTACCATATTTATCTGGATAATGTGTCACACTGCACCATCGTAAGACCTAGTTATACTGTAAATGTGTCAACAACTCTGCACATCGTGAGACTTATTCTACTGTATAATTCCACACTGCACCACGTAGACCTATGAAGGTTCTCATTCATCCAGGTCAGTATATCTGTTTTATTCATAGATCACCGGCCCTAACGACTTCAAGTCCGGTTGATCCTATTGAATACACCATATCCAATCGTAGACCCGTTATACTGTATAATTCACACTTGCGACCAGCGTCGACTAGTTATACTGTGTAATTGGTGTCACACTGTGCACCATCATAGACCTAGTTATACTTTATCATGTGGTCAACACTGCACCATCGTAGACCTAGTTATACTGTATAATGTGTCACACTGCACATGTAAAGACCTATTAACTGTATAATATCTCACTGCACCATCGAGACCAGTTTATACGTATAATGTCATCCCTGCACAGTCACCAACGTAGACCTAGTTTATACTGTATCTCTGTCAACACGCAAAAAAACCTCGTCAGCCAAGTTTATTGTATAATGTTCACCTGCACCATCGTAGACCTAGTTATACTGTATAATGTGTCACACTGCACCATCGAGACCTGTTATACTGTATAATGTGTGCCACCTGGCCCATCAGTAGACCTATTATACAGTATAATGTTCACACTGCACCATCGTAGACCAAGTTTATACATTGTAATAATGTGACACCACTCTGCAACCAGCTAGACCTATTTATAGTTATTATGTGGCACCCTACTGCACATCGTAGACTAGTATACCTGTAATAATGTGTCACAGCTGCACCATCGAACCTAGTTTATATAACTGTATAATTGTCACACTGGCATGCACCATCGTAGACAGTTATACTGTATTATGTGGTCACACTGCACAGTTTTAGATCCATTTATACGTTATAATTGTGTCACACTGAATGCCATCGTAGACACTAGTTATACTGTATAATGTCACTCTGCAACTAGTCAAAAAACCATCGTAGACCTAGTTATACTGGTAAAGATGTGTTCACGAGCTGCACCATCCGTAGACCTGTTTACTGTTAAGTGTGTCACACTGCACTGCATCATCGTAAGACTATATAGTGTATTATGTTTCACACTGCACATCGAGACCGAGTTAACTTTATAATGTTGTCACACTGCACCATCGTGACCTTATTATAACTGTATAATGTCACACTGCAACCTGCAACATCGTCGAAAAGAAAAGAATAGCAGTAATGACGAAAAGAAGAAAAAGAAAGAAAAAGAAGAAATACAAAGAAGAAGAACAAAAAAGAATATAGAATAAAAAAGAACCGGCAAGTTTAGACAACTGGTATATGTGTCACACTGCACCATCGTAGAGCTAGTTATACTGTATAATGTCACACTGCAAAAAAAGCAACCGTCGTAACCTAGTTATACTGTATAATGTGTCACACTCCTGCACCATCGTAGACCTAGTTTAACTGTATAATGGTGTCACACTGCACCATCCGTATACCTAGTTATAACTGTAATAATGTTGTCACAACTGCACCATCGTAGACCTAGTTATACTGTATAATGTGTCACCTGACACCATCGTAGACCTAGTTATACGTAATAAATCTGTCAGCAACGCACCATCGTAGACCTAGTTATACGGCTATGTGGTCACACTTCACCATCGTAGACCTAGTTTATACTGTATAATGTCACACTGCAAAACCATCAGGACCTATTTATTACTGTATATGTGTCACAACTGCACTCATCGTAGACCTAGTTATAACTGTATCATGTGGTCAACTGCAAACCATCGAGATCCTAGTTATACTGTATAATATCTCAACTGCACCATCGTAGACCTAGTTATACTGTATAATGTCACACTGCACCATCGTAGACCCTAGTTATCTGTATAATGTGTCACACTGCACCATCGTAGACTAGTTATACTGTAATAATGTGTCACAATCTGCCAATCAACCATCGTATACCTAGTTATACTGTATCATGTGTCACACTGCACCATCGAGACCTAGTTTATAACTGTTAATCTGTCATACTGCACCATCGTAGACCATAGTTATACTGTATGTCCCACACTGCAATCATCGTAGACCTAGTTTACTGTATAATGTTACACTCTGGGCACCATCTAGAACCTATGTATACTGTAGACTAACACTGCACCATCGTAGAACCTAGTTATATTGTATAATGTGTCCACAACACGCACCATCGTAGACCTAGTTATAACTGTATAATTTTTCACACTGCACCTCATGACCTAGTTTACTTATTAATGTCAACTGCAACCATCAGAGACTCTATTTCTACTGTCTACTATCTCACTGGCAACATCGTAGACCTAGTATACTGTATAATGTCCACTGCACCATCGTAGACCTGAGTTTATATTGTATAATTTATCACCCGGCAACCATCGTAGACCTAGTAATATGTATAATGTATCAACTGCCATCGTAGACTAGTTATACTGTAGAATGTCACACTGCAACCATCTAGACCTATTATACTGTATAATGGTGTCACACTGCACCATCGTACACCAGTATACTGTATAATGTGTCACAAACTGCCCTCAATAAGAACCTATTATACTGTATACTGTGTCACACTGACCGTCGTCAGACCTAGTTATACTGGTATTTGTGTCCCCTGCACCATCGTAGACCTAGTTTATACTGTATATGGGTCACACTGCACCATCTTAGACGGTTATAACTGTATTGTCCCACTGCACCACGTAGACCTAGTTATATCTGTATATGTTCACACTGCACCAGCGTAGACCTAGTTTAACTGTAAATTGTGTCACACTGCAAAAAACCGTCGTAAACCTAGTTTACTGTATTATGGTCACACACTGCACCGTCGTAGCACCTAGTTATAACTGTATAATGGTCCCACTGCACCATCGTAGACCCTAGTTATACTGTATAATGTGTCACAACACCTGCATTATTAATAGCTAGGGCATGGTGAAATTGAAGGTCCTCACATTACAATGCATATTATAGAAAATACAGGTCTATTTATAGTCAATTGTATACGTGAGTACCCAGAGGCAATAAGGCCCCCATTGAACTATCACATTTTGCGACAGACAGTGTGCATTGTTGGCACAAAGCACTATTGAGCCTTAGTAAACTGCACCAGAAAGTCGCGTATCTGCACTAGGATGGTAGAGACTTTTATTACACTATTCTGTATTGGATCTTACTCCCTCCAACCAGCCCCGATCCTACGTATCCTTCAGAATACAATCAGGAGATTCAATAAAAAGTTCTTATCGTTAAATGGTGGCAATTGTTGCCGCAACCAATCATATTATTTACATTTTAAAGCTACATCTGATTGTTTGTGGCAAAAATTAGCAACCATTTTAATGATAAGAACTTTTAATTAATAATCCGATTGTCCTTTAGTGCACGGTTTTAGGAGAATGCTGCAAACAATGATATTCTATTAAAAGCAATGGTAACTTTAGTAAAAGTAGACAAATGCTAGTCTAAGAGAACATTCACATCTACATCTGCTTTTCAAATGAATGAGATTTTTTTTTTTTTTAATTAACATTTTGTTTGTAATTCTGGAATTGGTATTTGGTTTAAATACCAAGAAAGAAGTCCAGGAAATAATAAGAAAAACATAACATAAATAAAATACACACCTACTCCGCAATAAATAAAACTAGATACAACGTTCAACTACACATAACATTTGTCTATATCACCGATCAGCCAAACTCACATAATCGCAATTCCCTTGTAAATTCTCATAGACTCGGTGGAATTCTTCTGTTCTATACAATGCAAAGCCAGGAGGATGCAAATTCTCTCCTAACACCCTCCATCACTACTAAACAGTAATAACATGTGAAGTTATACCATGTGTAATTCGGATCTCTCCGGATAATATACTTCATAGCTTTCAGATACTCCCGGAGATACCTCATTCCCTTTAGATAAAGCCCAGACCTTTTAGAGAATACTCGTCCCTTGTGCCCCTTGAAATAGAAATGCCAGTTCTAAGACAGGGGGTCCAGTAGAAATTTTTTGTTATTCATTTTAATATTTAACGTGGTTCATACGTCATTGTGGCTCCGCGCCAGACATCCTTCATTCTGAACCCTAATGTGGCCAACAAACCTTTTATGAAGGACCCAGTGGCTTGGGGACTAAAGAAGTTTAAAACCCTAGCCAGTAGTCTCCCTGCTCCTATGCCGTACTGACCTGTCCCATTATTCATCCGTACAAGCCAACTGTTACTAGTACAAAGAATTTCTTTCTTTTTATCTGATAATTCTGTTTAATATGTAGTTTGCCTTCTACCCTTACCACAATGCGAGTACTTACCTTAACTAAGGCTCTAATGGGAGAACCCTTTCTTTTTTATCCTGATGGGCCCGAATGACCCTCATCTTCATATATCCCGTCTCATTGTCTTCTCAATCATTTTGTCCTCAGGTGGGGTTGGCGCGGCCTTACCCTTCGATCTCTGTCAAGCTACACTTCCTCTTCACAATACCAAGGACAGCGGGTTATTTTCTCTCCCTCCAGCTGCCCTTCTGTTACAGAGTAGTAAACAGTTTGCGTGCCATGTCATTCACTTCCCTCCTGAACTGGCTAAGAATGGAAGCTCATACAATCTCTCTTGTTCCTCATTCTACAGACGAACAGAACAATGTCTCCCTCATAAGTGTCCCTGAATCTGAGGCAATGTCACATGGTTTATGAAAGTTATTGGAAGTTTATTTGCATAGTTTGGGCATTTCATTCTCTGTCCTACATATTTACACTGGGTAAGTCTTTATACACATCTGTGGATACCAAGTCTTACCTACCTGATTTACCTTGTAATCAATGGTAAAGGTTTTTTTTTTATCTGAGGAATGGAAGGGGTTCATTCATAATGGTGGAAATTCAGTAAATGCGGTCGGTCTGAGTCATAGGGCGGCGATAACAGTCGTTCAAGTCTATGGCCCGAACAGCCGATTGTTCCGTATAACGATCTCTGCTGTATTCCGTTAGATCAGTTGAACTTTTATCCGTCAATTTAGTCCTTCATCCAGTTTTATCGAACTGAATCCAGCAGATATTCCATGAATGATAACCTCACAAGCATGTTCCGTAATAACGTACAAACGGAATGATTATTCCTTTGTATGGGACACATCGGCACACTTCAAGACCTGATTCAATTGCGGTCGCATGTTTATGGGCACCTTATCTGTACAAAAAATGAATAGCTCAGTGGTTATCACTGATCCAGTTGCAGTGCTATGACTCACAATCTGCCCTAGCAGGAGTTTGAATTGGGTTTTCCTCTGGGAATTTTTGGTTTTTCTTTCTCAACAATTACAAACACATAATGTGTGTGTACATACCGAGCGAATCAGTTTAGATGTGCATGAATAAAGAGTCATAATGTTTTCCATGCTTTCAAAAAATACAAACATTATAGGAGCCATTTTAATAATTATAACGTCCCCATATTAGAAAATTTTAAAGTTCTAAATGTTAGCGAGACTAAATATAGGCATGGAAATTCAGGTTTTTAAATTATTACGTCTCGTACATCAATCTGGCCGACAACTACAAGACTAGGGGGAAATCAGCCCTGTGTCTGTTCCAGGTTGCTGCGTTGCCTCCCCGCCTGTAATATACAGTAGTATCCTAATTTGAGGTTTAATAAGACATATGTCCAGCCAGTCCAACCCTCTAGTATGGAGGTTGTATGAAGACTTAAGTCCATCTAGTCCCCAACCTTTTACTCGACATACTGTCTGTCGAACGTTATCTAGTAACATAGTTTGAGGTTATATAAAGAATAATACATCCATCTAGTCCAACCTTTATACCCTATCCAGACTGTCTGTATAACCTTTACATAGAACAGTATTGGAAGTTGTATAAGACAATCCGTCCATCTCATCCAGACCTTTATCCTCTATCCAAGACTGTCTGTCTAACAGTTACATAGTACCATAAGTATGGAAGGTCGTATAAAGACATACGTCCATCTAGTCCAACCTTTATACCCTATACCCATATGTCTGTATAACAGGTACGAGTAACATAGTATTGGAGGTTATATAAAGACATCCATCCTCTACATCAACCATTTATACGTAATCCATAATTTCTGTCTAACAGTTACATAGTAACATAGTATTGGAGGTTGTATAAAACATACTTCTCTATCCACTTTATACCCCCACCCCTTAATTCTTGTATAAACATTTACATAGTAACAGGTATTGAGGTTTTTAAGCATAAGTCCATCTAATCCCAACCTTTAATAACTCCTACCCATTCATGCGTCGTTATACATTACATAAACATAGTATTTGATGTTGTATAAAGACATAATTCCTACTAATCCACCTTTATACCCTCCCATTATGTCCTGTATCACAGTTACATAGTAACAGGGTATTGGAGGTTGTATAAAGACATAGCCCATTTTTAGGCTACTTTGTACCCAAGCTAACAGTTGATCCAAATGGGCAACATAGGAACCCTGGGGGGAATCAACAAAACTATCTGTATTATACGTTAATACCAATATTTTTTCAATATTATTTAGTTTAAGAAACTTTTCCAGAACATTTTTTAAAGCATTTAATGACTTGCCATTACAAGACAAGTTCCACAGTTTGTTTATTCCCTACTGTAAGAAACCTTTTCCTAACCGAAATGAACTTCTTTTCTTCCACCTTTATTATGTCCACGTGTCCTCTGATATACCTATTAGTAACAATGCACCAGAGAGTTTATTGTATGGCCCATTAATGTATTTTTGTATAAGTTATCATATCGTCACTTGACCATGGTAAACAGCTAAGCCCGAACGTTGTCTAATCAGCCTGTTATTAGTAAAGTTCATTCCCTTTGTTATTTATCTACCTATACTATCATCTATCTATCTATCTATCTATCCTATCGATCTAATCTATCTATCTATCATCTATCTATCCTAGCTATCTATCTCATTAGCCTACTTCTATCTATTCTTCTGTCTGTCTGTCTGTCTGCCTGCCTGCCTGCCTGCCTGCCTGCCTGCCTGGCCGGCCGCCGTCCGTCCGTCCGTCCCATCATCCATCCAACAATCTATCCACCTATCTATCCTCTATCTATCTAGTTCCTTAATGTATCGACATGATGTTCCAGAAAGAACCACCTGGGTGATCATTTTGGGGATCAAATGCAAGATAAATGGGCCAGAGCAGTGAACACTGTAGAACGCAGATGTTAAAATGGAATACAGTAGATATTAAATCAAATCTATCAAAACCTGGAATTGGCCTATTCTCTCTTTGGGCTTTATTGCCAACTGAAACCGGCTTTCCATCGAGAGAAGAAGTAAGTGAGTCCTCTGAGTATGGGTGGATAGACCTGCCTTCCCAACCCATCATGTCCCGCCCAGTGTTATGTAACCGATAGAACCATCCAACTACAGAGATTCCCCATCAGTCCAGTGGCCCTACTCCATTTCATGGAATGTTTCCAGTGAGACCAATATTATGGAAATTCCGGCTCCTGAGTTTTTTTGTCAGCTTTCATGTTTAATTGGATTAGTTTCTTTATTTCTGGTATTTCCTGGAGAACAAGGAATCAAACTGGGTCCCGAAGTTTGACCCCTCCCCGTGATCTCAGCGTGTTCCCTTCTTGCTTTGCATGTCTGAGGAGCGATTAATGGTCTCCACTCTACGCACATCCAGTCCTCATCTCTCCAAATACATCAGCCTTATTTAAAATAAATAATCCGAACCAGCGAGTCTCTTCAGTTCGATATTAAAAGTAACATGATCCTCTAATTAATCAGGAAGGTTTAATTTTTACTGAAACTTCCTATGTATGAGCGCTGCACAGCATGTGCTTTCATGGCCTTATTCATCACGGCTGCCCCCTTGCTTAGCTCGAATTTTAATACATTAATCAGCAACATGAGCACCCCTAGGGTTTAATAATGTAACTGTTGTTGGCCATGTCTTTCCGCCATGAGGCCATGGATAAAAATTTGAACATTCCAGGGATACAGGGGTTAGCTCTGATAAAGCTGTAGCAAGTCTCCAATAAGTTACGTATACTGTCAACAAGAAGAAGATATGGAAAACCTTAAGCTAAGTGCCATATTTAATAACGGCCAATAGTAGCGCAGTGAAATTACCACTGGCACATCACTGTGGGAAAAATACCTCTATCGGCTATTTATGGCGAGCGAATGCGGCGAAAAGTTTTGCGGCTTACTGCACTTAGCGCTATGCGCCACAATCCCAAGACGAGCAACTGGAGGGTTGCGTCCCTCTATGAATGCGACCACCTGTGCCAAACCTTTTTGCGGACAGGTTTCGTGCATTTATAAATCATGTTAAAAGCGATTTTTTGCGAAAATGGCGGGAAACTCTGCAGCGAAAAGTTAACGATAGTTATAAATATGCCCCTAATCTTTGAGAACTAAAGGCCAATATTTATAAAGGGGTAATCGCTTTTTAAGATGCCATGCCTTTAAAACAAGTTTATCTGATCATTAATCTACGATCGCTATCGAAATCTATGACCATGATCGTAGGTTAACGAGCGTCCTAAAGAATACCATTTCAAGTATTTTACACTACACTTTGTAATTTTAACGCATGACGTTTGTAGATGGTAACTAATGTTGATCATAAATGTCAAATGCAGGTGACATAACATCCCGGTTTTACAGTAAACGATAAGTTTGATCTAACTGAACACCACGGATATACATTCCTGGTGGATGAATATTACAGATATACCCATGACCTGATGGATGAAAATTACAGATATAACCATGACCGGGATGATGAATATTACAGATATAATACCATTATTCATCCGTCATGTAATACTCTGTAATATTCATCCAATCCAGTTATTTATATCTTAATTTCATCACCATCCAGTCAAGGTCATATCTGTATATTCATCCATCCAGGTTATGGTCTATCTGTTAATATTCATCATCCAGGTCACGGTAATATCTTTAATATTCATTCATCCAGTTCATGGTTATCTGTAATATTCCAGCATCCAGTCATGTGTATATCTTTAATTGCATTCATCCAGGTCACGGTATATCTGTAATAGTCATTCACTCCAGGTCATGGTAATTCTGTAATATTCATTCATCCAGTCACGGTATACATCTGAAATATTATTATCATCCAGTTGAATTCATTCATACCTGACCTGGATGAATGAATATTACGATATACCGTGACTGGATGATGATTACAGATAGACCCATAACCTGGATGGATGAATAGTACATAATATCCCATGACCTGGAGGGATGAATATACAGATAACTCATAACCTTGATGGATTAATATTACAGATATACCATGACCTGGATGAATATATTACAGATATACCGTGCCTGGATGGATGAATATTAACAGATAACCATAACCTGATGGATGAAATATTTACAGATATAACCAACCATGACTGGATTATAATATACAGATATACTCATAAACCCTGGTGTGAATATTACAGATATACCATGACCTTGGATGAATGAATATTACAGATATACCATAACCTGGATGAATGAATATTACAGATATACCTGCCTGGATGAATGAATATACAGATATGCCATGACCTGGATGAATTAATATTACAGATATACAGTGACCTGGATGAAATGAATATAAGATATACATGAACCTGTGAAAAAAAAAAAAAAAAAAAAATTTTTTTTTGAAAACATTTATTTAACAGATATAAAAACCCCCAGGACCTGGATGAATGATATTACAGATATACCGGGACCGATGATGAATATTACGATATACCATAACCTGATGGATGAATATTACAGATATACCATGACCTGGATGGATTGATATTACAGATATACCATAACCTGTATGGATGAAGATACCCGAGTATACCCATTACCTGGATTAATGATATTACAGATATACCATGACCCTGGATGACTGAATCTTACGATAACCGTACCTGGATGGTGAATATTACAGATATACCATAACCTGGATGGATGAATATTACAGATATACCATGACCTGGATGGATTACGATTACAGATATACCATGACCTGGATGGATGAATATTAAAGATATACCTATAACCTGATGAATGAATATTACAGATATACCAATTACCTGGATAAATGAATTATTACAGATATACCATGAACCCTGGATGAAGGAATTTAACAGATATACCGTGACTGGAATGAATGAATATTACAGATATAGCATGACCTGGATGGAATGAATATTACGATATAACCGGACCTAGATGAACAATATAAAAGATATACCATGAACTGGATGGATGAATTTACCGATATACCATGACCTGGATGAAGATATTACAGATATCCGGACCTGATGGATGAATATTACAGATATACCATAACCTGATGGAGACTATTAACAGAATACCATGACCTGGATGATGAATATTACAGATATACCATACCTGGATGGGCTGAATATTACATATATACCATGACCTGATGAATTAATATTACGATATACCATACCTGGATGAATGAATATTACAGATATACATGACCTGGATGAATGAATATTACCGATATACCATGACCTGGATGGGATGAATATTACGATATCCCATAACCTGGATGAATGAATATCCGATATACCATGACATGAGGAATGAATATTACATATATACCATAACCTGGATGAATGAATGATTACAGATAACCATGACCCTGATCAGAAGATTACAGATTACCGGGACCTGATGATGAATATACAGATATAACACATGACCGGATGAATGAATATTACAATATACCAATGATCTGGATGAATAATATGACCGATATACCCATGACCTGTATGAATGAATATTCCAGATAACCATGAACCTGGAAATAAATGAATATTAACAGATATACCTTGACCTGGATGGATGAATATTACAGATATACCATGACCTGGATAATGAATATTACAGATAGTAACCGTGACCTTGATATATTAATATTACGATATAAACCTGACCTCAATGAATGAATATTACAGATATACCGTGACCTGGATGGATGAATATTACAGATCTACCGTGACCTGAGGCTGAATATTACAGATGACCATGGACCTGGATGGATGAATATTAATATATACCGTGACCTGATATGAATGAAATTACAGATTACCATGACCTGGATGGATTGAATATTACAGATATACCATGACCTAGATGAATATTACAGATATACCAATGACCCTGGATGAATGAATATTACAATATACCATGACAGGAGGACATTAATATTACAGAGTATTCCATGACCTGGATAAATGAATTTACAGATATACTGGACCTGGATGGATGATATTACAGATATACATACCTGGATAAATGAATATTACAGATATACCATGACCTGGATGGAGATATTACAGATATACCATTACCTTGATGGAATGATATTACAGATATACCATGCTGATGAATGAATTGACAGATATACCGTACTGGATAAATGAATATTACAGAATATACCGTGACATGGATGGATAATATTACAGATATCACCGTGACCTGGATATGAATATATGATTACAGATATACCATGATCTGATGAATAATATTACCGAGATACCATGACCTGGAGAATGACTATACAGATATACCATATCTGGATGAAATAAAATATTGCAGATATACCATGACCTGTTGAAATGAATGTTACAGATATACCATGACCTGGATAACTGAATATTACAGATATCCCTACCCTGGATGAATGAATATTACAATTAACCGTGACCTGGAGAATGAATATTACAGATATAACCGTGACCTGGATGAATGGGTGATGGTCTTACAGATATACCGTTACCTGGATTAATGAATATTAAAGATATACCATGACCTGGATGGATAATTTACAGATTACCATACCTGGATGGATGATATTACAGATTATATACCCATATCCTGGATGATAAATATTACAGATATACCATGACCTGTTATGAATGAATATTAACAGTATACCATGACCTGGATGGATGAATATTACAGATTTACCATGACCTGAGGCATGAATATTCACAGCTATACCCTGACCTGGATGAATGCAAAGTATGACAGATATACCGTGACCTGGGATGGATGATATTACAGATATACCCGTGACCTGATGGATTATAGTACAGATATACGTGCGGATGATGGAATATTACAGATTACCATGACCTGGATGAATTAATATTACAGATATACCAGGACCTGGAGGAGGAATATTACAGACTATACCGTGAATCCTGATGGATGATATTACAGGATATACCATGACCTGGATGGATGAATATTAACAGATATACCATGACCCTGGATGGATAATATTTTCGATTCATACGCATGACCTGGATGAATGAATAATACAGAGAGACCATGACCATGGATGGATGAATATTAACAGATTCATGACCCCTTGATAATACCAAAATGGCCGACATCTCTCTGCGGTTGTTCGGTTGTCCGCAGCTCAACCGGGACCCCCCTCCTGACCTTTACAACGGTCCTTTGTTCCCTGACAAGGGCCCTTTGGGGCTTAAGGGTCCGCACTCGAACCGGGACCCACCCCTCCCCGGCCTTATAAGTGCTTTGCGGCCCTGACCCGTGCCTTTGTGGGGGGTCCCTGCAACTCGAAACCAGGACCCCCCAGGTCCTAAAAATAACCTTTTTCGGTTTCTGCATCTTTCTTGTCGGCGACAACCAACTCCCGCTGACAGTTGGCGACTGGCCGCACCTCTTGATCCGACGTCTTTCTTGCTTTCTTCGCCTCACTGCAATGACCTTCTGAGCTCCGCGGAAGTTTTGCAGAGAGGTACCAACATCCACATTGTGATTGGTTAAGATTTCAATCATGTCACGACATTAACCAATCATAATTGAATCTGTTTAATCACTATGATGGGAACAGAGTACAGAAACTACTTGCGCTTCATATAGAACAGAACCAGACTTCGCAGCTCCCTGTGGCCAACCCTGGAAAGGGTAATGGAGTTCAACCAAACAAGCCACATCTATCTTCACTGGAAGGGCAGAAGGCACAAACAATTCTGTATGCGCTCATTCCAGAATATACCCCAACAAGACAAAAAGGAGAATTGTCACTTAATCCTACTTCATGGTGGGACCCCTAGGTAGTATCTTTCAAACTCTGCATGACCCTCTAGGTAGTTTCTTCAAACTCAAGTGTCCCTCTAGGTAAGTATCTTTCAAACTGTAGTGTCCCTCTAGGTAGTGTCCATTCAAACTGCAGTGACCCTCTATGTTATATCTTTCAAACTGCAGTGACCCTCTAGGTAGTATCTTTCACAACTGGCAGTGACCCTCTAGGTAGTATCTTTCAAACGTAGTGTCCACTCTAGGTATCTCTTTCAAACTGCAGTGTCCCTCTAGGTAGTATCTTTCAAACGCAGTGACCCTCTAGGTAAGTATCTTCAACTGTAGTGTCCCTCTAGGTATGGTCATCAAACTGCAGTGACCCTCTAGGGATTATCTTTCAAAGTGCAGTGACCCTCTAGGTAGTATCTTCAAACTTCAGTGACCCGCTAGGTAGTATCGTTCAAACTGTAGTATCCCGCTAGGTAGTATCTTTCAAACTTGCAGTGTCCCTCTATGTAGTATCTTCCAAACTGCGGTGGCCTCTAGGTAGTATCTTTCAAACTGTTAGGTGGTCCCTCTAGTATGTCATTCAAACTGCAGTGACCCTCTAGGTATTATCTTTTCAAACTGCAGTGACCCTCTATGTAGTAATCCTTTCAAACTGCAGAGACCCTCTAGGTAGTATCTTTCAAACTGCAGTGCCTCTAGGTAAGTATCTTTCAAATCTTCACTGCAGTGTCCCTTTAGGTGTATCTTTCAAACCGTATGTCCCTCGAGGTAGGTCATTCAAACGCAGTGACCCTCTAGGTAGTATCTTTCAAACTGCAGTGACCCTCTAGGTAGTAATCTTTCAAACTGCAGGACCCTCTAGTAGTATCTTTCAAACTGTAGTGTCCCTCTATGTATGTCACTTCAAACTGCAGTGACCCCTAGGTAGTGGTTCATTCAAACTGCAAGTGTCCCTCTAGGTATATCTTTCAACTGCAGCGACCCTCTAGTAGATCTTTCAAACTGTATTGTCCCTCTAGGTAGTATCTTCACAACTGCGTGACCCTCTAGGTAGTATCTTTCACCTGTAGTGTCCTCTAGGTAGTGTCATTTCAAACTGCAAGTGACCCTCTAGGTAGTAATTTTCAAACTGCAAGTGACCTCTAGGTAGTTGCTTCAAACTGTCAGTGACCCTCTAGAAGTAACTCTTTCAAACTTAGTGGTCCCGCTAGGTAGTATCTGTTCAAACTGTAGTGTCCCTCTAGTAGTTTCATTCCAACTGCAGTGAACCCCTAGGGTAGTATCTTTCATCTTTCAAACTGGCAGTGACCCTCTAGGTAGTATCTTTTCAAACTGGAGTGTCCCTCTAGGTAGTATCTTTCAAACTGTATGTCCCTCGAGTAGTGTCATTCAAACTGCAGTGACCCTCCTAGTTAGTATCTTTCAAACTGTAGTGTCCCTCTAGTTAGTAGCTTTCAACGGCAGTGACCCTCTGGTAGATCTTTCAAACTGTAGTGTCCCTCTATGTAGTGTCATTCAAACTGCAGTGACCCCCTCTAGGTAGTACTTCACACTGCAGTGACCCTCTAGGTAGTATCTTTCAACGTGTAGGGTCCTCAGTAGTGTCATTCAAACTGCAGTGACCTCTAGGTATAATCTTTCAAACGCAGTGACCCGAAGGGAAAAAAATAGTAGGATCTTTCAACGGTAGTGTCCCTCTAGGTAGTATTCTTTCAAACTGTAGTGTCCCTCTAGGTAGTGTCATCAACTGCAGTGAACCCTCTAGGAGTTATCTTCAAACTGCAGTGCCCCTCTAGGTAGTATCTTTCAAACTGCAGTGACCCTCTAGTAGTCTCTTCAACTGTGTGTCCCTCAAAAAAACTAGGTAGTGTCCATTCAATACTGAGTTGACCCTCTAGGTAGTGTCATTCAAATGCAGTGACCTCTGTAGTAGCTTTCAACTGGCAGTGACCCTCCTAGTAGTATCTTTCAAACTGTAGTGTCGCCTCTAGGTATAGCTTCAAACGGTAGTGTCCCTCTAGGTAGTTTCATTCAAACTGCAGTGACCCTCTAGTAGTATCTTTCAAACTACAGTGACCCTAGGTAGTATCTTTCAACTGCAGTGACCCTCTAGGTATTATCTTTCAAACTGTAGTGTCCCTCTAGGTAGTGTCATTCAAACTGCAGTGGACCCTCTAGTAGAGTGTCATTCAAACTGCAGTGACCCTCTAGTTAGTTATCTTTCAAAACTGCAGTGACCCTCTAGGTAGTTCTTTCAAACTGTAGTGTCCCTCCTAGTAGTGTCATTCAAACTGCAGTGACCCTCGAGGTAGTATCTTGCAACACTGCCAGTACCCTCTAGTAGTATCTTTCAAAACTGCATGACCCTCTAGTATTATCTTTTCAACTGCAGTTGACCCCTCTAGCTAGTATCTTCACACTGCGGTGCCCCTCTATTTGGACCAATCCAACATGAAAGGTCGGCTAATGAATTGAATTTTGCCATCACTCCTAAAGGCATCCCTGTCTTTCAAACTGCGGTGCCCCTCTATTTAGTAATCTAGCAAACTGCGGTGCCCCTCTATTAGTATCTATCAACTGCGGTGGCCCCTCTATTTAGTAACTTTCAAACTGCGTGCCCCTCTATTTAGTATCTTTCAATCTGCGGTGCCCCTCGATTTAGTATCTTTTCAAAACGGCGGTGCCCCATCTATTTACTATCTTTCAAACTGTCGGTGCCCCGCTATTTAGTATCTTTTCAACTGCGGCGCCCCCTTATTTTCGTGTCTTTCAAAATGCGGTGCCACCTCTTTTAGTTCTTGTCAAACCGGTGGCCGCTCTATTTTAGTATTTTTCAAATTGCAGCTCCCTTCTAGGTAAGTATTTTTCAAACTGTTGGGTGACCCTCTCAGCTAGTATCTTTCAAAAACTGCAGTGTTCCCTCTAGGTAGTATCTTTCAAACTGCAGTGTCCCTCTAGGTAAGGTCATTCAAACTGCAGTGACCCTCTAGTGTAATAATCTTTTCAAACTGCAGTGACCCTCGGTAGTAAATCTTTCAAACTGCAAGTGTCCCCTCTTAGTTATTATCTTTCAAACCTGGTATGTGTTCCCCTCTAGGTAGTGTCCAATTCAAACTGCAGTGACCCTCTAGGTAGTATCTTTCAAAATGGCGTGGACCCTCTAGGTAGTATCTTTCTTTTCAAACTGCATGACCCTCTAGCCGTAGTATCTTTCAAACTGTAGTGTCCCTCTATGTAGTGTCCATTCAAACTGCAGTGGACCCTCTAGGGTTGTCATTCACACTGCAAGTGACCCTCTGGGAGTACGTTCAAACTGCAGTGACCTCTAGGTAGTATCTCAACTGTAGTGTCCCTCTAGGTAGTGTCATTCAAACTGCGTGACCCTCTAGGTAGTATCTTTCAAACTGCATGTGACCCTTAGGTAGTAATCTTCTTTCATTCAAACTGCTTTACCCTCTTGTAGTATCTTTTCAACGGCAGTGACCCTCTATCTAGTATCTTTCAAACTGCTGTGCCGCCCTCTATTTTGACCAATCCAACTGAAAGTCCTGGCTAATGAATTGAATTTTGCCATCACTCCTAAAGTCAGCCCTGTCTGTGTTTGGATTATTATAGATCCACCAGAACCTGCTGACCCTCTAGCTAGTATCTTTCAAAACTGCAGTGTCCCTCTAGAGGTTATCTTTCAAACTGTAGTGTCCCTCTAGGTGTGTCATTCAAACTGCAGTGACCCTCTAGTAGTATTAAACTTTCAACAAACTGCGTGACCCCTAATCTCTCTTCAAATCTGTTGTATTCAATTAGATCAACTGGACTTGAAATGTAGTTCTTGAAGACGTTTCGCTAGTCATCCGACTGGCTTTCTCAATTCAGAATGACTTGTACAAGAATCTGTGGCAATTATGTACCCTGGAAAATCCCAATTAGCATATCACAGCCAGGTGTTAAGGGTGTGATTAGATAGTGGCTAAGAGGTGTTATAGGAACGCCCAGAGTAAGGTGTTAAAACAGCATTGTACATGGCAGACAGTTGGTGTCGAACCCCCCACCTCTATTTAGGCTTGGTTCACATAAATGGCCTCCTTAACACCTCTCTTGAACCAGTCACGTTCCTTTGCCAATATGTTAACATTACAATCTTCTAAGGTATGTCCTTTATCCTTAAGATGCAGGTACACGGCTGAGTCCTGACCCGAGGAATTGGCTCTTCTGTGCTGGGCCATACGTTGATGCAGTTGCTGTTTGGTCTCCCCCACATACAAATCAGAGCATTCTTCACTGCACTTTTAGAAAAAGTATTACTAATTCTCAATAGACCATACATCCCAAAGCCGTCCGTCCGTACGTACGTCTAATCTCTATCTATGATATATACAATGTAAAACTCCACTGCACACCACTTGCCTCCTATTCTCAACCCCGGTGCTGTCGTAATAGGTAACAGGGTAGTATGGACATCATCCATGGTGCACTCCACAGGATTTACACAAATTCATTTATTAGTGGTGACTGTCTCTGCAATACTGTAATACTGTGCTGATGTAGTAGTGATAATGTAATACTGTGATACTGTAATACTGTGCTGCTGTTATAATGTGATACTCTGATACTGTGCTGCTATTATAATGTGATACTCTGATGCTGTGCTGCTGTTAAAACTGTGATACTCTGATACTGTGCTGCTGTTAAAACTGTGATACTGTGATACTGTTATACTGTGATACTGTAATATTGTGATACTAGAATACTGTGATACTGCAATTCTGTGATACTGCAATTTTGTAATACTGTAACACTGTGATACTGTAATACTTTAATACTGTGATAATGTAATACTATGATACTGTAATACTGTGCTGCTGTTATAATGTGATACTGTAATACTGTGCTGCTGTTATAATGTGATACTCTGATACTGTAAAACTGCTATACTGTGATACTGTAACACTGTGCTGCTGTTATAATGTGATACTGTAATACTGTGCTGCTGTTATAATGTGATACTCTGATACTGTAAAACTGTGATACTGTAATACTGTGATAATGTGATACTGTAATACTGTGCTGCTGTTATAATGTGATACTCTTATACTGTAATACTGTGATAATGTAAAACTGTAATACTGTGATATTGTAGTTCTATGATAATGTATTACTTTAATATTGTGATCTATATCTATCTAGAAACCAGACTAGATTGTGCGTTTAATAGGTAAAATAAACTATTTGTTAAGCCAAATACTACTAACAAGAAAAAAACGATTTATTAGACTCCATTGTCGACATTTACAAACAGTGACTGTCTCTTACACTAACCTTTTCATATCTTTTAAGAATGGCAAATCTGTAACTACTGTTTATTTAAAAAAAAAAAAAAAGCAAGGGTAAAAAAATGGTCTAACACATGTTGTCCACAAGATGTCACTGTGTCACCTCCTGCCACAGTTTAAAAATAAATAAGGGGGGACAAACCCTATCCGTCAACAAAATACCTACTCAATTATTACTGTTACATCACCTATTACAGCAGAAACAATGCACAATACAAGGCAGCACCTTCAATATTAAAATGCACTTAAAGGGGAAGTTCAGTGTAAATACATATATTTTTCTTTTTTAAAAAAGAGCAGTATTTGTTCCTCCCAATGACCTTTACCTGCCCATTCAGCATTGTGTCTGTGTATAAATAAATTCTTCCAAAATACTGACTTCCTGTTTGCAGGACCCCTAGTAGAGACCGTTATGGTCTTGCCCTTGACCCAGCCCCTGGGATGATTTAGTTGCTCAGTAGAGATCTGAGCATGTTTGACCCATCCAACAGCCAATCAGTAGAAATAACTGTTAGGAACATTCCAAGGATGTGGTGCATCCTGGGAAGAAGAAGGACCGTTAGAACCTGAAATGTCAGCTCACTAATGTCAACAGCAGGGAACAGCTAAGGGTATGAAATCAACTGATTTTTCAAAATGGAAGAGAATATGTAAAATAACTAGGTATATATAATATAAACAAATAATTAAAAAAATGATGGTATTTTCCACTGAACTTTCCCTTTAAAAAAAGAAAAGAACACCCAACAGAATATCAATTTTTGATCCAGAAGCTTGCAATCTAGGAATTATTATAACAAACTTGCGCTCTGCCCCACCACAATAATATGTGTTTCATTGAAGTTGATCATGGTTTGCTCTCTGGCATTCATAACTGACTTTATTTAGTTGGCTATAATATAGGCCCCTGTATAAAGTTCCAATAGCTGGACCAGCCTCACTTGTCTGCCAATTCAGAACTTTAACAGTTTGTGGTTCTAAAGGAAATAGACTTATATGTCTTTATCCTGGGTAATATTAGGGAAGGGGGTAGGTGGAAACTGTATAACTTTAAAACAATAGATAGTATTAAGAATGAATAGCTTCCTCCCACTACACAAATGTTATCAATAGGTATCAGCCGTTTATAAGGCTATATTTTACAGGATAGGTGTGGCTATTGTGTATTTATATTATTTCTTACACATTCTAGGTAATTACTGAGATTAAAGGGTAAGTAGGCTGTTCAAGTCTTTCTTTCCTAATGTATAATCTAGATTAGATTAGATATTATATTAGATGTACAGCTTCACTGTAGAACACATATAATTTTATTATTCTATTCAACGTCCTTATAGAGCACTACAGTAAAGTTAATTCTACGGAAAGGATTATCCCCATATAAAATGCCTGGCAGATCATTATGATGCTTTCAAAATATCCACTTGAAATTCTTTTCTGGTTCTAGAGCTTTGTCATGTAGCTGGGGGTTCAGGGAATTAACTAAAGGGCCACCAATATCCATGGGGGGAAAGGACCTTCAATGATCAGGGAACTGGATCTGGGACTAGGAAGTCACCAACACATTATTTATTGTATCAAGTTAATGTTTAGCCTCTGTGTTGCCTTTGGTATCACCCAGCGGGGATATCTGAACAGATGAAATTCTACTCAGGGTTGTCTTTGGCTCTACTCGCTGGGGATGCAGTTTATTTGGGGCTCCTCCCATGTACCATTCGGCTGGCACTTAATGATGGGCAAATTCTTTTGAACAAAGCCTTCCTGGCATCGATAACCCACAACAGAACTGGTCTGGTACAGTAGTTTCGGCCTCCCATACATGGTAGCATTGGCCACTTCAGGGGGAGGCCCACAGGAGACTAGAGGAGAAGATAGGAATAGAAGTTAAGGAACAATATGTGGCATGTCAGGGATGGTCCAGACGGTCCCAGATTAATAAAAAATGTATTTACAATATATATACAGTATGTACACAGAAGTGCAGGTGTTAACACCTTATTTTTTAAAGACATAAGGGGCAGGGGGCATGTCCTCCCGTCTTCAGGGAAATGTTGGGTCGGCCATGTCTTTAATGAACGGACATTTCCTTTAAAGGATAACTATACTATAAAATTAAGTTAGGGTCAAAAGGAAGCCGGAGCTTTAACAAAAAAAAAAAAATGGCCATATTTGTTTCCCCCCTAAGCCCCTCCAGAGCCTTCCTTTGCAGGGTTAAACTTGCTGACATTTTGTTTGTCAGTTGGTGATTACTTAGATCCTCCCCTCCGAGATGTTCATCTAGATCTTGATTGGCTAGCCTCATTAGGTAATGCTCAATTGCTCTGTGCGCTCCGGCGGGAGCTCTGGCTTCCTATTGACCCTAACTTCATTTTATAGTATACTTATCCTTTAAATACAACTTACCTCACTCTCTACCTGGATGATAAACATGTCTGAGCATGTCTGAACCAGTGGGAGAGGAGGAAGGAGAGGGTAAAGAAGTTAATGAATTAGGAATCATTAAAAAAGATAAATGATGTATCAATGTTTCACCTATATACTGATCATTGTATAATGGTAAGAACAAGACATGGACTGTCCATCTTATTATCATTCTACTTTCACCACATTGTTAACTCTATAGTGAAGGCATAGAGATAAATGTCGGCTTCGTGCTCTTACCTAGCGCCATTTTGCAGGTGTAGGGCAGGTGGTAGTTGCAGGGAACATCGCTCCATTTACCGCCATCGTGCCAAACCATCACCACACAGTCCTCACCGGACAGGAAGAAGCTGTCTGGTTGCTTTTTGGCCCAATTCTCGTAAAGCTTTAAATAAAGATTACCGACTGTCACAGCTCAAGTAGAAAGTTTGCCTTTTAGGCTGGGTACACACAGTAAGATCATCATCCCATAGGAAACCACACAATCGGTCTAGATCTACCCGCAAGTCTGACCGTCCAACATTGGTCGCAGTTGAGATAAAAAAAAATTCAGGCCAGCGACTACACAGAAATAGTGCTCGGTCAGCCTGAAAAATCTTACTATGCGTACCTAGCCTTACATCAATCCACAGCAACCAATCAGATGGGAGCTATTTACAGGTATACTGCAGGTAGCTATCATCTGGCTGGTCACTTAATAGCACAAACAAAATGATTGGCAGATATTTTTTGCGCCCTTCGATTAATTAAAGGAGAACTAAACCCAATCTATTATACTCCAGAATCTGAAAACAACCTCCCTAAAAACTCCAATAAGCTATAAATCCCACTTCAGTAAATTGTATTAAAGTAAATCTGTTAATAACTGGATGACGTATCTGTGTGTATGTACCGTGTCAGACCACACCTCCTGACCTCAGTCACATGCTACCTTGCTTTATCTGTCCTGTAAAATGATTGGCTAGAGATTATAAATGGGCGTGACTAACTGTAACAAGTTTCTGCCATAGCTAAGGACTGAGCATGTGCAGAACATAATGGTCGTTGTGATATTGTGTGATACTGGAATGCTGGGAAGTAACGCACAAACCATATGTTATTTAGGTACAGCGCTTGTATCAAAATAAGAGGTAAGACACAGATTACTGGTTTTATATTAAGGTGTTCTGCCCTCTGGTTCAGTGTTGTTCTGTAGCTTTAGTTGTCCTTTAAAGTGAACATTATATTGGTTGCTATTAATCCACCCCTGACATACTCTCTATATGGACCTGCATGCAGTACGACGTATAATTAATAAATTGTGTTCTGCTGAATATCACATATTGGGAGCTTTATTGATGCTTTTCTCAGCCACATCTCCAGGCTTGGAGCTGCCATTATTCATTTTGCAGCCCTTTTCCCCTCTTCCTTTCTTGTTGTTTGACTGAGCTATTTTTCGGATCAGCAGGCGCAATAATCAGCTGCGCCGCCAAAACATTATTTTCAATTACACAAAATCTGCTGACTCGACGTTCCCTCTTCTTGCTGTTTAATGATGATTTAGCTGAGCCACTCACCAGAGGGTTTCCGTCGGACCACTGAAAGTCACCTTCTATCGTCCTGTCGTTCAGCCCGGTCCATTGGTACTCTCTGTACTGGCCTGTAAGGGGGCATAGAGAATAAATAGGGGGTTAATAGGATTTAAACAAAAAATAAAACTGCTGCAATGCCGGACACAGGGCAGGGCTGGTGTGAGAGGAAAGGGAGTAGTTGAAGTCTGTGACCCCAAGGGTCTGGCCCCCTCCATTTATTAGCTGTTGAGCTGGGGGGCTTCATACAGTATTTAACATGTCAGTGCAGATGAAAAGGAGCAATATGGTGAATATGGTGAAGTCTATACACTTACTGTTTACATAATCTTGTTCCTCAGGAGTCACAACACTGGTAAGGTGCCCCCCAATTTCTCTGCAGTTTGTCTCAGCCTCTTCCCAGCTCTGCCGGGTATAGAAATGTTTATAGCAGAATCCTTGGAAGACGTCCCAGTCGTTTGGACACTTCTCAACATCTAACCGGAGACAGTGATAACAGGATCATAGGAAGTATGTCATATGCACAGAGGGCTAAAAAAATATATTACTTATATAGATTATGCTGTCATTTATTAGGATTCGAAGTCACAAAGGGTCCCATGGCTATATTAAGTAATGATGCCACTGCCATGTTAGACTGGGCATGGAAATCCAAGATGTCAAACAATATCCTTATATTTTATAGTACGGGGTGTGTTATATCTTATATCCTATAATGAACACATTTCAATGGATCATGTGACACTGATGACATAGCTAAGTACCAATTATAACAAATGATATATGTAATTCTGATACAAAATATCTGGAACTTCATTGGTTCAATAGCTGCCTCTTTACTTTTGACCAATCAGCCTGCAGGGCAGTCATGTGGCAAAGTGATCTGTTCACTTTTTACATATGTGTAAACTAAATTCCCTGAGTCTTGCACATCTCCTCTATCTTGCTAGATATATTACATGGTATTAATGAAGAAATAATTGAACCATGAACCATGTTTAAAATATAAATGTGATTACTTTTAATAAGAAGTGAAAAGCAATAGCACATGTATAGAACATATCATTTGAAATGATACATCTACAGATTGGTCCTTGGTCCCAAGAATATCCCTTGTTATAATCACCCCATTTATTGTTTCACATTACAATGAAATAAAATAACATGGAAGTTAATTTATTTTTAAAGAACCTCTCAGCAATCACTCATGTTATCTGTGGGCACACCAATGTTTGATACTTTCTTAGCTTTCCCCACACTCACACGTCTCACAATTTTTCCCAGAATACCCTGGCAAACACAGGCAGCTGAAGTCATCCTCTTCTTTCTCAATGCAAGTTCCTCCATTGTCACAAGGGTTTGGGTAGCAAACATCTACAACACAAGGTAAGAAGGAAGCTACTGATCACAATGTATTAAAAAAAAAAAATTAAAAACATGATTGGTCAGAGCAAACCAGATTAGACATGGCAAACCAATCTGGTGTGGTTACCAAGAGATCAGTTTAACCTCTGTGCCATTTGTTACCAAAATAGTCTTTATCCCCCATGTGTTGCTAGAACACAGCCAGATGCAAGAATTGGTGTATTTCTGTTGATACTTCATGGTCCAATATACCGTAAGGTAATTTAAAGGGCAACTATAATGGAAAAAATGACTCTCCTCATTTTAATCTTTAATAAATATCTGTAAGTGACTGGGGTGTGATTGTTACTGCATGCTTTCAATCCAGTATTTGTTTTACTTAGGCTCTTTTAACCACTCCCCCTTTCATCTGACCTGACTTTCTGAAACATCAACCATACTCACTATGAGGCAGGGCTTGGATAGGAAATGTCCCACATACCAAAATGTCAAAGGAAGAAGGAATGCTCACTCCTACATGACACTTTACAGGCAAATGTTCACTTTAATGGCCTTTTAAAAACATGAATATGAACCTTTAAATTAATCAGATAATTAAAGAAATAGGTCACTCAAAAATTGATGCTGGCTCTTTTATTTTTGGTCATCTTTCCAATTGCCATCTAAAGTCAAGGATAATTTCTATTCCTTTTATACTAGGATTCTCCCTCTTCCTCTGGATCATTTGTTAAGGTGTGCATACAATAAATACTCACCTTCCAGTGTTCCCATAATGCAGTGCGTCCAAAGAGCAGCCTTGTCCAATCTTTTTTGCAATCAATAACCAGACAAAAATGCTTTCTATTAGACATTAGATAGATTCCACAAAGGAACTTTGAATTAATCTATTGTCCTATTAGTGTATTAGGGAGGGATCATGAGTAGGCTTAAAAGGCTGTACTAGATGGACGTATGTCTTTATACAACCTCCAATACTATGTTACTATGTAACTGTTATACAGACATTATGGGTAGGGTATAAAGGTTGGACTAGATGGACGTATGTCTTTATACAAACTCCAATACTATGTTACTATATAACTGTTAGACAGACATTATGGGTAGGGTATAAATGTTGAACTAAATAGATGTATGTCTATATACAACTTCCAATATGATGTTACTATGTAACTTATACAGACATTAGGGAGGGTATAAAGGTTGGACTAGATGAGAATGTTCATACAACTTCCAATACATAGTTACTATGTAACATTACTGGTAGGGTATAAAGGTTGGAATAGATGGACATACATCTTTATACAACCTCCAATACAATGTTACTATGTAACTGGTAGACAGGCATTATAGGCAGGGTTAAGGTTGGACTAGATGGATGTATGTTTTTATTCAACCTCAATACTATGTTACTATGTAACTGTTATACAAACATTATGGGTAGGGTTAAAGGTTGAAATAGATAGATGTATGTCTTATACAACCTCCAATACTATTGTACTATGTAACGTTAGACAGGCATAATAAGTAGGGTATAAAGGTTGGACTAGATAAATGTATGTTTTTACAGCCTCCAATACTATGTACTATGTAACTGTTATACAGACATTATGGGTAGGGTATAAAGGTTGGACTAGATGGGTGTATGTTTTATACAACCTCCATACTATGTTACAGAACTGTTAGACAGACATTATGAGTAGGGTATAAAGGTTGAAATAGATAGATGTATGTCTTTATACAACCTCCAATACTATGTTACTATGTAACTGTTAGACAGGCATATAAGTAGGGTATAAAGGTTGGATAGATAAATGTATGTCTTTTTTACAGCCTCCAATACTATGTTACTATGTAACTGTTATACAGACATTATGGGTAGGATGGAAAAGGTTGGACTAGGTGGACGTATGTCTTTATACAACCTCCAATACTATGTTACTATGTAACTGTTATACAGGTATTTGGGTAGGGTAAAAGGTTGGACTAGATGGATATAGTCTTTATACAACCTCCATACTATGTTACTATGTACTGTTATACAGACATTATAGGTAGGGTATAAAGGTTGGACTAGATGACGTATGTCTTTATACAACCTCCATACTATGTTACTATGTAACTGTTATACAGACATTATGGGTAGGGTATAAAGGTTGGACTAGATGGACGTATGTCTTTATACAACCTCCAATACTATGTTACTATGTAACTATATACAGGTATTATGGTAGGGTATAAAGGTTGGACTAGATGGATGTATGTCTTTATACAACCTCCAATACTATGTTACTATGTAACTGTTATACAGACATTATGGTAGGGTATAAAGGTTGGACTAGGTGGACGTATGTCTTTATACAACCTCCAATACTATGTTACTATGTAACTGTTATACAGGTATTATGGGTAGGGTAAAGGTTGGACTAGATGGATATAGGTCTTTATACAACCTCCAAACATGTTACTATGTAACTGTTATACAGACATTATAGGTAGGGTATAAAGGTTGGACTAGATGAACGTATGTCTTTATACAACCTCCAATACTATGTTACTATGTAACTGTTATACAGACATTATGGGTAGGGTATAAAGGTTGGACTAGATGGACGTATGTCTTTATACAACCTCCAATACTATGTTACTATGTAACTATTATACAGGTATTATGGGTAGGGTATAAAGGTTGGACTAGATGGATGTATGTCTTTATACAACCTCCAATACTATGTTACTATGTAACTGTTATACAGACTTATGGGTAGGGATAAAGGTTGGACTAGATGGACGTATGTCTTTATACAACCTCCAATACTATGGTACTATGTAAACTATTATACAGGTATTATGGGTAGGGTATAAAGGTTGGACTAGATGCATGTATGTCTTTATACAACCTCCAATACTATGTTACTATGTAACTGTTATACAGACATTATGGGTAGGGTTATAAAGGTTGGACTAGAGGACGTATGTCTTATACAACCTCCAATACTATGTTACTATGGAAACTGATACAGACATTATGGGTAGGGTATAAAGGTTGGACTAGATGGACGTATGTCTTTATACAAACTCCAATACTATGTTACTATATAACTGTTAGACAGACATTATGGGTAGGGTATAAATGTTGAACTAAATAGATGTATGTCTATATACAACTTCCAATATGATGTTACTATGTAACTTATACAGACATTATGGGTAGGGTATAAAGGTTGGACTAGATAGATGAATGTCTTCATACAACTTCCAATACTATATTACTATGTAACATTACTGGTAGGGTATAAAGGTTGGAATAGATGGACATACATCTTTATACAACCTCCAATACAATGTTACTATGTAACTGTTAGACAGGCATTATAGGCAGGGTATAAAGGTTGGACTAGATGGATGTATGTTTTTATTCAACCTCCAATACTATGTTACTATGTAACTGTTATACAAACATTATGGGTAGGGTATAAAGGTTGAAATAGATAGATGTATGTCTTTATACAACCTCCAATACTATGTTACTATGTAACTGTTAGACAGGCATAATAAGTAGGGTATAAAGGTTGGACTAGATAAATGTATGTCTTTTTACAGCCTCCAATACTATGTTACTATGTAACTGTTATACAGACATTATGGGTAGGGTATAAAGGTTGGACTAGATGGGTGTATGTTTTTATACAACCTCCAATACTATGTTACTATGTAACTGTTAGACAGACATTATGAGTAGGGTATAAAGGTTGAAATAGATAGATGTATGTCTTTATACAACCTCCAATACTATGTTACTATGTAACTGTTATACAGGTATTATGGGTAGGGTATAAAGGTTGGACTAGATGGATATAGGTCTTTATACAACCTCCAATACTATGTTACTATGTAACTGTTATACAGACATTATAGGTAGGGTATAAAGGTTGGACTAGATGAACGTATGTCTTTATACAACCTCCAATACTATGTTACTATGTAACTGTTATACAGACATTATGGGTAGGGTATAAAGGTTTGACTAATGGATAGAGTCCCTTTATACAACCTCCATACTATGTTACTATGTACTGTTATACAGACATTATGGTAGGGTATAAAGGTTGGACTAGATGACGTATGTCTTTATACAACCTCCAATACTATGTTACTATGTAACTGTTATACAGACATTATGGGTAGGTTATAAAGGTTGGACTAGATGGACTAGTCTTATACAACCTCCAATACTATGTTACTATGTATATTTTATACAGGTATTATGGGTAGGGTATAAAGGTTGGACTAGATGATGTATGTCTTTATACAACCTCCAATACTATGTTACTATGTAACTGTTATACAGACATTATGGGTAGGGTATAAAGGTTGGACTAGTGGACGTATGTCTTTATACAACCTCAATACTATGTTACTATGTAACTGTTATACAGATTATTATGGGTAGGGTATAAAGGTTGGACTAGATGGATATAGGTCTTTATACAACCTCCAAACATGTACTATGTAACTGTTATACAGACATTATGGTAGGGTATAAAGGTTGGACTGATGAGGATGTCTTTATACAACCTCCAATACTTGTTACTATGTAACTGTTATACAGACATTATGGGTAGGGTATAAGGTTGGACTAGATGGACGTATGTCTTTATACAACCTCCAATACTATGTTACTATGTAACTATTATACAGGTATTATGGGTAGGTATAAAGGTTGGACTAGATGGATGTATGTCTTTATACAACCTCCAAACTATGTTACTATGTAACTGTTATACAGACATTATGGTAGGGTATAAAGGTTGGACTAGATGGACGTATGTCTTTATACAACCTCCAATACTATGTTATATGTAACTTTATACAGTATATGGGAGGGTATAAAGGTTGGACTAGATGGACTTATGTCTTTTACAACCTCCAATACTATGTTACTATGTAACTGTTATACACGACATTATGGGTAGGGTATAAAGGTTGGACGATGAACGTATGTTCTTTATACAACCTCCAATACTATGTTACTATGTAACTGATACAGACATTATGGGTAGGGTATAAAGGTTGGACTAGATGGACGTATGTCTTTATACAACCTCAATACTATGTTACTATGTAACTATTATCTCAGGTATTATGGGTAGGGTATAAAGGTTGGACTAGATGGATGTATTCTGTTATACAACCTCCAATACTATGTTACTATGTAACTGTTATACAGACATTATGGGTAGGGTATAAAGGTTGGACTAGATGGACGTATGTCTTTTACAACCTCCAATACTATGTTACTTGTAACTTTATACAGGATTATGGTAGGGTATAAAGGTTGGACTAGATGGATATATTCTTTATACAACCTCCAATACTATGTACTATGTAACTGTTATACAGTATTATGGTAGGGTATAAGGTTGGACTAGATGGACGTATGTCTTTATAAACCTCCATACTATGTTACTATGTAACTGTTATACAGATATTATGGGTAGGGTATAAGTTGGACTAGATGGATATAGTCTTTATACAACCTCCATACTATGTTACTATGTACTGTTATACAGACATTAGGTAGGGTATAAAGGTTGGACTAGATGAACGTATGTCTTTATACACCTCCATAACTATGTTACTATGTAACTGTTATACAGATTATGGGTAGGGTATAAAGGTTGGACTAATGACGTATGTCTTTATACAACCTCCATACTATGTTACTATGTAACTATTATACAGGTATTAGGGGTAGGTATAAAGGTTGGACTAGATGGATGTATGTCTTATACAACCTCCAATACTATGTTACTATGTAACTGTTATACAGACATATATTAGGGTATAAAGGTTGGACTAATGAACGTATGTCTTTATACAACCTCCATACTATGTTACTATGTAACTGTTATACAGACTTATAGGTAGGGTATAAAGGTTGGACTAGATCGTATGTCTTTATACAACCTCCAATACTATGTTACTATGTAACTGTTATACAGACTTATGGGTAGGGTATAAAGGTTTGGACTAGATGGACGTATGTCTTTATACAACCTCCAATACTGTGTTACTATGTAACTGTTATACAGACATTATGGGTAGGGTATAAAGGTTGGACTAGACGGACGTATGTCTTTATACAACCTCCAATACTATGTTACTATGTAACTGTTATACAGGTATTATAGGTAGAGTATAAAGATTGGACTAGATGGATGGAGTTGTCTTATAAACCTCAATACTATGTTTACTATGTAACTGTTATACAGACATTAGGGTAGGGTATAAGGTTGGACTAGGTGGACGTATGTCTTTATACAACCTCCAATACTATGTTACTATGTAACTGTTATACAGGTATTATGGGTAGGGTATAAAGGTTGGACTAGATGGATATAGGTCTTTATACAACCTCCAATACTATGTTACTATGTAACTGTTATACAGACATTTAGGTAGGGTATAAAGGTTGGACTAGATGAAGTATGTCTTTATACAACCTCCAATACTATGTTACATGTAACTGTTATAACAGACATTATGGGTAGGGTATAAAGGTTGGACTAGATGGACGTATGTTCTTATACAACCTCCAAACTATGTTACTATGAACTATTATACAGGTATTATGGGTAGGGTATAAAGGTTGGACTAGATGGATGTATGTCTTTATACAACCTCCAATACTAGTTACTATGTAACTGTTATACAGAAATTATGGGTGGTATAAAGGTGGACTAGATGGACGTATGTCTTTATACAACCTCCAATACTATGTTACTATGTAACTATTATACAGGTATTATGGGTAGGGTATAAAGGTTGGATAGTGCATGTATGTCTTTAACAACCTCCAATACTATGTTACTATTTAACTGTTATACAGACATTATGGGTAGGGTATAAAGGTTGGACTAGATGGACGTATGTCTTTATACAACCTCCAATACTATGTTACTATGTAACTGTTATACAGACATTATGGGTAGGGTATAAAGGTTGGACTAGATGGACGTATGTCTTTATACAACCTCCAATACTATGTTACTATGTAACTATATACAGGTATTATGGGTAGGGTATAAGGTTGGACTAGATGGATGTATTCTTTAAAACCTCCAATACTATGTTACTATGAACTGTTATACAGACATTATGGGTAGGGTATAAAGGTTGGACTAGATGGACGTATGTCTTTATACAACCTCCAATACTATGTTACTATGTAACTATATACAGGTATATGGGTAGGGTATAAGGTTGGACTGATGGATATATGTCTTTATACAACCTCCAATACTATGTTACTATGTAACTGTTATACAGGTATATAGGTAGGGTATAAAGGTTGGACTAGATGGACGTATGTCTTTATAAACCTCCAATACTATGTTACATTGTAACGTTATACAGATATTATGGGTAGGGTATAAAGGTTGGATAGATGGATATAGTCTTTATACAACCTCCAAACTATGTTACTATGAACTGTTATACAGACATTATAGGTAGGGTATAAAGGTTGGACTAGATGAACGTATGTCTTTATACAACCTCCAATACTATGTTACTATGTAACTGTTATACAGACATTATGGGTAGGGTAAAGGTTGGACTAGATGGACGTAGTCTTTATACAACCTCCAATACTATGTTACTATGTAACTATTATACAGGTATTATGGGTAGGGATAAAGGTTGGACTAGATGGAGTATGTGTTTATACAACCTCCAATACTATGTTACTATGTAACTGTTATACGACATTATAGTAGGGTATAAAGGTTGGACTAGTGAACGTATGTCTTTATACAACCTCAATACTATGTTACTATGTAACTGTTTACAGACATTATAGGTAGGGTATAAGGTTGGACTAGAAGAACGTATGTCTTTATACAACCTCCAATACTATGTACTATGTAACTGTTTACAGACATTATGGGTAGGGTATAAGGTTGGACTAGATGGACGTATGGCTTTATACAACCTCCAATACTATGTTACTATGTAACTGTTATACAGACATTATGGGTAGGGTATAAAGGTTGGACTAGATGGACGTATTGTCTTATACAACCTCCAATACAGTGACTATGTAACTGTTAACAGACATTAAGGTAGGGTATAAAGGTTGGACTAGATGGACGTATGTCTTTATACAACCTCCAATACTATGTTATTATGTAACTGTTATAAGACATTTGGGTAGGGTATAAAGGTTGGACAGATGACGTATGTCTTTATACAACCTCCAATACTATGTTACTATAACTATTATACAGGTATTATGGTAGGGTATAAAGGTTGGACTAGATGGTGTATGTCTTATACAACCTCCAATACTATGTTACTATGTAACTGTTATACAGGTATTATAGGTAGGGTATAAAGGTTGGACTAGATGGACGTATGTCTTTATATAACCTCCAATACTATGTTATTATGTAACTGTTATACAGACATTATGGGTAGGGTATAAAGGTTGGACTAGATGGACGTATGTCTTTATACAACCTCCAATACTATGTTACTATGTAACTGTTATACAGACATTATGGGTAGGGTATAAAGGTTGGACTAGATGGACATGTAAAACAGGCATAGTTCTGCAGAGGACATTTTGCCAATTTGATGTTATGTTACAGCCATCTCTAAAGATTTAAAGTGGGTTCTGTTTCAAGATGTAGAATGAGATGTCATGTTCCAGGTAGGACATTGAATTATATTGTGTGGCAATGTAAACTGTAAACGCATTGACCACATGGCACATATATTGCCTTGACTGGACCAACAAAAAGAGCAATGTGTGTAAAATAAAACAGATAATCCAATCATTTTCCTGTGGCAGGCTTTACACCAGCCATGTCTTATTTCTGCAAAGAGAAAGGTGCCCCATGTGCCTAACCAAACAAAGCATTATTATTCATTAATCTTAGATACTCATTGCTCCAGGTTTTTTTGTATTTCATACAGAATTAAAGGACACGTTCACCTCCCAAACAAAAAAATATACACAGTTAACAAACCTTAAAACCATAATTAGAAACCTGAGAGATGTAGGACTAACCTGTTATACAGTAAAATGTTTGTTTCTCCCTTCCCTTTGCCTTTCAAAAGGTTTCCACCTCCTCTCTAAGCTTTCTGAGCTTGCTACAAGCTTGCATATGTTCAGAGGAGGCAGCTAGGGGAATAGCATTCAGTGATTGGTTATGATTTCAACTGTCACCTCCATGACTGACAGCTACAAAATGGAACAAGCAGGAAAGAAGAAATCACATTTCAGGTTAGACTTACATCTCTCAGATTTTTTATCTATTTCAATTTAAAGGGTAGGGGTTTGATTTACCAATATGACATTTTTAATTTGAGGGGTGGACTTGGCCTTTAAGTAAATAGGCCAGAAGATATCAGGTTGAGCAAAGCAAACAAACACAAAAATGCAATTAACTGTAAAAAAAAACGCACAGGACTGTGTGAACCAGCTGTCGAGGAAGTTATCCAAGTGAAGGATCCCTTTAAATATTCATGAATTAAACAATGGAGAAAGAGAAAGACACAATAAACACACAGAGAAAGGGTAGAAAACATAGAATAGAGATCGACCTCGATGCAGGTGCTTTAATTCTTAAAAACCAATATATATGTTTTATTTTTCATGGAAACGTTCATTAAAAAATACTTCATAGAAGTAAAAAAGAAAAAGCTCGACATGCATTGGTGCATGGGCAGACTGATACTGTCTGGAAAGTGGCGTAGATCGTTTGCTTTTCCTGATTCTAATGGATTGTGAAATAGGAAAGAAGAGAAGAGGAACGCTCAGTGCAAGGCAGAGATGAAGATGGCCAATGACAGGAGAACGTTTGTGCAGAAATGAAGGTTACCTGACAGGTTCACGGCGGCTCCCAGAATGGCATTCTCTGTTGGCATTGCAGGAGGAGAGTCATTTGTACTAAGGGACATATCAGGAGGGTGTAACTTCTCTAAATTCAACTTTGTAGAACCCTCTGGAACATCAGGATATGGGGATAAAGTATAAGGGAGAGGAACATTATGGACTGGTGATGCTGTTGGATTTTCATTGGTGCTGGGTGATGCTGTTGGATTTTCATTGGTGCTTGGTGATGATGTTGGATTTTCATTGGTGCTTGGTAAAGCTGTTGAAAGAAGGTCATTTCCATCCACTCTTAGTTCAAAGCCTTTATCTTTCATTACTACAGGGAGAATGCCTTGACTATTTAGATGAGAGTCTTGTACAGTTGTAGTGTCGTTTGTATTAGTGGAATGATCCAGATTGTGTGTATCTTGTGTTACCTCATTATAATTAGTTGGGTCTTGAGAATGTATAACTGTGTTTGTGGAGACATGTGTATTGTTGGTTTCTCCAGCTGACTCAACCCATAATGAACCGGAAGCCTCCCCACTTCCGTCTTCCAAGGGAACTTTTGAGTCATTGTAACTCTTGTATTGGGACAAGGGACTCAATGGCGTGGTGGTCACCATCTTTGTATTGAAAATCTGTGTATCCTTGGAAGGATCTCCGGTGCCACCCACTGAAAACAAAGGAGGTTGTGTTGATACTGGTAGATTGCTGGTAACTGGTTCTTTCAGTGAATTCAAATGTGGATTTGAATGGTCATGGTTCAAAACGTCAGTAAACAAATAGTCTTTGTGTCCAGAAGCCTCAAAATCATCAGCACCGGCAGTGGGCCGAATGCTGGAAAAATTGTCCTCTTTAGAGGCTTCTTCCAGCTTTGTATTGTGTGTAGACCCTTGGGAATGAGTTAACTCTTTATCATCATCTAGATAACTGTTCAGCATGTTAATATGAGCAGACTGGGCTGGTGTAGAAGAAACCTCAGAAAGATTCTCACTTGACACTGAGGTATGAACTTCATCCTTTGGTTCAGGTCTATAAACTACATAATCCACTTGGGGTTTAACATTTGGTGATTTTGTGGGGTTTGGCAGATCTTGACTATTCGATTTAACTTGCCATCTGGATGCATTTGATTCCTCAGTTTCGAATTCTTCGGGCAAACCCGTGATATTGTCATAGAAGTAATCACTTTCTGCGTCTAATTCTGCAGTGGAACTCACTGTAATCAACTGGGTTGGAACATCTACAATTCCATCTAAGATGAATTCTGAGTTCACATCTATTGGGGAAAAAAGAGAACTTGTTAATTAAAGGGAATCAGCAAAATACTCACAACTTAGCTGCCTAATAATGCCACTGGGGAAGGTCATTTATAGAGATGGGCTGTGATTCTGCCCCAAAAGTGCAAAAAATCTAAATTCTGTGACAAACTTTCTGGGTTCGATATTGAAATTTCATTAGTGAAACTGCGATTTCAAGGCGGAATTCTAGTTTATCTGATGAAATATATTGGGGGAACCCACTGGCAAAATGGAACCCAGGGTTTTCCTCCATCTCTAGAGATTTGTACAACTACCAATGTGTCTGTGACTATTTGTCCACTAAACCACTAATCGCACATACATGCAAAACTGTACACTGTGATTCGTGCAGTGTTGCGACTTGCAAAACAAAATGGTGATCGCATGCTCTTGCAAGTCATGTGGCCAGTCACATTAACATGAACTGTGCTGCGTTTTACATGCGCAAATGGATGGCAAAAGGCGATCTTAATTTTGTGAGAAACACGTTAGTGTGGCCCAGCCCGAAATCTCAGAATAAAACAAAATCACTGGGGGAAACCAATTGGAATCAGTGAAATGTTACAAATGATTCATTAGGATAAAACAGATACAGAATAGGCAGGGCCACATCTACTATGAGGCAGAGTTAGGCATTTGTCTCAGGCGGCATCCCGAAAAAGAAAGGCGGCACACAGGTAGTTGTCGAAAAAAATGTTCCTTGACCAGTCAAGAAAAAAAAAAAGGATTTTCCCTAGTAACAGATATGATGTTGTTAAAATCCTTTAATATGGTTAGGTTAGCTTTGATAAGTTTGTTAGACTGGTTAGGTTAGTTAGGTCCTGCTGAAAGAGACCTTGACGTGGTGGAAGGCTTACAAATCTTTTGGCTAAAATATATTTTTAAAATATAAAGTATGGCATTTATAATGTATTGTAACAGTTGAACCAACATGTAAAGCACAGGCTATAAAATAAGTTAATCTGATTTGAGCAACAAAAACCTGAAAGGAGCAATATGGTAGGGGCAAAACAAGCTGTTTGAGAAAGGGATGTAAAATCTGTTATTAGTAATTTACATTATTGCTAATTGACTGTCTGATGAACTGTTTAAATACCTATGTGATAGAAAGTTAAAAATCAGAAAACTTTAGCCACGTCCATACACAAAGCCACGGCCATTCTAATATGGCGGCGGAGTACAAAAAGGCTGCAATAAAGTTTGGCTCAGGCAGCAAAACCCCTTGAAGTGCCCCTGAGAATAGGCTCATTTACTCCAAATACCTGGAATTAAAATCCAGCGAACCGGTTAGCGCGACTTTAACGCCATATTAGCGCTCGATGTTCGGGATAAGCAAAAGACACCAGCGCATGTGACAATCGTGATTCAATATCGCGTTTGCTCTACTTTTAGCTCTGGATTTAAACGCCAGCTAATAGCTAACATTAAAATCCAGCTGTGAGCAAATACTTATAGGGATTTACCCGCATTCACAAACGAGGTATTGAAACGCGTTCGGCAGTTTTACCCACAGCGATAGCGGCTCTGGGTAAATGAGCCTGATAGAAGATAAACTACTTACATTTTCCCACACCAAATCTTGTTTGCTTTCTTAACACACAAAACCTTGTTATGTTTTTTTATGTTGGCCAGTCTACTAATATCTTTATAAACTGCAAAAACAGAATCTGAAAATGATTGGCTATACATTTCATGGTGGCATGGTCACCTACCTACAGAACTTTTTTGGGTTAACGCATTTTCTTTCTTTATTATTGCTTCACCGTCTTCCTTTTCCTTTATTAAACCGCCACCCACAGGAGAATGCAGTAGATGAGGGAGGCTTGAGGAACTCTCTATGGACGACGACATTGAAGGTGGAAATGTCGATTCTTGTTCCTCAGTGATGGTTTCTCCTTTTGCCTTGTTTATTGGTATTGAGTCCACATGTCCTTGGGCTTCATTTTCATTTTTTACCTCAGAAAGTGTCAACTCCTTAAAGGCCTCAGCCAACGTGACAATGTCCCTTACCTGCTCCACGGGAACATTGCGACCTTTGTCCAGATCCTGAGAGACAAGTCTGCTTTTATCTGGAAACAAAACACAAGATCATTCTCATTAATTGTTTTGTTTTTATGCCAATGTTAGTTACCACGGGGCTGGCAATGGAATTAGCTAATGAAAACAGGCGTAGCGTTATAATAAAGGTTTGCAGGAAGGATAACGGGATATTGCAGGGGGATGTATTAAATGTTCTTATCGTTAAAAATGGTGCTAATTTTGCCCCAACTAATAAGATATTATTTAACATTTGAAAGCTAACATCTGATTGGTCGGGTCAAAATTAGCAATATTTTTAACGATAAGCAGGGAGATTCAATAAAAGTTATTGTTGTTGAAAATGGTACTAATTTTGCCCCAACCAATCATTTGAAAGCAAACATCTAATTGATTGGGGCAAAATTAGCACCATTTTAAACAATAAGAACTTTTATTGAATCTCCCTGATTATTGTTTGATGATTGCCAGTAGAAATATTCAATAAAAGTTCTAAATGGTGCTAATTTTCAACCAACTAATCAGATGTTAGCTTTCAAATGTTAAATAATATCCGATTGGTTGGGGCAAAATTAGCACCATTTTCAACAGCAATCAGGGAGATTCAATAAAAGGTCTTATCGTTTAAAATGGTGCTAATTTTGCCCCAACCAATCAGATCTTATTTAACATTTGAAAGCTAACTTCTGATTGGTGGGGCAAAATTAGCACCATTTAAAACAATAAGAACTTTTATTGAATAACCCTGAAAAACTTTTATTGAATCTCCCTGTATAAGTCAAATATTTAGTTCTATATTTACAAATGATAAACTGACGTGTGTTGCGGATTCTCTTCCTCTCAACTAGTTAAGCTTATCCCAGGTGTGCCTTTAGCTGGCCACTACATTACATTCAGAACATTCCAGAGATTTTCTAGAAAAAACATCTTGACCAATGATTCTTTAAGGTTCGTACACACGTGCGATCGCGGGTCCCGACTCGTGACGCACGATGTGTACGAACGTTAGTTTCGGCCGATAATCGCCCGAAAATGGACGTTCGGTCAGGGATCGCCGAGCGACCGACTTGGTGGATCACACTGCTTGACCTGTAATCAACTCACTGTTTATGGCGGATTGAACACTGAATTGATGTAACGTCATGCCAGTGTATGGCCAGCTTTAGTCTCAAACTAGGCGTGAACAAGTAGCCTCATCGCCAGCCACAATGGACCACAGATAAGGAACCACAGGCCTCCCCATAATGTTGACATTTTATCTTTTGACTCTGCTTTGAAGGGTACCTCCACCCTCTATATAATTTTTTTTAATAAAATGTAGGGCTTCCTTTCCCATCCCCCACCCCCCACCTCTATATTATATTTCTAAAAATGAACCCGAACTGTACTTACAGTCCCTCGCTCCAGCGGCGCACTGATCCGGCTCCCTGCTTGCCGGAACTAGCAAAAAGGGGACACCAATCAGCCAATCACATCCGCGGCTGTGGGCAATAGAGAATGCCGTGGGAGCGAAGGGCTGTCAGTACAGTTCTAATTTTTTTTTAGAAATCTAATATAGTGGTTGGGGGTGGGGAGGGATGCCCTACATTTTATAAAAAACATTTAACGCTAGGTGAAGGACAGCCAGGGAGGGACTTTGGACAAGCACTGTAGGAGAACCATAAGGAGCATAGATGTATGGTAAGGATTTTTTTAAACTACCCAGTTGGGCCAGTAGTGGGTTAAATTTTAGTTTTGGGAGTGGATAGGCCCTTTAATAGAAAAATATACCGTAGCTTGCGACATCATATTAGCCCATTGGTTACTTAGAATATGTCAAAATGTAATTGAATAAAAGCATTACAATTATAATAGTTCCCAAACACCTCATTGAATGTAAACCAATGAGATCTGACCTCGGAAGCAGTAGACCTCATATTTGGCCGTTGGTTCTGGAAAACCCGTCTGGTTGCGAAACCGAAATATAGTCTTGACTCCAGTAGAGTTTCCACCGCACTTTTCCCTTGGTGTGACAATAGGAAATCTCACGCTCCCATCTGATAGCCACCCTGGGCTGCAATAATCCAGGCCCTGGTTCCAAGCAGCGTAGAGTTGCCCTGTAGATGCCACACTTGTGCCCAGTTTTCTACAATAATCCCTGGCTTCCTCTAGGGTGAATTTTTTAGGTTCAGAGCCCAGAAATACTTCCCCTAGAAAGTAAATAAAAGTTCCATTGGGAATGTAAAGCATAACTATTACAGTTGACTAAAAAAAGTCTAACATTTTCAAAATACTGAATTTATCCTGAGGAAGGAAAAAAAATACCTTTACCCACTCTTGGTTACACCAGAGAGCCCAATTTTTAATTATATTTACTTGTACGTCAGCCCTGATTCTGTCTGTCTATCAAATTCTACCATTCTGGAAGTTTTTTTTCAAAATGATGCATAAAAGAGAATCTATATTTTCCCCTTATTTACTACCCAGGCACAACTTGAAACAGGAATTATGGGTAACAAGATGGCTTCCCTCATAATACAGAAAATGTACTTGTGTTATACACTGAATTTAAGGCTTTCACCACAATAACCGTTCAAACAAGCAGCCCTTGTCTATGTACTTTTAAACTCATTTATATTATTTGTGTTAAAATTTAGTATTTAATTTAGACTATTAAATGAAATTTAATGGAAGAGAAGTAACCAGTGCACAGAATAGAGACTTCTGCTTAAACAATGTATCACTTGAAGTGCTTCCTAAACAGAGAACCGTCAGTTTAAAGACAGGAAATATTTTATTATAGCAGATGGTCACTTCCTCTGTTTCTCAGTCCCCTGAGCACATGGGAAGAATGAGACACACACAGTGAATGTCTTAACACACAGAAGTGGCTGTATTGATTGCAGGGTTGAAATATTTGACTGACTTGCAGATGTGGGTCTTTTGTAAGGGTTTACTGAGTAAAGTAAGCAATATCTCATTGTAAGCTGGTCTTTAAATGGGTTTAATCTATACATAGGGCAGGGTGATTGTGGGTTATGATGTGTTAACTATGTGCCCCTACATTTCAAATCTCTGCAACAGCTTCTACATAAAAAGATTGTAATGTGAATATATCTGTTGTATTCAATTAGATCAACTGGACTTGAAGTTTAGTTCTTGAAGACATTTCGCTAGTCATCCGACTGGCTTTCTCAATTCAGAATGACTTGTACAAGAATCTGTGGTACTTATGTACCCTGGAAATCCCGATTAGCATATCACAGCCAGGTGTTATATATGCTACTTGGGACTTTCCAGGGTACATAATTGCCACAGATTCTTGTACAAGTCATTCGGAATTGAGAGATCCAGAAATGTCTTCAAGAACTAAACTTTAAGTTGAATGAGAACCTTCACAAGCATAATGTTTACGGCACTTTCTATAGGAATAAACTATTACAGTGCAGTAACCCACGGCAACCAGTTAACAGTTCACGTTTACCTGTCTAGTAATGAGATGAGGTAATACTGCCTTTGGGTATTACACTGGAGCAATTTTAAGACTTTTACAGTATGATAATAAAGTCTAATTACCATTCAGTTCTTCCACATAGCAGTAAACATCATACATGTCATCTGGGTCTAGAACACCATAATTCCGAACGCCTGGGTAACCGTCCATATCGCCATAGCAACCACGTCGCGGAGATTGGATGGGGTATCTAGGGGGAGAAGAGCTTGTGACAGCGTGCCAAGAATTATACTGAACATATTGGCACATTCTCAGAAATATATGGAGGTTATTTAACAAGAGGTGCAAAAGTTTCTCCAGACACCAATCAGATGTTTTCTAACTGCCGCTAACTAGTAAAAAGGTAACATTTGATTGGTTACTGCAGATTAATAGCAGAGCCAAATGTTTGCTCTTTGTTAAATAATCCCCATAAACATGTATTTACCAGAAAAGCAAAGAGAAACCTCAATCACAAATGAATGCCGATTCTTTCTGATATTTTGTGATTAGAGATCGCCTCGAACCCCTCGGTTCCGAAATCCGAATGATCCGGATTTTGGGACTTCGGAGCCTATTTTCTATAATTATTGAAGGTTCGAGGAGTATCGAAAATAGCCCGGAATGCTCTATAATCCTAGGAAATACGATCGGAAGCTCGAAAGTAGTCTCCGATCGTATTTTCGAGGACTATCGAACGTTCGGGGGCTATTTTTCAATAATCCTTGAAAATAGCCTCGAACATTCGATAAAAATCGAAAATTCGTTCCTTTTTAGGGTCTTCGGGATTTTCCCAAGCTCCGGGAATCCGAAAACGGAAGGAAACTGGTGTGTTTTGGCCAACTTTACTTGTGATTAGAGATGTCCGAACTTTGCAAAATCCGGTCCGCTCGAGGATCCGCGAATTTTCAAAAAAATTCGAAAATCCGCGAGCGGACGCATTAAAATAAAAAATACCCTTGAAATTACGAGATTTTTCGTATTTTCTAAAATTTTCGAAATTACGTGAAAACTCGTAATTTCGAAAATTTTCGAAAATATCAAAAATTCCTGAATCGGAAGTTCGGAAGGCGGAAAATCCGGAAAAATCCGCCGTTCGCGAACGGGATAAATCCGCGGCGGATCCGAGTTCGGATCCGCGAACCGGCCATCTCTACTTGTGATGTGTTGCCAGATATCCACACACCAGAACCATAGAAATCACATAGACACTGGTCGTGGTGTCATCTACCTATAGACCGCATTTATTAGCTACAAACATGGGTATCACTTACCTAACTGTTTGGTCTGAGATCCAGCCAGCATCGCACTGTTCGTACCCACTCTGATAGGCGGCCAGAAGCTGTTCAGGGGTTGCAATGGAGGCCTTTATTCTGCTACAAGCTTCCTGAGCCATGGAGAAAGTGTAGGCGTAACGTGAAGTCCCTTCCCGATACAAGAACACAACGCCTGGGGTAGAAATATATTAACAAAATAATTAATAAGAAAATATCAGCGACAGCAGAAAAAAATGTCAGTGAACAAGTGAAAATAATGCTGCAATCTTGTAAAAGTGCTTGAGTCAAAGTCAAGGGGCCCATACATGAAATTGTACAATACCGATATTGCATGATCTGTATTGGTCCAATAAATATTTGGACTGGTCAGACAATCATATAATATTGGAATATAGCAATATAGTATGAGCGGAATTGTTCACTCTGTTACTCTCTTAGAATCTCTTTGTTTTATGAGAACATTCTAAATTAGATATGTGTGAAATGAATCCATATGCAGATGCAGCAAGAGTGTAGGACTGGGGAGCTGGGGGCCCTGCAGGTGAAATATAGATTAGGGGCCCTACAGGACAAATTAAATCATGGGCTCACCTAATAACTTTCTCCTCTTACGGTTATTTATCACCTCAGTCTGATCCTGTACATCAGTAAAGTATGTTTTCCACCCAATCAGAAAATACATTTACAAATAGCTACAGGGATAACTCATATCTGTACCTATACCTACACAAAAGTCCCTTTAAAATATATTTATATCAACGTTGATATGGACAGGGAACAAGCAGTTTTGGAAGGAAACATATTCCCTTTACTTGCAATTCCGCCCATAATGAAATAAACATTACTTTAATAATGACATTTCTGTAGTCCACAAAGACGTGTAATGTCACATAGAACTGAAAAATCTTCCAATTTAGAGTTTATTTAAGACTTAATATAAAAAAAAAAATCAGTTACTGATTCTCTCATTGATGATCATTCTTATTTGTAATGATGAATTGTAGAATCCATTCAGGCTCAGTTATATTTCAGCTTTAGATCTAATTTTATGAACCTTAAAGGGTAAATATGGTCTTCATACAAGTGCCCTTAATCAAAAAGAGCTCTCCCATACCTTATAAACAAGCCTCTGAATCTTAAAGGGCATGTCCACCCCAAAATTTAACTTTTGATATGTGGTAGGGCATGCTCCCCCAGCCCCAACCGCATTAATATAATTGTTAGAAAGTCCCCCGATTCTTACTTACCTGCCCTCTGCTTGCATGGAATTGAAAGCAGGGGGCGGGACCGGCAGCCGCGTCCGTGATTGGCTGAGAGGCAGGGAGGGCTGCACTGAGCATGCCTCAACCTTGATGAGGTTGAGGAAGTCTCAGGCACAGCATGAGTCACAACTGCTCCTACACAGCAGTTTCCTGGACTTTGGGGGCACAGCAGGGGAACTATTTTGAGCAGGAATGTAAGGTAAGGATTGTTTTAAACTACTTGATGTGGCCAGTAAGGGGTTAAATTTTAGTTTTGGGGGTGGACATGCCCTTTAAGTTAAAGGCTTGTAAAGTTACACTTTTCAGTCTGACCGTCTCTATGTCTCTGTGACAGGCATTAGTTATAAGCTGTGTCATAAGCCGCACCCCTCAAAATCTATCTTTTCTGAAACTAGTAACAGACCTGCAACCATATCTACTATATACCTGGAGGCAGACACCAACAGGTAGATGCAACATCCCATGCTAAAGGGAAAATAACCGCTAAATTCATACTAACCTATGTACTAATAATGTGTTGCACTGCCTGCACCATGTCGATTTTTTTTTTACTTTGCGCAGCGCAAGGGATGCAATAAATTTTGCGCCAGTTTATGCTCTAGTTTTTTTTTTAATCGGCTTTTCAATTGTGTCTTTAAAGCCGCACAAAAAAGAGCAACTTACCGCTAGTGTTTTCACAATGTATAACGGTGGTTAATACATTGCGGAAACGAGTGCAGGTAGGTTGAGAATGCGAAATTTATTGCATCTCCCCCCAAAGTGCTGGTGATGTCACAGCTCACAGTGATATCAGGAAAAATCACCCTTGATATTGCTGTAACTTTGGATTGACTGCAGCTAGAAGCATGATGCTAGGATAATTTTAAAGGCATTTTTAATAAAGGTCACTTGTACAGAGATCACAGTTCCCCTTTAAGTGAATATTTTTCTTATAGAGCATAATGCAAAGGCACATGGTAAACGTGTTTAAAACCACTAATTATATCTTTTAACATTGTTATGTTTAGGAGTTTATTATTACCTTTTACTTTTACCTCTAACATATCATAGTCATCTTCAATGCCATGTTGCACATGGCATCGGTAGATCCCTGAGTCATTGGTCAGTAGGTTATTTAGGACTAAGGTGACATCATCGGCTGAGTCGGCATAATTTGGCATAAGGGCTCGGAACCTGTACCCATCGCTGATCTTTACTTTGGGGCCCTGCGCAACTAGGATTTCCACTTCTTTCCCATTGGAGATAAAGCTCCATTTTAATCTAGGTGTTGAGAGCACTGCTCGTCGGCCTACTGTGACAGCCTCAGGTGAATGTAGGTACTTGATGTGGCACGGTATGGTAAGAGTGCCTGTAAGTACTGGTCTCGCCGGAAGGCTTCCTATCTTCACTTTTAGTGTCTTACATTGACCTGTTTAAGAAATACATGTTTCATTAGGAGCTTGATATAATGTATCCTAACCTGTTTCGGAACAACTCACATTCAAAAAGCAAAATATAAAACTTTTACTATCTCGGACATAATCGGATGCATAGCTGCACTCAACACTTCTTTCTCAAGAAGAAATTTAGAATTAGTGGGGTCTATATTTAGATTTTACATATAAATAATTCAATGGTCAATCCCTCTTGTCTGGTGAAGTCACTGAGAATTGTCTCACACTTGAAGGGCATGTTCACCCCTTAAATTAAATATTATTTATAGTTAAATCATCCCTCAAAACCCCCAAACTACAAAAGTTAGGAAGCTAAGAGATGTAGGACTAACCTTTTAAGAAACAATATAATTCTTTCCCTCTTTCCAAAAGGTTTCCAGAAGAACCAGGATGCAGAAAGAAAACAGAATAGTCTGCATTTCGGATTAGTCTTACACCTCTCAGTTTTGGGGATTGGGGGAGATTTACATATAAGTATTTGTTTAAGACAAAAAAGGTTGATGGACCAATAAGTATAAGGCTTTATATTTCCATTCTTAATATTGTGTGGCTCTCCCCATTCCAGTGGCAAGCTACAATAATTGGTGACATTGATTCTATGTAAGAGAATTAAGGATTTTTTTGCTGTCCGCGGCAAGACACAAAAAGATCATGGACTATAATAAATGTGCAGAAAAAAATTGTTCCAGTGATTCCCCCCTATACGTTATAGATATCCCTACCTTTATATAGAAATATACATTTTCAGGGAGATTCAATAAAAGTTCTTATTGTTAAAAATGGTGCTAAATTTGACCCACCCAATCAGATGTTTTCTTTCAAATGTTAAATGCAAATAATTAGATCATTGCTTTTTTTTTTACTAAATACAGCAAATCATGTGAATGATTTGTAAGACCTTGGAACAGGACAAATCCGGTCACTACGGAGTGCTTATTGCAGTGGAGATGTCCTGGAAGTGCCAATAAGGATGGTAACTTGGACTTAAATAAATTAGGGGATGTTTCCTGTAGACGACAAGGAAAAAAATGTGGAGAATAGAATGGAAGGAAGTTTAAGGAACAAAATGCAAATCAGTGTAACCGCGGACAAGGGACAGATGTCTTTGAAATTCAACTCTAAAGACTTGGACTAGGTGGTTGAAAAAATGAAAAGCTGGAGTGAATGACTATTCTGGGGGAAAAAATGTAATACTCAACCTGAGATTTCTTTGGGATCCGAAGATAAGTACAAGGAGGTTTGAGTCAGGATAAGAAGCAATAATAGGATCGGTCTCATGTTCACCTGTTGGAATAAAAAGTATTTATGTTATAGTTGGCTCTTATGTTTCGGAGGATATACAATACTCTTAAAGGGCCTCTCCTCCCACTTGACTGAACTGAAAATTCAAAAATCCCAAATCGGACTCATTGAAGTCAAAGGGAGTTAAAAAATCCAAAAATTCCACTTAAAAAAAAAACAAGGTATAAATAGCAATGGTAATGCAAATGGCTCATGGACCTAGGAAATAGTCTGGGAAACATGTATCAATGGCCAAAATCTTTATAAAGAAAAAAAATTAGAAAAATTAAAATTTTGTAAATTTTTGAAATCTCAAAATGTTTAGATTTTTAAACTAAAAAATTCTCAATTGTTCGGTAATTATCAAAAATTTGTAAATCTGCAGGGTCCAAGTTCTGGCGGATTTCGGAACTGGTTGGACACCATTAATGAGGCTGCCATACAGCCCGTAAATTACACATAGCAGAAGCAGAGGAGGTGTTTAGTTGCTGGTAAGGGATTGGGTTGTGTAAGTAAGTTTAGAAGCATCTTTGGAAAATGTAAGCATAAGAAAAACTAGATTTGGGGGGTTTCTTAAGCTGTGTGTAACGTTTATTTAAGAGGGCGGAGATGGACTTTAATGTTGATGTTGTAAAATTTTGGTTAATGTCATAGGTTAGAGAAGTCTCCCATCTATCCCAATTTGTATGGGGAAGATTAAAGACTTAGATACAAACATTGGATTTGCATAAATGGATTCTTTGGCCTAGAGAAAAAAATTTGCAGATTTTCTCATCTACCATAAGAATGAAGTCCTTCCCGAACGCTTGGGTAGGGTTATAACCTTTATCCAGAAACAAGCTGATTTTTTTTAATCATACCCTGCTTAGATATGGATGTTGCTGTGCCTAATGTAGTAAATGCATCTAGCTTTGGGATGTTTGCCTATAAAACATGCAATGAAAACTCTCAATAGCCTGTGGATCTATAGTTACAAGAGAAAGGGTGGGGTATTCTTTAACATTCTGTTTTCACTAAAACACAAACCTACACATCTCTTGCTTTCTATGTGAATTCCACTGTAGACCATTATTTCTCTAACAAGTTTCCATCCCTACCACAAAGATACATTCTCGTAAACAATAAAATGCATTGAAAAGATAGAAAAGACCTTGTCTGCATACATTTTTCTGTCCCTTTCCACTCATCGGTAAAAGAAGTGTAGGCATTTCCTATTTCAAGTTTAAGGACACAAGACAAAGATTTTAAAGATAAGATCCAATGGGATTCTTCTCCTGAAATAGTGATTTAGGCTCAAAAATAAATACAGGATATGGTGCAGTTATAATTTCCCTTTGATGACATGTGCCACTCATTTATTGATGCAGAGATTTCAAGACATCAACTCAAAACAAATTCTAACATTTTATTTTAATCTAATCACTTAATTAATATAAATTGTTGTGAAAACCAGAGAAGATCACAAGAGAAATTTAAAGAAAAATTGTCCAATAGAAGTTAAAGGGACATACCTAAAAAATTTTTTGCTGGAAACCTCAAACGTGTATCCAATGAAACCCTAATGCACAATGATTGAAACATTACAACTTAAGAATTCAATTGGATTCGAAATATAATCAACGGAAAATGGAAACATTTCTATTATATATAAAGTAAAGTCTAAACTTTGAAAATGAGCTTCTAAAGATTTGAGCCTTTGTTAACTTTGGATAGTGTTTGACAGTATGTGTACCATCCTGTTTCAACAAGAACTTGGTTTTGGGTTGAAACCAATAAGGAACTATCAGTGAACTTTCGACATGAAATGGGCCAAATTTTAATAATCAAAACTTGATTTTGATATAGAAATGTTGTTGTTTCAATGCAAACATCAGTTTCAATGCAAAATATCAGCATTAGAATATATTCCACTCCACCCTCCAGCAATCCAGGACTGTTCCCAGACTGGCCAATGGGAAGACAAGTCAACTGAACCAAGAACTGGCCACCAAGAACTGTTGTAGAGGCTGGGAGACACCGAAGCTAAAAGATGGACTTTGTTTGCTTGAACATATAAAGAGAACCAAGGGGTGAGGACCTGCCTTTTAGTTGGGGGTGGGGGGCGGTTAGCTTAGGTACAATTGCCCTTTCATTTCAGCACTGTTGTTCATCCAGTGATTTCTGAATATAAATGAATATTAAACTATTTAAAAATTGCTTTGTTTCTTATCTGGAAAGATGAGTACTGTAGGATAAGGTGATACCTTATTATAATGGATTAACAGTTCATTTTTACAGACAAGCTTTTGAGAGATACTCTTCTTTCTTCCTCAGGTCAAGCAGACCGGAGGAAGAGAGAAGAGTATCTCTCAAATCATGTCTGTAAAAATGAACTGTTAGTCCATAATAAAAAGTATCACCTTATCCTACAGTACTTATCTTTTTAGTATATGCCACTGGACTAATACGGCTACAACCATTTTATAAAAAGAAGAGAGAAAAATTTTTAAAAAGAAGAGAAAAAAATAAATACAATAGGAAAATGAGAACTAAAGGGGAAAATAATCAGGTAATTCCTCACCTTCTGGGGAGCTGTGCTGCTCTATTAATAAATCATAAAACGTTACTACATCTCTAGAATTGCTGAGATCATTATTGTTGATTCCCATGTGTTCTGTGTCAGGCAACATCCCCCCCTTATTCAGGACAGAGGCCTGACTGGAAACAATTATTCTAGTCACAGGGAACCCTAGACAAATGTAGATGATTTCCAACAATTTTAAAGAAAATCTTCCCTGTAAGGACGCACCTGGAAAAAACCTTAATGTTGACGTCACTTTTGATTAAATGCTACAAACAATTTAAAATAAATCCACAAAGCAAAATAATTCAAAAAGGGCCAATTATTGTTACTTTATTCAGGGAATATACAGGTTATCGATCTATATCTATATTAATGTGAATAGGCTACAAACTCTATAGAGTACATCAATTTGTTCAGGAGATACATGCTGGGAGCATCCCAGCAGATGACCAGGTTTTAAAGGATAAGTTCCCTCAATAAGTGAACTATTCCATTTTTGAATTAAATAAACAACAGGGGTTAAAGGAGCTACGTCTTACCTCCCTTTCTTCAATTAAGAGGGGGTGGGAACGAAGATTCAAAATGTACCTGTGAGCTCGATCCACTGATGGCTCCTCTGACAGGTTCCAACTGTTTTTGCCATAAATTATACCATAGAACGCTTATAGTATAGTACACACCGGAAGCCGCTGGGACCTGTCAGAGGAGACTGCGAGGGAGCGCGCGCTTTTGGTAAGTTTTCATTCTTTGTAAAATGAATTAAAAGAATGGGAGGTAAGACAGTTCCTTTACCTCCTGTTCTTCAATGAATGCAAAAATGGAATACTTAACTTTTTGAGTGAACTATTCTCTTAAACCATGTTCATTACCTGATAGTTTTCAAGCATGTAGCTCTGGAATGAAGGCCATTAAGTGGCCTGGTGTTGTTTTTCCAAAACTATAATGCAATACCCAATGCATTACCTATGAAGTCTATTCAACAGAGTAAGCCGGAACCCCTTACCTGACCGCAACCCCACGATGCAGTTCATTTCACTAAGGGATTATTGCATTGTGGGTTCTTGGCCAGGTAATTAATGCAACTTGTGCGTATTGCATAACCTTAAGAATATGTAGACAGGTGGAAGAGGGTCCCTTGAACACAGGAAATGAACTTCGTAGTTATTACATTTATTAAATTCGCAGGTTTATACAAATTTACATCTCCTGTTATATCCACATTCTCCAAGCCATCAATGGTAATAATAAAAGAGCATGTTGCACAAGCCCAGAAATGTTGCTGTAATTTGGAGGTAATTTCTGTTACAAATATGGTTCTGTGCTTGTGTCCCAAGGCTGTGTCTTACTGCAATACACAAACCCTTGTAAATGTTTTTACACTTGTAGGGAAACTTACCCAATGCCACAGTGTTAAAGGACAACTACACTGTAAAAGTTAACTTTTTAAAAATTAAAAGTACCTGTGGCAGGGAGGTAGGATTGAATTTTCCTACCTCCCATTATAATTTTGTTGAGGAGCGCCAGCATTAAAAAAAAACTACTGTAATCTGCCAGGTTAGTGTCCTGGACTTTTCTGTGTTAAAGATTCCTGGCAGAAGCAGTTTTCTTCATGCTGGTGCTCCTCACAGGAATGATATTGGGGGTAGGATTTACCAACCCTACCTCTCCGTCCCACTTTTCATTTTAACAGGTTTTTTTTTTTAAATGCATATTTACTATATTCTCCTTTAAGAAGTTGTGCTAACTACTGTAATAAACAATGGGTTAGTTGGGAATTGAGGCAACTTTGTGAGTTTGTAAAAGTCCCCGTTGCAGCTGCCTCAAATCAATCTAATATCAAACTGTTGGCTCTTCTGCATGATTTTAACACCAGCCAATAGCTAGTGCTAAAGTTGCACAGGTGGTAACACCAATTTAAACTTCCATCTCACCTTGAAATATTTTGGTTCGATGATCTTCTATTTGGACTATTTGGAACCCTCTTCAGAAATCTCATTAGCAGCAGTTGTACAAACTTGGATAAATTCCTCAATATAATAACAGATTAAACTTTGGATTAAAGTTCCGCCATCCTTAAAAAAACCCTCCAACGTAATAAAAATGTAAAGGAAAAGCTTCAGTTCATTCACAATCGCCTTTGCACAAGATTATCAGGGTAGTCAATGAAGTTCAGGATGGACAAAGCAGCATAAACACAATCATTCTGGATGGGGAATATCTGACTATGAGAAGCTTAATTAGTATTCTAACCAAGTACCTCTCAAGCTATAAAATGCCACAAAAGCCATTGAATGTGTGGCTTCCATTCAAACCCTCCCCAACCAAACTATGGTTCTTTTGTTAGGAGGAAACCAATCTATCCACAGCAACGTGGCAAAAAGTTAAATAGCCCTGAATTCTCTTACATGACATAATTTACTTTTTTCTCCAAAGACATGTAGTGGTTTCCAGATCCTGTAATCCCAATTATAGTCTTCCTTCCCAGACAGCACTGCTCTGAAATGGTAGAAGGTCTCTAATTTATTCAAGATGTAAAATGTCTAAAGTCCAAGCCAAATGTCTCTCCTAATTCCAATGTCTTTAAACGTTTTCCTAATTTTATTTCCCTTTTTTGCACATAGCAATTTACATCATTATTACTATTATTTTTTTTTTTTTGAATTACTGTGGAAATAATTGTAAGACACTTCAAGTTTGCATTGGATGGTATCTACCAACGTTTTCCATGAATCATTGGTTGACCAAACATGCCAACCTCCATAGCTCAACCAGTTTGGCAATTCATTCTGCCCTGTGTATCATTTATCAGTAATTACATGTGCGTTGTTGGTCTGAATAGGTCATATTACAGGGATGCAAGAAATAGTTGTATTTTGTCTAGACCCCTTTTTAACATTAATATGTCCTTTCCTGTTTGAATGCCCAAATCCAACCATAGATACTGAAAACAAAATGTAATTTGACCATTTTATAATGACTAATCCTGGATATACCTATTGCAGAATAAACACATTGTAGGACCCCATTGCCTCTCAAGACTAGTTGTCCAAACCTGAACAGTCTGCTGTAAATACATCACTAGATAACTGTCTTTACCAATGATTTCTAAAGATAGAGGATATTTATCTCCCTTCAATCTATACCCCTCTAATACAATTACAATATGATGCTAGCTCCAGCTGTTGCTACCTGAAAATTTTTTAGACCGCTAAAAACCTTCACATGTTCCCCATATAAAGTTAAAATTAATGTACAAAGTTGATGTCCTAGTGCTAAATAAATATATTAGAATAAGCTTGTGAAGGTTCTCAGTCATCCAGGTCATGGTATATCTGTTGTATTCAAGTAGATCAACTGGCCTTGAAGTTTAGTTCTTGAAGACATTTTGCTAGTCATCTGACTAGGCTTTCTGAATTCAGAATTCAGTTTTCAAAAAACATCGTATCCCTGTCTGCTTTAAACCGAACAACACACTGAGGCAGCAATTGGTACATCCGAAAGACCCAATACCGAAACACAAGAAAAGCGACATCATATACGCAGTGCAGTGAAGAATGCTCTGATTTGTATGTGGGGGAGACCAAACAGCAACTGCATCAACGTATGGCCCAACACAGAAGAGCCAATTCCTTGGGTCAGGACTCAGCCGTGTACCTGCATCTTAAGGATAAAGGACATACCTTTAAAGATTGTAATGTTAACATATTGGCAAAGGAACGTGACTGGTTCAAGAGAGGTGTTAAGGATGCTATTTATGTGAAAATAAAAAAAACAAGCCTAAATAGAGGTGGGGGGTTCGACACCAACTGTCTGCCATGTACAATGCTGTTTTGACACCTTACTCTTGGCGTTCCTATTACACCTCTTAGCCACTATCCAATCACACCCTTAACACTTGGCTGTGATATGCTAATTGGGATTTTCCAGGGTACATAATTGCCACAGATTCTTGTACAAGTCATTCTGAATTGAGAAAGCGAGTCGGATGACTAGCGAAACGTCTTCAAGAACTAAACTTCAATTCCAGTTGATCTAATTGAATACAACAGATAAATTAGAGTAAGGAAGGCCAAACAATCACCTCTATTGTTGACTGCTGGTGAGTCTTTGATTAGGAATCAGTTAGTTGGCTGAATTGGCCTGTTGTGCATTCATGCAAAAAAATTCAAGATAGAAGTTCTCAAATTGTATTTAGCTGCTAGCACAAAGACCTTAGTGCTTACTATAAATGCTTAATCAACGGCCTCTCCTTCGGACAATTGTGTTGGAGGAATAACGGTTTTAAGGTTAGTGATGGATCACAAGATTTGGCAATGATACATCCTAGTGCATTAGGGCAATACTACCATCTTGTGATTCCATAGAAATCTGTTTTGATTAACATAGCACTAAACCCATTACACTGACTTACAGCCAATGACTTTTAGAACCGGAATTACTGGTTCCAATTGAGTTTGTAGAAATAAGAGAGCAGATGGTACATTTGTATGGAAGATGGTTCTATTTAAAGGGAAAATAATATTAATGATCTCTTCCTTTCAAATCTGTATTTTGAGGTAAAGTTTGTTATTTAAATATGTTTGTGAAGCTTCTCATTCATCCAGGTCATGGTATATCTGTTGTATTTAATTAGATCAACTGGACTAGAAGTTTAGTTCTTGAAGACGATTCGCTAGTCATCCGAATGGCTTCCTCAATTCAAAATGACAAGAATCTGTGGCAATTATGAAAAGAACACGTATACCAACAGTGAAGGGAAAAAGCAAGACAGGAAAAAAAACATGGTCATCCCATATGTAGCAGGGGTCTCCAAGAAATTAAGAAGAGTTTTCAAAAAACACTGTATCTGCTTTAAACCAAACAACACTGAGGCAGCAATTGGTACATGCAAAGGCCCAATACCGAAACACAAGAAAAGCGTCATCATATACGCAGTTCAGTGAAGAATGCACTTATTTTGTATGTGGGGGAGACCAAACAGCAACTGCATCAACGTATGGCCCAGCACAGAAGAGCCAATTCCTCGGGTCAGGACTCAGCCGTGTACCTGCATCTTAAGGATAAAGGACATACCTTTGAAGATTGTAATGTAAATATATTGGCAAAGGAATGTGACTGGTTCAAGAGAGGCCTTAAGGAGGCCATTTATCTGAAAATAAAGAAACCAAGTCTAAATAAAGGTGGGGGGGTTCGACACCAACTGTCTGCCACGTACAATGCTGTTTTGACACCTTACTCTGGGCGTTCCTATAACACATCTTAGCCACTATCCAATCACGCCCTTAACACCTGGCTGGGATATGCTAATTGGGATTTTCCAGGGTACATAATTGCCACAGATTCTTGTACAAGTCATTCTGAATTGAGAAAGCCAGTCGGATCACTAGCGAAACGTCTTCAAGAACTAAACTTCAAGTCCAGTTGATCTAATTGAATACAACAGATATATGTTATTTAAAGGAGAACTTTAGTGCAAATAAAGGATTGCTAATTCCTACTTTGAGTATTGTTTCTGTAAAGCGCCAGGCTTTCTTAGTGTTTCAGTGCCAACTTTAATACAGGAAAGTCCAGAGCACTAACCTGACAGATGAAAACTGAATGTGCTTTCATTCCTCAATAAAATATTGGGAGGTTGGAATAATCAATCTTACCTCCCTGCCCCAGGGCCAAAGAACTGCAAATTTACCTTTCCTTTGTTTTTCTTGGAATTCACTGTTCACGTTTGATTTTAATTTAACTTATTTTAAAAACTGAGTTCAAGGTGAATTAGGGATGTAAACCTGATATTTAGGATACATTGGTACTACAAGAAATATCAACAGGTAATTGATTAATAGCACATTTATTTACCCAGAATCCTTTACGACAGGACCCTATTTAACCTTGGCATAGCTTGGCCATCTGGCTCTAAACGATGACATTAATATCAATAAGGACGGGAATTAAATTGAGATTAAACACCTTCCATGGTCTATTTTTGTCTACCGTGGAAAGTTTTTCTCTTAAGAGGAAAAATGAATTAAAATGACTTACAGAGGAATATTAGATGTCTGTGAGGTTTTACCGGTGGTCAAACAGTCTCAATATTACAGTTGTTAACCCCCCTGGATTTTCTGCAGACTCAGGGAATTTTCTTCCCTGCCTTTAGAGCAGATTTGACTCCAGCAATGTAATTCATTCACACGCCACAGTCTGACCGCTTAATAAAGGAGGGAAGGATGGAAATTTATAGCTTCCGTTCTGTTAAACATTTAGATTTACTTGGCAGGGGAAAATGGTAAAATATTCCACCTTGCTCAACGGAGATTCAGGCAGAGAGCGAGATGGGAACATTAGTGTCTCATATCCTCAAGAATTAAATGAAAGAAGAAATAGAAGTGGAGGAAGCAGTTTACATGAAGACTTGTAACAAAGTAACTAAATAATGTAAAACAGACATCAGGGAGCGCATTGCTCCGAAACTAGGAATCAGTCATAGCGGATAGTATCATAGTGTGCTTTATTCAATCCACACATGTGTATATCAAAAGGCAGTGCCAAAAATACAATGGAGGTGCAACAAAACAGTAGTCTAACGTGTTTCACGGCATCATGGCCGCTTCAACAGAGACTCACTCTCCCTCAGTAAGTCTCTGATGAAGCGGCCATGATGCCATTTTTCGTTCCAAGTATCCTGAGACTTTGCTGAAGTCTCGTTCTGGGAGAGAGGATCTGCACGCCGGGACACAACATAGCGCGGACATTACACGAATGCCGTTGGTGAGCGCTCCTAATCCGGACTTTGGTATGTGATTTTTAACTAAATAATGTGCCTGCTGTGAAAAAGAACTCCCAACACTGTTTTTTTTTGGGTGAGGCTTATTTAAGTTCTGCCCAGGCACGCCTTACCCTGTCCAGCCACGCCTTACCCTGCCCAGCCACGCCTTACCCTGCCTAGCCACACCCTGGAATGTCTCTGACACGCCCTGCAGAACTTCCCTCGCATTGGTTGGATTGTTATTTTATGATTTCCCTCAAAAATAAAGCTGCAGTAGGCAATGAGGCCAGTATAGGTATTTTGAGTCTTGGTCATAAAGTCTTTAATACCTGTGGTATGTTCAGTCTGTGTTAAAGGTGCATGTTAGAAATACTACTCCTTTATAAATAAAACCCAAGGTGAATATGGGAACAAGGGATAAAGACATGGCAAAGTGTTGAAAGAGCTATTCAGGTTTATGCACCGAACAGCAGAATACAGAAAACCAGTCTTAAAGTCACAGATGTACCAAAGGTTAGCATGCATTTATAAGGCATGTTTTTTTTATGTAAGCAAAGCACCCAACCCTCTATGACCAACGTAAATGACTGCAAGTTCTATCCAGGAATTCATCCTCTGAGCATGTGCAAAGCTCACACAGATTTAGGCAGAGGCTAGCACCAGAGTTAACTTTTTTACACACACTTGGGGGAAGTGTATTACCATCTCTGTATTTGGAAGGTACTTTAAGTACATTAAAAAGGCTAGAATAATGCAGTAATGGAAGCCTTTACTAACTGCACACTTGTATAGCTTTGATTAGGATTTTTTTTAGAAAGATGTGGTACAGTAAAGCGTTAAGCCATTATGACTATTTTCCATCTTTAAATCACAATAACTCATCTGAAATGACGTACTTTAAGGTTTTACGGGGGTTGTGGCACCTCTGAAAACTAGTGCACAGAGCAGCAGCAGGGAGCAATGTACCAAAGGTCACTCAAAGATCAGGAGAATTTGGAATGTACAGGGAGACATTATATCTATGGTATATATAGGTTATGGGAGCAGTACTGACCAATATCGGCTCTTGGTACATTCTCCCTTTGACTCGCTCAGAAATTTCTGATATAGAAAACCATAGGAAACAAATTATTTTCAGTACAGTATATAGTTAAATATTATTCAACCAGAATAGGCAGCTTGATGCATCAGGTAGGAATATGTTCCCAGTTGAATTCCCACTCACAAGCTGGGAGATATGGAAAGTCATAAAGCCGTATCCATAGAAACAAAAATCACAGATTTAAAATAAATTGCCAAGGACCCTTCTATGTTTCTGTCAATCAGAAAGTGTTAAAGGACATATAATAACAAGCAGATGTTCAATTTCAGACATTAATAAAATACAGTAGTGTTGGTGCAAAAGTGCTGGTAAATAAGTACACAAAGCAACAATGAACAACCGAGATGGCCATCTTAAGTTTTATTTCAAGTGAAAATTGGTCTAGGTACATTTTTAGAACATTTTGGAACTGTATCCCAGAGCTTATATTAGTGTATAACTGTGTTTGTGTTAATAGTTTGAAAAATGTTGATATTTTGGGGTTGTTTGCCCTATTTTCTTACTATATGGTTATTTATTGTGGTACAATGGCCTTTTCCCACATTTCATGTTTCAAGCACTTTGATTATATCTCGATTCTAAAAGGGTATATATGGACCATTTCCAGCCTGTAGTTATGATGCAGACCCACCATTCTGATTGGCTAGCCTGTAGGCCATTAACATAATCTGGCCAACCATTTACTTTCCCAGATCACACATGACCCAGCTATTTTATTGAATTTATCAGTAAATTAAAAAAAATATCCAAAGTTTGGCTTCATTTTCTGTCATCACCTTATTTACCATTGAGATAAATTTTGCCAAGCAATCTGATCTCTTTTACCATGCTAAACCGACCAATTGTGTTGCTGAAGAGACAGTCTACTAGCGGCACTTTGGAAGTGTCGACTGTCAATGCTTAATGCTCAAGGATTTCTGTGATACACAATAGATGGGGCTTATTGTTTGGCACTTTTCACAGTTATGAAAAGAAGAAAAGAAGTTGTCTATTAGTCACATTTACATTAATGTATGTAAGACAACTGCATTCATTGTAGAGCAATTTAACAAATGACACTTGCACACAATACAGAAATGATATGGAAGATTTACTGGACAAAACCTATGGATTCTGAGAAATCGAGGTACAGCAGAGAATAACTTGAGCCAATGAGATGCCTTTATATAGGAAAAATATTGGTGGACCTGCTCACCAGCAAAGTCAGGGAGAACCTCTAAACAATCAAGCTGGACACCAGAGAAATGTCAAAAGTAAACAGGAGACAATTATAGCAGAATTGACAGATTGAAGGAAAGAAATCCCAGCATTGCAGCACAGGGGGAGCAGACAGAAAATAAGCAGAGGTCATACATGGACACCAGACAGGCAAGGTATAGCAGGGTAAGACCAAGGCATAGTAGAGGTTACAAGGTCAGTCCAGCAAATGATCAAAGGTTGAGAGTAAAGTCTGAAACAGAACATTGTAGGAAAGCAAACTTTATAATACATACTGTAAGTGTGATATTTTATAATGGGAGGTGCAGTGGTATAAATCCTTATAAAATCCCCCAGCTATGTCACTAAGTGACTCATTTCTTATATTTCTTATCACCCACTGCCCCTCCCATTTCACTGTTGTAATGTCTGAACAATGACCCATTGGTTTACGCGCTGTGTTTAAATTCACTAATGGGACCTACTGGAGCTGCTTCCGGTCACTTCATAACCAATATCTCGCTCCTCCTCCACAAAGATTTGTTTAACCGCATAGATGCTGGGCTGGGATGTTCCTTTCTACTAGGTGTAAGTTACAGAAGGTAGCTTGGGGGGTTAAAATTAAGGTGGGAATAGGGACAAGGCTAGAATTTAAAAAGCAATTAGGGTGAAGGAATCAGAAACTTATGTATTATAAGAAATATTGCGCCCCTTTATATTATAATATAAGGGATAATGTGCCCCTTACAGTGTAATAAGGATATTAAGCCCTCAAGGAGTTCCCTGGCCATATAGAAGCACAAGTCATAGGTCGACTGCTTTTATACAGGGAAGGGAACACAGAGGTGGCGTAATGTCCTTATATTATAATGTAAAGGGGCGCATTATTTCTTATAATACATAAGTATCTGATTCCTTCACCCCATTCGCATTGTAAATTCTAGCCTTGTCCCTATTCCCACCATAATTTAACCCCCCCCCCCCCCACCTACATTCTTAGGAATTCTTAGAAATCACTTAGGAATTGCTTAATGGAACAATTATATCTGTAGGTAAGGTTCTAAACACTACTGCAAGATGGTCCAGGTCCATTTTTTGACAGAAATTTTAAATGTGGCCCTAGACAATCTGCTAGTCTATGGTTTGGGCCCAGGGATCCATCTTCCTGAAAAGGGAGACCAGCGGAGATCATCTGCTTGAAATTTGTGCAGGTGATGCTGAGGGTTTCTAAATGTGGGGCCTGGTTAACCAGTAGGCTTAAAAGATGTAAATATTTTTTTTACCCCTTACCAGATGCTTGAGGCTCCAATATACAATACGATTATCAATTACCAAATTTTTTTTGGTAACCCTTACCAAATTTACTATGATCCAGTACTAACACTGAGACCAGACTTGTTCCCCATATAAAAATGATCTGCAGTATGGTCCTTTAATTCAGGGAGCGGTGAAACTGAGATGTCTCAGGACATATCTAATTAATATAATACGTCTCTACACAAGGTTACGTTGTGAAAAGACCCAACTATTCAACCACTTCCCCTCTTACCCCCATCAGTAGAGTCACTAAAATCCACGGAAGAATGTTTGCACAACATCTATGTGTGTATGGCTGGCTAAAGGCACCAATCTGTTGTAAAAAGATCAATACTTTGAGTTCCCTTTTCTCGGTTACATTCCATAATATACAATGGATCACAGAGATACAGCGTGATCATTAAAGGCTTATGACATCACTTTTAAGTGCTGTTAAACAAGGTCACTAGAGGTATCACCATGCAGTTGTGTAGAATATCCAAATGCAGATTCCTACTGATACAGATCATAGGGCCCTGCTGGCCAGTATTTCATCATGGATTGATATTTAACCTGCTCCTTTTGATTTTGATATTATTTACATATAGGAAATGGTGCAATGAACTTGCAACTGCCCCCTAGAGGTCTTATAGTGATAATGCACAATGTACGTTACAATATTGCCATATAGAGTGCCATGTACTTTATACCAAGTCCATATAGTCATACCTCAATATCCAATGACTCACATACATTACTGCAAAGGCCTTGGTAGCTCTTTTGGGCCAGTGACGAAAAAGCAGCATCTTGGATACATTTTAAGGGCAAGAGCACAAATAGAAGACATTTAATGTATACCTTTATACCCATAGTGTTATGTAGACTCAACAATCAGCTATAAAGTATATTATTGAAGGGTTCGGTCACACTGCCTACTCTTCAGACTGCATTCGCATTTACACAATCACTTCCTGTCCAGTTTTAAACCGCATACGTGCAATTTATTTTGGGCTCGTTTATATACGATTTAATTCCAGTACTTGGAACAGAAACTCTACCGCATGGAAAAACACACCATAATAAATGCACAAAAATGTGTTTGGGGACAATGTGATTGCTCACTTTTAGCTGCTCCAATAAGGTAAAGGTCTTTTCATTTCTCCTATTCATTTCTCCTGTTTGTTTTCTAGTTAACCCTACACACTTTTTATCCTAGAGTTTTGCTTGCAGTATAAATGGGGATTATTTTAATGGGAATAAAAAGGTTATTTCATCTGGATACCACCCAACAGTTTATGTCCCAAGCAATATTTAAAAGCTACCACATTAACAATTAAGATATTGTGAGTGTACCTACACAATTCTACCTAATGAAGAATATAGTTATTAACACATCATAATCTTCCAATTAGGAATTAAAGTGCAAACTGCTTGACAATGTAATCTTTAGCTCTATAGTTTCTTTGCAAAAAGGAGAGACCTATTAAAAAGGCGCATAGCTCAGTGTACAGCGAAACGCGTTGGGTCACTTACTTTTCCTGTGTCCTGGCTACAGTGGAACTTTTAAATCTTCTGTTCTCCTGCAGTCAGTGATGATGCAGTAGACGATGCAGAGGTGAAATGCAGATTTTTTTTCCCCCCCTTCTTTCTATCCCAGGGCTACCAGCACAGGCAGGATCACAGAGCGTGGAGAGATGACGGCGAGTTCTGCCAAGTCTCTTTCCCTAGTGGGAGCCACTTAAATGTGTATCTTTCTTAGCTGCAGCCAACGTTAATGAATGGAGTTACAAAAACCTGGGGAAAAGAGACATCCTTCTCTCCCTCCTCTCAATCAGTCCCTCCCTACTCTACCCAAGAGATGCTGCCTGAAGGCACCAGAAAAATAGTGTTAGGATACAGGGGGCTGAAGAATCAGTCAGAAGAGAGGGGCAAGTGTTAAAATTGTGCAGAGGGAGAGAATGTAGGGAGGTGAGGATAAGTGATATTTTTTTTCATAGAATCAATGCCATGCGTGCTGATTCATTAGCTGTACAGCAAACTGCAGAGTTGGTGAAAAAGGATGGAAACCAGGCTGGATATACGATCTCTCCTTTCTCCTGCTACAGTTGAAGCTGAATGGGATTTAAAGGGGGATTAAAAAAAACCTATTTGTTAATATATGTTAAAAAAAACTGTTAATATTCATTAAAAGGCTGTTGGGCTTTTTCACATGGGACAATAGTAATTGAAATTGATTTTATTGACTAACTAGTCAATTTTGATTAAAAGGGAAAAACAATTCAGGTTTCTTTTTCAGGCGTGATACCCAAACTTGAATGTTCTAATCGATCAGCCATACACTGAGTCCTTAAACATACTTATACACAGGGAGATGCTTTTCCTATCAGCCAAAACATTCAGAAGAACAGTTATAAGTTCCCCACCTTGCGCCCCAATCTTCCGCAGATTTCAAGGTGAAGTTGGGGAATTGAAGGTGAGGTTGATGTAACATTTTATCTGGGCCGATCTTTGCTTTTTTGATAAATCGCATGATATTGTCGAGTGGCTGATCAGAAAAATGGAAAACAGCTATTGATCAAAATATTGATGCCTGTATTTAGACTACAGGGGTATTTGAAAGCTCCAATGTCTACTTAGCAAGAGATCTCATGTTAGCAGGATGGGGGATAGTGGTAGATCCAATCTGGCTGAGCGTGAACAAGCTGAGAATCAAGCTAAATACATCATTACTGTGGTATGGGTCAGATGAAAATTAATGGCAGATTCCATTGAAATCTGATTGTAAATTTGAACGATTTAAAAATACACACAAACAACTGTCCTGTATATTCTTTATATGAGGCACATGAGCGGGAACACGCTGTATAATATAACTGGCTCCCTCTATGGTTGTAAAGCGAGACGGTAATGATATGAGAGGATTTGCGAAATACCGGCCATGTATACTGCTAGCTTTACTATAGCCTTACAATATAGCCCTTATCTAGACGAACAGGCGTCATTAATGGCAGTTACAGGGGCTGTGAAGGGGATAATACTGTTCTATAGAAGTACCAGTGTTGTAATAACAGGGTAACAGACAGAAAACTCTCATTTATTTACATCCATTTATTCAGCCTTCATAGTAAATGACTTTCTCCTCTGCTAGACTATTTCTTATTTATTTTGTCCCTCTTTATGTCTCTTGCACATTTCTCAGTTAGACGTTATGTTCACACTTTGCTTACAGAAGCCATGGTGTATTTTGAATCTAACTTTTCTCAGAGAACTGCCATACTAATTTACTAAGGTAGCCAAATACATAGATGCACTTAACCTGATCCTGACCAGTAAAGAAAACAGTTGCTCTCTGTCCAGCTAGTCTCTGTCATTTATAATAAAGGAGTCAGATATCCTAGAGTGTCTTAGTGTGAAAATAAGGAACGGAGACTTCTGGGTAATTTCCATGGCAGCTTTTAGGAAAATATTCCTTTAAAAAGGTTTTAAATGAATATATAGGAAGGGAACACTTACGCAGCTTTAGTGTCTGCAAGTGACTTTATTGGCAGGACTGCCTCTCTAATGAGGCAATCTGAGGCAAAAACCCCAGGCGGCCTTTTAAGAAAGGGTGGCAGCCAGGCCAGTTAAAAAAAAAAATTACCCCCCCTCCGGAGAAGAATTACTTTCTTCCAAGAGTCCTGCCAGCCTCTGCAGTACACACTCACAGTCACTCTCCGCTCGAGAGACTAAGAGAAGCAATCCTGCGTGGCACCTGTATTCCTCTGACGTCACTACTCGGCGCCTGTCACTGTTGGGCTTTAGATAGTTTGTTAGGTTAGGCTAGTTAGGTAACTGTTAAAAGAATCTACCATGATGTGGTTGCAGGCTCTTTTTGGCAAAATTCTTTATTCTTCTGGAATCATGGTGTGGATAAATGTCTATTTAAAGAAACTGTACAAATAAATGCTTGTGAAGGTTCTCATTCATCCAGGTCATGGTATATCTGTTGTATTCAATTAGATCAACTGGACTTGAAATGTAGTTCTTGAAGACGTTTCGCTAGTCATCCGACTGGCTTTCTCAATTCAGAATGACTTGTACAAGAATCTGTGGCAATTATGTACCCTGGAAAATCCCAATTAGCATATCACAGCCAGGTGTTAAGGGTGTGATTAGATAGTGGCTAAGAGGTGTTATAGGAACGCCCAGAGTAAGGTGTTAAAACAGCATTGTACATGGCAGACAGTTCAGCAGAACTGATCTCAACCCAGAACAGGTGTGTTCCTTGTTGGACTTGTGCCTGAATACCACCTATTTCAAATACAGGGATAAGTTCTATAAGCAAAAACATGGATGTGCTATGGGATCTCCAGTTTCACCTATTGTGGCCAACCTTTACATGGAGGAGGTAGAAACACAGGCGCTTAATACCTTTAAGGGCATAGCACCCAGCCACTGGTTCAGATATGTTGATGACACCTGGGTTAAAATCCACCAGAAGGAAGTACAAGCTTTCACAGAACACATTAATGCGGTGGACCAAAACATTAAATTCACAAGGGAAGAGGTACAAAACAACAAACTGGCTTTCTTGGACTGCTTGGTAGAAGTTAAGGAAAATGGTAAACTGGAAGTAGAGGTTTACAGAAAACCAACACACACAGATCAGTATTTGATGTTTGACTCCCACCACCCTTTAGATCAGAAGCTGGGGGTCATCAGAACCCTGCAACACAGAGCCGAGAACATCCCCACTAGCACAGAGGCAAAGGCTAAAGAAATGAAACATCTCAGAGGAGCCCTTAAAACTTGTGGATATCCAGACTGGGCCTTTGTCAAAAGAAGTAGAAGGAAAGAAAAGAACACAAATACCAACAGTGAAGGGGAAAAGCAAGACAGGAGGAAGAACATGGTCATCCCATATGTAGCAGGGGTCTCCGAGAAATTAACAAGAATTTTCAAAAAACATCGTATCCCTGTCTGCTTTAAACCGAACAACACACTGAGGCAGCAATTGGTACATCCGAAAGACCCAATACCAAAACACAAGAAAAGCGACATCATATATGCAGTGCAGTGCAGTGAAGAATGCTCTGATTTGTATGTGGGGGAGACCAAACAGCAACTGCATCAACGTATGGCCCAGCACAGAAGAGCCAATTCCTCGGGTCAGGACTCAGCCGTGTATCTGCATCTTAAGGATAAAGGACATACCTTTGAAGATTGTAATGTTAATATACTGGCGAAGGAACGTGACTGGTTCAAGAGAGGTGTTAAGGAGGCCATTTATGTGAAAATAAAGAAACCAAGCCTAAATAGAGGTGGGGGGGTTCGACACCAACTGTCTGCCATGTACAATGCTGTTTTAACACCTTACTCTGGGCGTTCCTATAACACCTCTTAGCCACTATCTAATCACACCCTTAACACCTGGCTGTGATATGCTAATTGGGATTTTCCAGGGTACATAATTGCCACAGATTCTTGTACAAGTCATTCTGAATTGAGAAAGCCAGTCGGATGACTAGCGAAACGTCTTCAAGAACTACATTTCAAGTCCAGTTGATCTAATTGAATACAACAGATGTACAAATAAATGATGCCAAAAGTTCAAAATGACAAAATGGCTAGCTGCACTTGCACCCACAAGCCACGCCCAACCCATTTCACCAGTGCCGCGCTACGCCCGCCGCATATAGGCAGCAATCTAAGTTTGGCTCTGGTGACAAAAACCCTAGAGGCACCAGTTTATTGTCAGCATGTTTCAGGCCCTTTCTCTGAGAAAACTGCTTAAAAGCTGCTTAAGTGTTCCCTTCCTATATATTCTTTATTTAGATGTTTCTAACTGCTGGGTACAGAGCAGAGGAGGGTAGAACACTTGCAAATACCACTTAATGGCGTTCCATATACATACTGTGATTTAAAAAACTTTTTACAGTATTTCACAAGCTGAATGCAAAACCAGTGCCAACTACAGACCGTTTTTGGCTTTATTGAACCATCACCAGTGTAGTGCAGGCCTCTGGAAGTATCTGTTCCTTATTTGCATAAGCTGTAAAGCCTTATTCTCTCCCTATTTTATTTAATGTATTAGTGTGCCATCCCACATTCGGCGCTTTATAAATAAACACCCATACATTTCGAAACTACCCAGATGATATCGCTCATATTAATGAAAAAAGCCAAAACACATTTCTTCCCCCAAATAATACCATAATGCAGTATTTGTAAATAAATCACATAGAAAGGAATGTACAATATAAAGGGGAACTAAACAGTTAACCAATTTCAATCTGCTGTATCCAGGTTGAAGATCTAAAACATTATGTGCTAATACCGCATTGGTCCCATACTTGGTTAGCATACCTGTGTATATGATGCATTTTAAAGGAAACTGTGGCCAATATACAAAGGGCCTTAATATGACTTCAGGACGCTGACGTCACTCCTGAAAGCTCCATTGGATGCTGATGATGTGCATAAAACAATGGTAGAACTAGTGTTCTACCATTTTACCTTGGGTCATTTATCTGGGCTGACACTCCCTGCTTGGTTGCATTTTCTTGGGAAGGTTTTCTCCCTGACCTTGCATTGGATTACTATTAAAGGCTATCACTTTCCCCCCCGCCTACTGGCTTTTAACAAGGAGGGAAGAGGCCTCTCATCCAATGCTTAGTATTCAAGGAATAAGACCTCCAGTTAAAGGGACGTGTTGGGGGTGCTACTACCACATGGAAGCTTGGTCAATTTTCCTGCAGAGAAGCTCTGCTACAATATATACACAAAAGGGGGGCTGTGGGAGCACTCCTGTGGCAAAATTACTTTATAACAAATAGTGGAAGTGCTACTGATCTGACCAAAACATTAGAACAAACAAGAAAAGAGATGATCAACCTTGACGTGGTTGGAAGGCTGTTCATTTTTATGCATAAAAACTAAAAACCCAATGTTTTTATTGTTTGCATGAAATATGGGGCCCAGGAATGTGCATTGACCATCTCTTTTCTCGGTTTTCTAACAGTTACATAGTAACATAGTATTGGAGGTTGTATAAAGACATATTTCCATCTAATCTAATCTTTATACCCTACCCATAATGTCTGTATAAGTTACATAGTAACATAATATTGGAGGTTGTATAGACATACATCCACCTAGTCCAACCTTTATACCCTACCCATTATGCCTTTATAACAGTTACATAGTAACATAGTATTCAAGGTTTTATAAAGACACAAGTCTATCTAGTCCAACTTTTATACCCTACCCATAATGTCCTTCTAAGTTACATAGTAACAGGGGTTGAATAAAAACATGTCCATCTAGTTCCACCTTTATATCCTACTCATAATGTCTGTATAAGTTACATAGTACTGGATATTGTATAAATACATACGTCTACCTAGTCCAACCGTTATACCCTACCCGTAATGTCTAAAAGTTACATAGTAAACACTGTATTCAAGGTTTTATAAAGACATGTCCATCTAGTCCAACCTTTATACCCTACCCATAATGTCTGTAGAACAGTTACATAGTCACATAGTATTGGAGGTTGTATAAAGACATATGTCCACCTAGTCCAACCTTTATACCCTACCCATGTCTTTATAAGTTACTTTTATAACTTACCCATAATGTCCTTCTAAGTCACATAGTTGAATAAAAAAAAAAAAATATGTCTATCTAGTCCAACCTTAATAGTCTACTCATGTCTGTATAAGTTACACAGTATTGAAAGTTGTATAAAGATACATCCATCTAGTCCAACCTTTATACCCTACCCATAACGCCCATCTAACAATTACACAGGGGCATAGTAGTGGAGGTTTAATAAAAATGTATGTCCATCTGGTCCAACCTTTATACCCTACCCAAAATGCTTAATAGTAACAGTATTTAGAGAATAAAGACATTTCCATCTAGTCCAACCTTTTTAAACTAGTCACGAACCCTACCTAACAGGATGTTTGGGAATAACCTAGAAAGTTCCATTATTTTATCAGAAGTTCCTGAGATATAAAAATATGTATTTCCTTTGAATGTCTTGCCATCTCCTTCAGTTTACATTGTTACAAAATTTCAACTTCATTTTAAAGGGTACGTCCAACCTAAAAGTAATCCTTTAATGCAAGATAGATACCCTCTGCCCACCCCCAACCTCCATGTTATTTAAAAAAAAAACGAAGTACAGTACTTACAGCCCCTTTGATCCTCTGGCGCATTGATCCGGCTCCTTGCTTGCAAGCAGGGGGCCGGACCGGCAGCCGCGTCTGTGATTGGCTTAGACATGGCTGCCGTCAGTGGAGCGCCGCAGGAACAAGCACTGTAAGTAAATTTTTTTTTAAAAATAACTTGCTGGTTAGGTCTGGGCATGGGGTATATGTTACACTTGAAGGATTTTACACTAGGTGGAAGGATAGTGGGAGGGGGTGCTCTAGGGAGGACGAAGGCTGCGTGGGGATGGAAAAGGCACGAACGTGGCGGCGTAAGAAAGCTTGGATTTACACAGAGATGCCCCTGGTCTGCAAACAGAAGGTAGTAAAAACGTATGTATCTTAAAAGTGGCTGAACGGATTTTAATGATTTTTGGTTTATTTTAAAGCTAGAATAACGGCCAATATGGTACCTTATTTTGTGGAAAACGCATAAAACTCTTTCAAGTTTTATCTCAATTTTATTTGTGACATGCTGTATGCACTAATAATGGGCAATAATATATTCAATTGTTTTGGGGTGGACATTCCCTTTAAGAATCAAAAATAAAGTTTTTAAATTTTTTTTTTTTTAAAAAACCACTCTCCATAGTAATTTTCTTTTTTCCCCTTTTAGGCACACCTTCCCTTTAACATATGCCTTAAATAGTCCAGTTAGCTGCAAAACTGACCAATATGCGTAGCAAATCTATTCTGATAACTCTTGATAAATATGAAAGAGGCATTTTTATGCTGAGTTTGCCTCAGATGTAAAATATTCTTGTCAGCAGAAGATGTGCATGCACGTAAGCAGAAATGTGTTTGTGCCCCTGCCCGACTGTCACTGAATGCAAACCTACCTGGATTAAAATGGAATATGTAAGCACACAGACAGAAAAAATAAAGAATAAAAAAAAAAAAAACACAACCCCCACACAATTCATTTCATTTTTTTGCTCTAGAGTAATGCTTATAGTTTAGATTTGTCCTTGACTTTGGACTATATGTGGAATATAAAATACATGTGGCACTTTAAGAGAAGAAATTGTGGGATTGCATAGACATTAAATGAGATACAATATAAAGGGTTACTGCAAGCTTTTTTAGGGTGTTTTTAAAGTTGTCAGAATGGGAGAGTATGTTGGGGGTTCCTAATTTCCTTGCAGCCAATTCATAACAAGGATTCTGTTCTTATATAGGATTGGCTTCTGGGTATTAAAGGGCAAGTTAACCCCTTTAAAAAATGCCCCCAACACCAGCCAAAGATAGATTAAAATGCCAAAACTCTTCATTCCATTAGGCCTACAGACATTCCTCATTAGAAGATGCATCTATATTTCTTCACCATTAAAAGTACAATGGGATGAAATATCCAATTATATGAACATTTCTACCCCTACATAACATATAAACCTATGAATGAATGAGAACATTCCTATTTCAATGTATAAATATGTTAGCTGCCATACTATTACCTTTAGACAGGCTAGCTTATGGTGTGAAATGTACGGTGCACACACTAATTCTGTTGGGTATGCCCCTCACACACTCATCTTGCACATGGAATAAAGACAGGTGACTGCTAGAGCATGCTAGGCTGAAATTGCAGACATTAAGGGCACGGCCACACTGCAATGCAAACGATTTCATGTGCGATTTCGTTGCATTTGCGAAATCGGTTTCTTCATTAACTATTGATCGATTTAAAAGGCGGAATGCAAATCGCAATTACAACGCACCCGAAAATGCGTTTCCGGTGCATTGCCGCGTTTTCAATATGAAAAAACCGCAAGCGCAAAAAAAGCGCAGTAGTGTGGCCTAGCCCTAACCCTGATGTTATGAACAGACCCAATCTGAATGGGTATGTAAACATTCCTATGCATCACTGCCATCTAGTGTTAAAGAACAATCACTCTCCTAATTTTTTGTATATTAGGAAAACCATGAACACATACAGATACTGTGGGGGGGCTTTAGTATTGGCTTTATTTTATATTCTCCGCTATTTTTCCTTGGCTTGGAGCTATTTTTCCTTGGCTTGGAGTCAATGATTTAGAGTCCACAGAATCTCATTTGATTTAAATTCAGTCAAATCTCAAACCTGCCAATATTAACAGAAGGGAAAAAGTTCCAGGCAGATCGCAACCCTCAACTTTGCTCCTGTGAGAGTAGCAGTAGAGCTTTTATGGATGTGTAAAAAAATATATATATATATTTTTTTAAAAAGCTCCAGAGTTGCAATGGTGGTAGGAGAATTTAGTGAACAAATCTACATGTCACCTACAGATCTCTGCTCCAGATACTCTTTTCCTTTAACTAAAAACAATCCCCTTTAGATGCTTAAGCCGGCTGTCTCATGGAGACACAAACCACTGTACTGTGAACTGAGGTTCACACTTTACTCGTTAACATAATCCAAACAGCAATTCCATGTTTTTTGTTTTGTTCTTCATTTTCTTTTAGCATTGGCTGTCCAACTTCAGACATGTTTATCTACAAAATTCAACTTGATTGGTCCAAATCGTCTTAACAGGAAATCCCACAATGGCTGAATGGGAATATTCTGCATTCAACTGTGATCTCTGCACAATCACAATGTGAATCTACCAAACTCGCTGCCGTTTCTCACTTGGGCTCCTGAATGGACAAAATCAGTTCTCTCTGTGATTTACTCAGCTCCTAGAGAAGAAAAATATTCAGATGCAGGATTTAAACCGATAAACCACAATTTTCAGTTAATCATTAAATACTTTACATAAAGCGATGACCTTCTTCCTATCAGAGGTAACTAATCAATACATCAAAACATGCAGGTCTATTCCTGAGGAGCACACATACTAAAACTGTGTGGCTGCAGTGCAAGGTCAGTGGAACAGACCGATTTCTGTAGTGAATTGTAGCACTACACAAAGCAAGGTGCATCGGTTACAGAATGGGGACAAGCTGGCTGGTAAGAGTAGTCTTCTACCACCCCAAGAAATGTGCTCTTTAATTAGGTTAAAAAAAAATAAAAACGGGCCTACTTTAGTTAGCCTACTTTAGTTAACCTTTGATTGATATAGATTCTGGACCTTATAGTGCAATACTGACTGCCCTTTACAGACTTCTACCTTAATTTTGTACAAGAAAAGACTGGTTGGTGTATTTGAATAGAACTCCACCTTATACAGTATAACAGACTGAGTTGAGCTCCTTACAAATCTCTTTCCTTATTCCAATATTATATACTAGCAAAATTGTGCCCGTTGGTGCACAATGGAAATTATGCGTGTGTATATAGAATCTTTACACAGGTATATTTTAAACTATTACTCAGTCACCAGCTTCCAGAGGAACCAAATAGGATAATCCTGCAGGTCTGAGAGTAGACCCAGGCAATCTTGCTACACTGTGTGGTTGAAACTAAACTTGCTAGGTTAATACTTAGTATTCACCACGGCAAGTGGTGATGGTACCTCATATTATAACAGAACCTCACAGCATCATGTTATTGTAATAGCATTGCTCTAATAATCTAACGTATAAAACATTTCTCATTCCCAGTTTACCTAAAGAAATGGATTTATCCTTTATATACTCTTATACAGATCTAATTGAAAAAAAGTTGCTTCAGAGCAATTTTTAATATCTGATAACTGCTTTTTATTTCAGTATTACAGTAAATCCTTGGTATACCTGCCTGGCTTTACCACTAAGCAAAAGGCTAAGGACTTGCATGCGAGCACCTTTATCCCAATCATTAATAGTGGCTGCCAATTCAAATTGTTCTAGCCAATCATTCCACTCCCTAGTTACCCCATCAAATGGATCAGATTTAAACAGATTTGGCAATTGGGCCTGGTAGAGCTACTGAGTCTAATTGGGGGGTTTCATCTGCAGGTACAAGGACAGAAGGATTTAAATCAATAAATTGTCTGTCCAATAATCTGTCCTCACAACAGGTGGTAACAGGGTCTTATACACAGGGTCCTATCCACAGGGTCTTGTGTTGCAGTCAATATCACTCCAAAGCACACACCACAATCCACTTTCTCTCCTCCTACCATAGAGAGCAGGGATGTCTTGTCTTTTATTACTAACTGACACCACCTGCAGGCTGGAGGTGGTATATAAGGAGCCTTGGTGTATATGTCCATTACAATACACATCACATCCTGTGTAGCAGACAGAAACTTCTTTTGGATTACACTTACTTTCACATGGAGCAGACACTGGGGTGTGATCTAAGCTGCCATTTGACCATTCCATTTTGAAATAATATAAGTTTATGTATTTTGTATATTTTGTGTTGTACCTAATATAAGTCAGTGCTATACTTTATATACATTTACTTATGGTCATTTAAATGGTAATAGTGAGATAGTACACACATACATATACACCTTTTCTATGTGTAATATCATATACCCCCACCACATTGGTAGCTACTAAAAACTCAATGCAATCTCCAATGAAGATATAAATATATTTATATAAGGGATATATTAGGCCGGTTCATGCATCTCAGTGTAAATAATTGCAGTTTCTTACCTGCCAGGCCTGCTTCCTTCTCTCTATCTCTTGCTGCATTTCTTCTATCCTCTTTCTGCCGAGTAGTACAGACTGGGCCAGTTTGGCATTCTCCTCCTCTCGTTCCTTTAGTAATTTCCGCAAGTAACTCCTCTGCTGAAGGAGATAAGGCACCAGGTGGCTTCGCAGATCCTCCTCTGGAACCCCACTTGGACGCCTATTGTACAGGAACACACTAGCTTGAACTAGATGCCCCTGAGGAAGAGGACACTACCCGAAACATTGTGCACGCATGTCACCAATAAACCAGTAAAATGAACAAAGCCTTCTAGAGTGCGTTCTTCAAACAAACAAACTACTGAACTAGAATTATACGGTTTCTGATAAAAGCCACGTCTGGCCCTTCACATCCAGATTTATTGCTGCACTTACTAGTTTTGTGCACTAGAGGGTTATCTGACATGTAAAAGCTTTGCACTGTTTCCACAGGCAAATTAAATGTGGTATTTACCACTGTTTCTACTGACAGTTTATTGGGGCACATTAAGTTTATTTTTGCAGATATGCCAAACGATGTTTATTCTGTAAGAAGATGGGGCTATAAATATGGGAAAATGTGTGTGTGGGAGCCCATTACTTTTTTCCACAACACCAGAAGTACAAGATGTGAATGGAGATAAAAGGTGTCTAAAGGTTTCTTAGCATAAAGTGTAAAGGTCTGTACACACATACAATAGGATGTCCAGCCCTTGTAAGACAGGCGCGCGACGAACGTCTGTTTCAGACGACAGTCGCGCGTATTTGCATTCACTCTGGTGTCATTCATTGAATTTGTCTCAAAAACATACAATGGCTCTTAAAAGTCTGAGCTCTAATAATAACATTGTTGTACGTCAGTCTGACAAGGGGGGGGGGGTCAATAGTTGTTTTACAGGTCTTATTATGTGACCAAGGCCAATAGACAACTTGGAGATGAGAGAAGGTATATTAAATTAAAGGGTGATCCGACCATATTGTACAAGCAGAAGGTTCGGTCCTTGTTGGACGATGGTCTGGAAAAAGGCATTCTTAATACGCATGAACATGAATATTTGTGGGTTGAATGTCCAGTTATTGCCATTTTTCACTTTTTACCAAAAGTACATAAGGGATTGGATAACCACATGGGTAGACAAATCATTTCTGGAGTGGGTTCCCTTAATGAAAAATTGTCTAAGTACATTGATACATTACTCTTTCCTATGGTTGTTTTTTTACCCTCATACTTCAGAGATACTGGGGATTGTTTGCACAAACTATCGGGCATAGGGTGATATTCTGATTATTGGTGGGTAACCATTGATGTTGCTAGCCTTTATTCATGCATACCGCATGATCTGGGCTTTCAAGCTATATGGTACTGGTTTAATGAGTACAACAGTTTACCAAGGGCTCAGATTGATTTTCTTGTAATCATTTTGAAATACTTGTTGATATACTGATTGATATAAAATACTTTCTCTCTCTTTAAGGGAGACCATTACCTCCAAAGATGTGCCGCCGCGATGGGTGCCAAATTCTCGCCATCTTATGCCAATTTATAAATGGGGTTGGGTGGGAGCAGCGCTATATCTTTGGAGGAATGAACCCGTATAGGACCCATATTAAATATTTTTATCGTTATATTGATGATTTGATTATTGTGTGGCAGGGAGATGAACAAAGTATTTTAGACTGTGGTTTACTGTAATAATATGGGTTTGGAGTTTACCTGCACCTGTGATAGATATAAGATCCTCTCTTTCTCGATATACTCCTTATTAGTGATGATATGGGGATTCAAACAGAGGTGTATAAGAAACTCATTACCAGAAATGCCCTGCTACATTACCGTTCAGGACATCCTCGTCCTTTACTGAATGGGATTCCAATCAGTCAGTTTGAGGATCCATCGAATATGTTCCACTTGGGATAAGTATCAGACGCAAGCTATGCAGCTATGGGATCGCTTTATTGACAGGGGTTATGATCCTTTGTGTATTAAAAGAGTTTATGACAGGGCCGTATCTTATGACAGAGCAGGATCATCAAGAATGAAGGATAAAAAGGAAAATACTAGAACAACCCGTAATAGAAACAATTATGGTTTAAATTTTATTACGAACTATTCGTTGCAATCTAGTAAGGTGTTTGATATCACTAATAAATACTTGTCAGTATTTTATGTGATCCTGTTTTACATAAGATATTAAAGAGATTCCCCAGTGTTACCTACAGGAGAGCTAAATCAATAGCCAACACAGTATCCCCAAGTATGATACCGAGTGTTAACAGCTTGACCAATGATACCCACTGCCTTCATACCACAGAATGCTTTAATGTGTAGAACTTGTTTGGTTTTACAAAAAGATCCTAGAGTATTTACCAGTGTTTCTACTGGCAGACATAACAAGGTTAAACAACTTTTGAATTGTAACATCACTTATTTGGTATATCTAGCTACTTGTGGTTGTGGTAACCAGTACATAGGAAACACCACAAGAAGACTAAAAGATTGTGTGTATGAACACGTACACTCGATTTCTAATCTTGATTCCAAATCAGCACTAGGGTTACATGGCAGGGATTGTCATAAGATTATCATAAAAGTTCCTGAGATGAAAGGAATCGAAGTGGCTACTCACGGATACATAAAAGTGCCTTTATTAAAACAATTTGGCAATCCAGGAACACCACCAGAGTGTAGGTTCTGGCTTGACACGTTTTGAGGCTACAAACCACTTCCTCAGAAGCCATAAGATTAAAGACACATGATTTATGGGGACTGAGAAAGTCACTGTGGGTAAAAGAGGTGGGGATAAACATAGTAAACTATCAAGATGTGAATTATGGTGGAACTGAAGACAAGAGGGCTCCTGAAGTTGTAAATAAAGATTGGTAGGTTACTTGTTTTGTTTGATTGTCCCTTATGTTGCCTGTTTTCAATACAGTTTTTCATTTTGTTTCTTTCCTGTTGGGGCAATGTGTATCATTTCACTTGTTCTATTATTGTAGCAGTTTCTGTATAGGAAAGAGTTTTTGCTAGAATTCATTATTATGAGGTTATATGTATGACACTATTTTCCGTTTGCTTTATTCTTTTGTTAACATACGATTTAGATGACTAGTTTACATCCTTTCGAGTAGTAACGAGTTTGTTTTTAATTTTGGTATTTTATTATTCTTTGGCTATATAAATATTTTGGGATATATACTTACTTCCCATTCAACAACATCCCTTTATTAACCCTCTGTTCTCCCTATTTTGGGAGTTTTTTCACATTCATTATTTCCTGGCTGGTTATCCATAGCTATTGGTTGACCAGCAGGGGTTGTGGGTATAAAGGGCTGGTGCAGGTAGGGGGAGTTACCTCTGATGAAGTGTCACGAAACGCGTCAGGTCCTCTTGTGTCAGATGCCTGTCTCACCTGTTCTTACAAACACCAATAAAAGGTGTGGTTTTAATGGCCTTCTGAAGCAGTTTATTTGATACGGACTGAGTGGTTGCAGGACATTATTTCTTTCTATTCATTCACTGACGATTGACGCCGAGGGAACTCCTGCACATGTGTGATTATCAGGCGCAGCATACGTTCGTCACACGTGTGCACGTGCATCCTATCAGACGTGTATACGAGACCTTAGTGTAGATTCTTGGCCAGCACAACATTGTTGTACTCACCATGCAAGGTCTGTTCGATCTCCTGTCTCCTCCATTTTATCTAGAGAATCCAAAAGCATCTCCAAGTTACCTTCATCTTTAATTTCCTGTATTTCCTCCTACAAAATAAAAAATTAGCAGGCCTTCCCCTGTAACTCTGTTGTATTTTACAGACAATTACAGCTTTCAAAATTATTAAAATAGAATTTTAAAGAAAAAGAAAATCTTAAAGAACAGTAAATTTTGAACCGGAGACTTTCCTTTTCATAACAATACTGAAATAAACTACTGGTCAAAAATATAAAGCTTGCTGCAATAATTATTATGTCCTGAACCCTTTACAGCCACAAGCTTTCCACCATTACTGTTGGTGTACAATACTAACAAAAGTCTTTGCCATTAATTAGCAATTAAAATCGCAGCTAAACAAAGTTTATCTATGTAGAATCTGTAACAAGGACAAGCTTATACAGGATTTACCTTAATAGACGTTTGTAGCTGGAAGACAAACTGGTCATAAATACTTCGTGTCATCTCTGGCTGAAGCCTATAGAATTTCTTGTAACACCGAGCAAACCTCTGATAACTGTAATCAAGAAAGTAGGCTGATAAACGAAATAGAAAAAGATACAGAAGTGACCATAGTTCAATAAAATCATAAACATTAGAAGGTAATCAATCCAAATAGATTACAAGACTAGGGCACAGACACACTGCAACGTAAACGATTTCATTTGCGATTTCGTTGTGTTTGCCCATGCGTTTTTTTCATTAACTATTGAAAAACGCAAGTGATTGCGATTTAAAATGCGGAACACAAATCGCAATCGCAATGCACCCGAAAACACGCGTTTTCAATTATATGAAAAAAGCGCAGCAGTGTGGCCTAGCCCAAATTTACACAGAATAGAGACAATCTGGTATGTAGTGCAGACATTTTATTGTGCCTCTGCAAGGAAGACAACACTAACATAAAGGGCATGTCCAGCCTTAAATAAACTTTGCTTATAAATGTTCTCCAACCACCCCCCCAAACCCCATGTTTGCATTATTGATCTCTGCCAAAGATGCCCCTGAACCGACCTTTCGAGCAGGGGGCTTCTGCGCTGACAGATGCTCTAATTCCTGGTCACGGTTGTCATTATTATTATTTTAGGCTGGATATGCCTTTAAGGTTGCAATACATGTACTGACATTACCAGATAATATTGCAATATACATTTTTCACCATCTGACAACAAAAAACAAACTGGATATGCATTTAAGGTTGCAATACATGTACTGACATTACCAACTGATAATATTGCAATATACATTTTTCACCATCTGACAACAAAAAACAAACTGATTTCATTGCCAGACACCACACACACAGTGTGAATATATTATTGAGGATTTATATAGCGCCAGCATCTTTTGTGGCACTTTACTAATACATGTAAACATTCACATCAGGCCCTGCCCGAGAGCTTACAATCTAAGCACATTTTTATTGGACACATACAACCTGTCAGTATGTCTTTATGATTTGTGGGGAAACCGGAGGAAACACACGCAAGTACGGGGAGAACACACAAACTCCCCGTGCCCAAGGGTGGAATCGAGCTCAGAACGTCAGCGCTGCAAGGCATAGTGCTAACCATTAAGCCACCATGCTGCCCAATTATATTCCGCAATATTGCTGCAGGTTTGGCCAGCATTAGAGGGAACATAGGAAGAGACACTTTTATTGTCAGACTTGTAATAAGGAAAAAAATTCTGCTGCAAAAGTTTTGGAAAATAACTGTTACCCATAAAGCAATTCTCCCGCTAATCAATAGCAATCACCATTTGAGGATATATAGGAAGTGATGCTTATTAATTGGGCGTTGCTCCTTTGGGCCATGATTAGAAAAAAATGAAAATGGCTAGTTTTGTTCCGACAGCGGTTCCTATTGTAGTTCCAAAAAACAATTGCATGAGAACTTTCCGAGTTTTTGATCATACATTTTGAGTAATTAATATTAAATAATTTAATAGAAATTTTTGATTTTCAAATGGAATTTCCGAGTGGTTGATGAAAATATAAGAGTTTTAAAAATTCCAAATAATCTTAATAGTTCTGAATAGAAACCAGGTTAGTTTTGAATCCCGGATTGATCACTAGTTATGATGGCCATGCAGGCACAACTACCATCTGATGATATTTAGGAAGAGTTTATATTAAGTAAGATTGTCAGCTATGAAATCAGAATGTTAAAAGGCTGGTCAATAAGAAACAGGACGCAGACTACACTAAATTCAACATAGCCATACAGCATTGCATTTAATGAACTGGTATATAATAGGGCTAAAAGTCCCATTCTGTATAGAGAAAATGTACAGATGCTATTTGTACATGTTTTTGGGGGGACCACCAAGAAATTACTTGTTAGGCAGTATGGCAGCTTCCACCCAGTGGCCCAGGCCCCCCATCCAGATACACTACCTGTGATAATTAACTAGAATTAATTGGTTAATTAACACTTGAAAGGTTCGTACACACGTCCGATGTGTGCACCGAGCAATGACAGGGGCGGACTGGGCCGGTGGGCAAATGCCAATCAGGGGCACGCAGCCTACAGGAAGGTTTGCCCACAGCACACCCTGATGTCATCTACCTACAGAAGCTCGGCCGGTGTCTGACAAGCACACTTCTGCTGCGCGCGGGACGGGTGCTCCCGCTCGTGTGCACGCACAAGAGAGCAAGCGATGGTGTGAGTCCTTTCCTGCTGAGGCCGGCTTTCAGTTACTGCTATCTTTCCCTATTCCACAATCTGCTCCCCAGCCTTCATCCATTGCTCTTTCTGGTACATTCATCGCTGGAGCTGGGGCCTGGTGGTGAGTGTGCCCACTGAAACCTTTGATCCCATCAGCAGTGCAAAGCAACATTAGGTAAATTGAAGCACAGTATTATTATTTGCATGGTATTGCACTGATACAATTGTTACAACAAGGATCCGCATTGTTTCCTCTTACACAGGAATCATGGGTCCTTGAATGCTTTGAATGTTTACTGCTCCTTTAAGCATACCTCACATCAATTACAATTTCCCTGAGGTCTGACCCAATGTCCCAAACGAGCCATGTTCCAGGACTTGGCTTGGTGTGTGTCTTGGTCAGTATTGAGTAAGTGGCTTTACTATGTCTATGGGGACCTTTTATACAGTAATGGGCAATGGGGGCATTTTATATTTATAGGTCTGTGTATGCTTCTGGGCAATGGAGGTATATTATATTTACCATTCTGTGGGTTTCTGGGCAATGGGGCATTTTATATTTATAGGTATATGTGCTGCAGGGCATGGAGCATTTTTTTAATTTATTTGCTGGGCCCTCCCGATCACTAGCCAGTGTTGCCTGCCCTCCCGATCACTAGCCAGTGTTGCCTGCCCTCCCGATCACTAGCCAGTGTTGCCTGCCCTCCCGATCACTAGCCAGTGTTGCCTGCCCTCCCGATCACTAGCCAGTGTTGCCTGCCCTCCCGATCACTAGCCAGTGTTGCCTGCCCTCCCGATCACTAGCCAGTGTTGCCTGCCCTCCAGCGCACTACCCAGTGTTGCCAGCCCTCCAGCGCACTACCCAGTGTTGCCAGCCCTCCAGCGCACTACCCAGTGTTGCCAGCCCTCCAGCGCACTACCCAGTGTTGCCAGCCCTCCAGCGCACTACCCAGTGTTGTCAGCCCTCCAGCGCACTACCCAGTGTTGCCAGCCTCCAGCGCACTACCCGTGTTGCCAGCCTCCAGCGCACTACCAGTGTTGCCAGCCCTCCAGCGCACTCCCAGTGTTGCCAGCCCTCCAGCGCACTACCAGTGTGTCAGCCCTCCAGCGCACTACCCAGTGTTGTCAGCGCTCCAGCGACTACCCAGTGTTGTCAGGCTCCACGCACTACCAGTGTTGTCAGGCCTAGCTCATTAGCAGGTCAGTCAGGCCTCCAGCTCATTAGCAGGGTCAGTCGGCCTCCAGCTCATTAGCAGGGTCAGTCAGGGCTCCGCTCATTAGCAGGGTCAGTCAGGCCTCCAGCTCATTAGCAGGTCAGTCAGGCCTCCAGCTCATTAGCAGGGTCAGTCAGGCCTCCAGCTCATTAGCAGGGTCAGTCAGGCCTCCAGCTCATTAGCAGGGTCAGTCAGGCCTCCAGCTCATTAGCAGGGTCAGTCAGGCCTCCAGCTCATTAGCAGGGTCAGTCAGGCCTCCAGCTCATTAGCAGTCAGGCCTCCAGCTCATTAGCAGTCAGGCCTCCAGCTCATTAGCAGTCAGGCCTCCAGCTCATTAGCAGTCAGGCTCCGAGCTCATTAGCAGTCAGGCCTCCAGCTCATTACAGTCAGGCCTCCAGCTCATTAGCAGTCAGGCTCCAGCTCATTAGCAGTCAGGCCTCCAGCTCATTAGCATCAGGCCTCAGCTCATTAGCAGTCAGGCCTCCAGACTCATTAGCAGTCAGGCCTCCAGCTCATTAGCAGTCAGGCCTCCAGCTCATTAGCAGTCAGGCCTCCAGCTCATTAGCAGTCAGGCCTCCAGCTCATTAGCAGTCAGGCCTCCAGCTCATTAGCAGTCAGGCCTCCAGCTCATTAGCAGGCAGGCCTCCAGCTCATTAGCAGTCAGCCTCCAGCTCATTAGCGTCAGGCCTCCAGCTCATTAGCAGTCAGGCCTCCAGCTCATTAGCAGTCAGGGCCTCCAGCTCATTAGCAGTCAGGTCCAGCTCATTAGCAGTCAGGCCTCCGCTCATAGCAGTAGGCTCCAGCCATTAGCAGTCAGGCCTCCAGCTCATTAGCAGTCAGCCTCCAGCTCATTAGCAGTCAGGCCTCCAGCTCATTAGCAGTCAGGCCTCCAGTTCATTAGCAGTGTTAATCAGCCCTGTCCTCTAGTTCATTAGCAGTGTAAGTCAGCCTTTCAGTTTATTAGTAGTGTAAATCAGCCCTCCATTTTATTATCAGTGCATACCAGCCCTCCATTTCATTAGACAGTGTTTGTAAGCCCTTCAGTTCATTAACCAGTGTTAGTCATGCCTCCAGTTCATTACCCAGTATTTGTAAGCCCTCCAGTTTATTAGTCTGTTACTGTTATCTTAACCACATCATACACAACAATGTAAAATGGAAATAGTGGTCTTAAAAATGGGCATAAATTAAACAAAGTCAGTGCGGCCTTGTTAAAATTGGATGTGGTCAAAAATGTTGCGATCTACCGTGAAAGGGTCACCTAGTTGTATTTGCCCCCCAGGCCAAAAGGTCCCAGTACTCCCCTGGTCGTTCAGCGGTAATAAGGTTCGTACACGTCCAGTCTGGCACTGAGCCACGATGCAGATACATTCGTGGGACGAACATCCGTTTCGGCCAAGAATCTGTGTGTGCTCGGTCGGGGGTAATTTGTCAATCCACCTGTTGTATCGCCGAACAAATATACACGCGCGGTTCTCGGACAAAATAGTCGTTCGTTGTACGAATGTATCGTCGTCGGGGGTAGTTGCTCAGTGCCACATCGGCCGTGTGTACGAACCTTTATGGTACTAGTCATCCAGTTGGTCCTATAGACTATAAGCTCTTCAGCTCAGTCCAGCTGCCACACTAGTCTCTTCCCCCAGCCAATCAGAATATAGAAACCCCCTGCTACATCCAATTAGCTGTCTTGTCTCACCTTCCCGCCTCCACCAGCCCCTCTAGGAACTTGTCCACCAGGGTATTAAAGATTAACAACCGGGACGGGTTCTCTGCAGGGGCCGGTTCGCTCTCTTGAGATGGTCCGGGAGTCTCATCAGCCACTGCGACTTCTCCAATCTTCACTTCCGCCTCCATCTTGATTCCGTGGTTACGCCCACCGCTTCCCGCCATAAACGCGTCCTGCGTCCTGATTGGTCGAGGGGGTTGTCTGGACTCTAGGCCCCGCCCATACCCAGAGTTCGTCGGATATTATAGTCTAGAACTTCCTGGTTTATTGCTATTGGGAGCTGTGACCACATGGTCTGTAATTAGATCTATTAACAAGCCAATAACAGGTGGTAATATATATTGGTGTCAGTGAACCGTCATTATAAGGTGGTAGAAAAAAAATAATAACGTGGTTGGAGCCATTGGTGAATACTTTCTTCATGTTGGTCCTCCCTCATACTTTAAATGAAAGTATAACTGAACGCCACAGATGATTCATGTACGCCAGTTTATTACAGAAGATTATAGGGGGCCGTCAACTTGTAATGGACTGATTGCAGATAGGATTTAAAGGGCATGTCCACCCCCAAAACTATAATCCCCCCAACTACTGGCCCCACCATGTAGTGTAGTTTAATCCTTACCTCACATCCCAACTCCATCTGGTTCTCCTGTAGTCCCCCCCCAAAGTTCCAAAAACTGACCACCAGGAGGCTAGCAGGTCCATATAGGACACTGCCTGCTACCTGTGGTTGACACTGCACATACACACAGATACTTCATCCAGTTCTTAAAAGGCTTACATTTACTTTAATCAATTTACTGGAGTGGGATTTTATAGCTATTGGTATTTTTAGGGGGTTGTTTTAGATTGTGAAGTTAAAAATTTGTGTTTAGTTCTCCTTTAAAAAAATCTGTTTCTGGACAGAAATGCGTGTAACGGTGCATTTTTTTTAAGAGACCAGGTCAATCCAATCAATACACCTTGCAGCAACTTCAGCCTTTCAAGCCAAATTCAAAGTCTATTCTAAACTGTCTCTTTCTAGTTTTTCTGAAATTTAGAGTAGTATTTGGAGATCACTAACCATGACCACTAGTCACAAACTCGCCTTGAAAAGTAAAAAATACCTCTAATGTGTCATCTGTGCAAACTTATACTAGGTTCGTAACAAACTCAGCTCTTAAAGTTGCACATATGGTGGGGGGATCTGAGTAATTCCCTAAAAAGAGATAAAAAGATCGAAGAGATCCTTTATACATGCAGACATTCCCTCTTCGTATTTCCTGTACCAATAATAAATAACGAGACGTGGTTATTATATTATATAAATACTCATTTAAACCAGTCCTTTTTTTTTTTTTTTTAATAAATTTAGATTATTTACACTTATTGCTATTGATTTGTATTAAAATTTTTTGGTGTGAACATGTTCTTGTTGCGTGTATATAATATATTTGATATTTTACATTTCTTGATATTTGGACAGCAGGCCGCAAATTAGACTTAATCTGGGTACTCACAGTACCGATAAAGCCCGATACGTCGGATCTGAGGGAACACAGAGTTCCGAGCCTTCTCCTATGCTGCGCATAGGGGGAGTGCTCGGGACTGTGTGTATGCAGATCTTTGAAAGATAACAGACATGATCTGCAAGATCCTGTCACCATCTTTCAAAAATCTTTTAAGTGTGTACCAGTATTACCCTGCGATGTAAATCGCTACAGAAGATGTTGGATATAAATCAATAAAATAATTGTTTACACAAATGATGTGCCCTATACCACAAAACACCTATTCGTGCACAAATTCATGCATTTTAATAGGTCTTGCCATGAGCATTATTTTTTTTTGCAGTGTTTATTTGTTAAAACAGGAGCTCATACTGGTTACCCTGATGAGGAGTGCAAACATGCTGTATAAATAAAAACAGCAGCAAATACAAAGACAATTTAAAACATTTCTTTAGATGTTATGTTAATCTTTCTCCAGAAGATGTCACTGCATACTAAATGGTTGTAGCGTATTAGTCCAGTAGCATATACTAAGAGATGAGTACTGTAGGATAAGGTGATATCTTTTTATTATGGACTAACAGTTCATTTTTACAGACAAGCTTTCAGAGAGATACTCTTCTCCTTCCTCAGGTCAAGCAGTACTAAAAAAACACAGGGTACATCACATCTTTAAAGTTGATAGACTTACAACCTTTTTTTGGAAATCCTTTGACTTCAATCACTATTTCCAAGTTAGAGCACAACATGGTGAATGTATGTATCATATTTAATAAATGAAGTGCCACTTGGATATGCAGCTCTGTATATTATGAAAAATACAAACATGGAGATATGTGCAAGAAATATACGGATAAAATATTATTTAGTAAAAAGAAGTCCTATAAATAGTACACTTACAGTGACATTCAATAAAAGTTCCTATTGTTAAAATGGTGCTAATTGTACACCCAACCAATCAGGTGTTAGCTTTGAAATGTTAGATAAGATCGATTCGTTGGGTCAAAATTAGCACCATTTTTAACAATAAGAACTTTTATTGAATCTCTTAAGTTGTAAGCTTTGGGGCAGGGATCTCATTCCTAATGTGTCCAGGATGCTGCAATTATATCAGTTTATTCATAATTTAAATTATGTATTCTTTACCTAGTATGAAATTGTATTTCATTTTTATATATCTGTATAATTGCTTGCACTTATTCCCTTTGTGTAATGTGCAGCATTGCGTACCCAAGTGGAACTTTATAAATACAATTATACATACATACATAGTTCATGAATACATTTGTACAGGGCACATAATTGCCAACAGATTCTTGTACAAGTCATTCTTGAGAGATCCAGCTGGTAGACTAGCGAAACTTCTTAAAGAACTTAACTTTACGTCCAGTTGATCTAACTGACTACAACAGACATAAGAAAACATATTAATAAAACAAGGATAAGCAGATATTTTAAGTGCTGCATGCCTTGTCACCTTACAATGTGATTGTTTCTATTGGGGTTTTTTTAACGATAGTTTAGAAAAGGAATATTTAAAAGTGGTTTATTGGTTTTTTGCCTGGTGCACAGTGGAAATAAGAGATGATTGTTACAGAATAAATGATGCTGAATTGAGTTGTATTTGTCTCTAAACAGTGGTTGTGGCATTATTTGCCAGAATTACTTTCCCTTTAAATAGATCGATTGGGGGAGGATTTCCTCCAAAGGGGTTCAAATGTAACCATCAGATTTGATTCAGTTCTCTGTGTTTTCCCTTTCTACATATGTGTTGTTCTGAAATAACACGTATTGGGATTTTTTACCCAATATTCTACGTATATTTACACCGCTGAGATGATAGAATGTCTAGAGAAATCGTCTATTTGTGCAAAGTAACGTTAGACCGTATGAGCCTCTTTTAATAAATGGGACCATAAAGTTAATCATTATGATGGATTCCACAGAATGCATCTCATTGTAAGTCCCATAATTGGTGCAGCAAGCCCCAAACTACATGTTCCCCCCCCCCTTTAAATGTCAACTTACATACTGTCTCCAACAGATGGCGATCAAAAGGGGAAGCAGACAATCTTTAATCTCCATTATCACACACCCCTGACATTCCCCTCTTGTATGAGATACACTCATCTCAGACCTCATATGTGATCTTGGATACATACCATAGCCAACCACCCCTTCCCCATCTTTTTCCAATAATGTTAGAAACAGTAGAAATTCAGGGGTCTTGGAAAATCATCTACCCCGAAAAAAAAATCCCAACAGATATTTTGTTACTGTCACTTTCTCTGCTACATTTTATCAGCTGAGAGCTATTTCTGTCTATCGGATTCCATGGCTAAGAGCTGGCTGCATCCTAACCCTCTCCAGTCTGAACCAAATCCATCTCAATTTCATCCCAAAGTAAGATTTGTCATGGTGCCATGCAGTGTAGAATTTGAATGGGTAAAAAGGAAAATTTAAATGATAATTATTTATAAAAAGGATTGTAATATGGTAAATCTAATTAATCAAAATTTATTTGTTTTTTTAATGATTTTTATTTCTTATAAGCGAAATTGTTATTCCATATTTGCAGATATGGCGATGGATTTGTTATAAAGGTATACAAAACAATGAATGTGTATGGTACACATGATGATCATGTAATGAGCATCATGAAAGCTCATTGCAGCAGAATGATTGCTTTAACGGATGGTATATAGATGATATTCAGATAGCGCTCATATCGCAGCGCTATAAATAGCACTGATCACATCGAGCTCAGGCGTATGACTTGCAGTGTAGAATTCTGTACATTGTCAGCATGGTCACCAAGCACTGACAGGCTGGTATATAGCATGACACAGGCTGGTATATAGCTATATAGCAAGCATTATACGGACTGACTGGATATAGCAATACAGGCTGGTATATAGCATACAGGCTGGTATATAGCATTTAAGGACTGGTATATAGCACTGAACAAGCTGGTATATGCATGTATAGTGGTTTCGAAATGACAGGCTGGTTATAGCAATGACACAGGCTGGATAAGCACTATAAGGATGGTATTATAGCACTGGACAGGCTGGGTATTATAGCACTGACACAGGCTGGTATATAGCAATGAAACATGCTGGTATATAGCAATGACACAGCTGGTATATAGCACTATAGACGAGGCTGGTATTAGCATGATACAGTGGTATATATCACTGATACAGGCTGGTATATAGCAATAACACATGCTGGTATATAGCAATGACACAGGCTGGTATATAGCACTTATAAGGACTGGTATATAGCAATGACACAGGCTGGTATATAGCAATGACACAGGCTGGTATATAGCACTAAAGGACGGATATAGCACTGATACAGGTTGGTATATAGCAATGACACAGGCTGGTATTATGCAATGACACAGGTGGGATAAGCACTTATAAGGACTGGTATATAGCACTGAATACAGGCTGGTATATAGCAAAACACAGGCTGGTATATAGCAATGACACAGGCTGGTATATAGCACTATAAGGACTGGTATATACACTCACAGGCTGGTATATAGCCACTGATACAGGCTGGTATATAGCGGCTTATAAGGCTGGTATATAGCACTGACACAGGCGGTTATAACAATGACACAGATGGTTTATAGCACTTATAATGACTGTATATAGCACTGATAAGCTGGTATATATGTACAATGGACACGGCTGGGTATAGCAATACACAGGCTGGTAATAGCGCTTATAAGGACTGGTATATAGCACTGACACAGGCTGGTATATGCATGAACAGGCTGGTATATAGCACTTTAAGGACTGTATATAGCATGATACAGGTGGTAATAAAAGCCTGTATCAGTGCTATATAGCAGTGATACCGGCTATATACAGACTTTTTATATCAGTGATAAGCTAGATATAGCACAGATATTTGCTTTTTATATTGTGATACAGTCTGGAATATAGCACGATAACGGTTTTTGTATTCCATGATACAGACTAGTTTACATCAATTATACAGGCTTGTACACATCACTGATGCAGGCACCATATTTATATGTGTGGGATACATGCTGGTATGTATCACTGAACAGGCTTATATAGTGATATGGCTGGTATAAACACTGATACAGGCTCGTATTATCAGTATATTAGGCTGGTATAAAACACTGATACAGGCTCGTATTTATCAGTATATTAGGCTGGTATATAACATGTACAGGCTCTTATTTTTTCAGTATATTAGGCTGGTATATAACACTGATACAGCTTTATTTATCAGTTATAGGCTGGTATAAAACATGATACAGGCTCGTATTATCAGTAATAAGGCTGGTATATAACACTGTACAGGCTCTTATTTATCAGTATATTAGGCTGGTATAAAACACTGATACAGGTCGTATTATCAGTATATTAGGCTGGTATATAACTGATACAGGCTTTTTATCAGTATATTAGGCTGGTATATAACACTGATACAGGCTCTTATTTATCAGGATTTAGGCTGGTATATAAACACTGATACAGCTCATCATCAGTAAATTAGGCTGGTATATAACACTGATACAGGCTCTTATCTATCAGTAAATAGGCTGGTATATAAAATGATAACATGCTCTTATTTATCAGTATATTGGGCTGGTATATAACACTGATACGGGCTCTTATCTATCAATATATTAGGCTGGTATATAAAACACTGATACAGGCTCTTATTTATCAGTATAGTAGGCTGGTATATAACACTGATACAGGCTCCTTATCTATCAGTAAATTAGGCTGGTATATAACACTGATACAGGCTATTATCTATCAGTATATTAGGCTGGTATATAACATGATACAGGCTCTTATTTATCCGTATATTAGGCTGGTATATAACACTGATACATGCTCTTATCTACAGTATATTAGGCTGGTATAAAACATGATACAGGCTCTTATCTATCAGTAAATTAGGCTGGTATATAACACTGATACAGGGTTTTAGCATCAGTAAATTAGGCTGGTATAACACTGATACAGGCTCTTATTTATCAGTATATTAGGCTGGTATAAAACAGTGATACAGGTCTTATTTAAGTATATTAGGTCTGGTATATTAACACTGAACAGGCTCTATCTATCAGTAATTAGGCTGGTATATAAAACCTATACAGGTTTTTATACAGCTGTACGTATATGTATCAGTTTCCCTCAATGACTAGTCTATAATTGTACTGTACTTGCTTGTAGAGGTCAAATTTTGCTTCATCATCACAGTCATTCTCTGAATATGTGCATATCTTTTGTCAAGGGCACACGTACAAAATCAGCAGACGATCGACCACTTCTTTTTCTCATGTATCACGGGTACAGACTGATACAAGCACTGATACACTGAGGGTCATCTGCAAAAACAATTGCTCTGGCATGCTGAGATGGGGAGAGACACTGGCATCTGTTCAATTCATTAAACACTAGTTGTTGGGATTGTAACAAACATATTGTGTTCCTTATAACATTTAATTGAAATAACAACAAATGTTTGGCTTAAGTAGACTGTATGACATCCTCCTGACCTTTTTTTGTGGGCTAAATGTGTCAGACCAGATCTTTCTGGCTGTATTTACAGTTAATAACCGATGTACAAATTCCCTGTTTAAGAGATACAGAGAACTTGTAAAAACATTCCATAATCATGAAATTTGTGTGAGCTATGGTCTCCAACACTCAGGGTATTGTACATTCTAAACAAGCCCTGGATCACTCTAACTGCAGCCTGTCAAAGTTATGGGTTGCGAATGATAATCATTCATGGCCAATGACTGACTGCTTCTCATTCAGCTTACATGGGAAGAAGAAGAGAAGGAGAATATAATATTAATTATAACAATCTTCAGGGATTGTGGGAGTGGGGAAGAATAGTAAAGATTTTACTCCTGGGGTTGGAGATGCCCTTTCACTGAGTGCATTACCTTAACACTTCACTGCAGTGGAACCATCTGCATGGAGAAATGTCCTATGTGATGGAAGCCATATTAATGCTTTACCTTAAATTTAATTAAATTAAATTTAAATTAAAAATGTAAATTATGTTATCTTTCTCAAGAACTTTGTATCCCTTCCCCCATCCCTCTGTATGTTGATCCTCCTACTTAGATTGTAGCTTTTTCGAGCAGGGGGATTTCATCCTAATGTGTCGAGGCACACCACATTTATTTAATCCCTTATATTATATAAATAAATGTAAAAATTCATGGGGAATACATGGGGTTTTTTCGGAAGTACGGTGTGTTGGTGGGGGTAGGTAAAAGTAATATACATAGGACAGTGTTTATGTGTTGTTTAAGCACTAAATAGTTACTATCAATATTAACAAATATGTAGTAATGACATTAAGATATAGAAATGTAAATAAGCAACAATATATAAATAAAAGTACTTGCATAGTCCCCAGCTCTCTGTTTTGTAATGGTATCTTCAAATGGAGTTTTAGCCCACCCCAGGAAGTTTTTACAGGGAGGCATGTAAGCTTAAAAGGAACTATTTATCACTCCCTTTTAGCGTTGTCCAATGTTGCTTGATATTAGATTGATAGCAGTGTTAGGAATCAAACATTTTTTGAGTGTTAGTAGGAAGTTGCAAGTGAAATATGTCACTTCATTTTAAACATGTGACAGTCTCTCACCTCACCCCACACCTCCCCTCTTCAACAGAAAAAAAGGAAAGCTGCTGTTTGCTGGACAGTCGTTTGACAGTCGGACCAGTACTAAGACTAGTTAAGTGATAAGTATTACAGTAGTACAGTTTTACCGTACGTGAGTATATAGAGTAGGAAGTGATCAGAGGACAGTATAGAAGGAAAGTACACAGTTAAGTATAAGAAGTGATTTATTAAGCAGTTAAGCAGTAGTACAGAGGTGAAGTAGTATAGTATACTACAGTGTAAAAAGAGAGTTAAAGCGACAGTATAACAGTATGTCAGTAAAGCAGCAGGTAAGGACAGGAGCAGTCAGTACAGCAGACAGTAGTAGTGAAGTAGTGTAAGTGATTTTTGTGTTCTAATTTCCTATATTATGATAGGGGGGGGGGGGGGGGACGGGGGGTGGGGGGCGGGTGGGGGGGGTTGGGGGGTGGGGGGGGGGTTTTTGTTTCGGGGGGGGGTGGACGGTTTTTCAGAGTTCCTTCTTTGGGGTTCATGTTCTTCAGGTTTAAGGTTTCCCCAAATAATGGTGCTGTTTTTTTTCCAATTGGTTGCTGTTTTGCTGCTGTTGTTGTTATGTCTTTCTGTGTTTGTTGTTTGGTTTGTTTTTGTGTTGTGCTTGTTTTTTTTGTCCCCTGTTTGGTTTGAAATTTGGTTGTGGTTGAAATAACCCACCACAAGGTTGTGCTGTGTTGTGCTGTTTTGGTTTGTGAAACTTGTTTTGGTTTTGAACTTTTGTTTGTTGAACATGCACACAAATGTGGACAAGAAGCCTGGGTCTTTTCAGACCTTTTTTTTGCAGGCTTTTTCCATTCTATGCGATTATAGCTGTAGATAGTGGTTGGATTGTTTTGGGGTGACTCCCTACTGCCTGATGAAGGGATTCTGAATAATCCTTCTCTAAACCAATGGTTTGTTGTGTATTTCAATGGTTAGTGTTAATTTTTTTTTTGTTTGTTTTTGTAATTTGCCTATATTGGAAGTAATGGAAGGGTTTTTTAGATGACTAGATTGGAAGTAAGGGAAGGGTAGATGCAATCACTTGAATGTTGAAACCTTTGGTAGGAAAAATCGCTAAAGCATGGGGCTTTTAAGGGTCTGTAAGGTTTTTGAAGCAGGGCTTCTTATTTTATACCAAGGATGTATGAAAAAAGAAATTTTTTTTCCGGCATCTGTGCAAGCCAGGGAAGGGAGGGAAGGGAGGGGGGAAATGAGATTGGGAGTTGTTTGTAGTTTTTATTTTTTGGGATGGGAGTTGGAGTTTTTTTTTAAGTTGTCGTTTGTTGTAGTTTGTTTTAAAGTTTTAAAATGGTGAAAAAGTTCAACCCCTTATCATTTACACTGTATTGCATTCTTAATACATTTCATTAGCAAATGGACCTAAAAAAAAGAAGAGAAAACTTACCTGGCAAACCAGAATGCGGGGAGTTGTCGTTTTCAAAACAATGTGCAATTCAAAACCCTTGGGTAGGAATTCACTAAAGCAGGGGCTTTTAAGTTGTAAGGTCAGGAGGGCTTTATTACCAGGAGTATGTGAAAAAATACATTTTCCAGCATGGTGCAGCCTGGAAAATGCTGGGAGTTGTAGTTTTTTAAAACATGTGAAAAGTTCAACCCCTAGCATTACACTGTATTGCCACCTTAATACATTCATAGGCCAATGGACATAAAGAAGAAACTACTGATAACCACAGGAATGCTGGGTGTGGTTGTATTTCAAACTTGTGAAAGGTCCCAAGTTAACACCCCTGCTCATACCATTAGTTGTACTAATCTTAATACATGCCCTTACTTAAAGGGAGAGATCTAAAGAAAAAACTTTACTACAAACAGATAATGCGGGAATGTAGTTTTGCAACATGTGAATGGGTCACAGGTTTAAACACCGCTGCTCTATACCATTAGGATTGAATAACAAGAGATATAAGTAGCTTCTCTCTGGCCCCAACAGCTTAAAGCCAAGTAAATGCATAAGGGAGAGGCCCAGAAAGATCAGATCAGAATCCTTGCATGTATTATTGCACTTTTGTGTTGGGTATTTATGAGAGGCTGACCCCGAGCTTTCAATAAAAATTAATTCACCTAGCAAAAACATACACACAGAATTCCACTGTGCAATAACGGGCACAACTATTGATAGAAGATAGATAGATAGAATAGATAGATAGATTAGATTAGATTCTTAAACTAAAAAATTTATGTAATTTTTATGTTTAATCTGTTTAATGGCTAATGATCCCCGTATTTGATTTATTTGTATACTTCATTTTATTAAGGTACAGCACTGGTTACCCAAGTGCTGCTTAGAAGAAATAACAATTATCATACCTATACCAGTTCCATTCATTCATAATGAAAATTAAGGGAATGGGCATGAGGATGGGCATTGTGCTACTATCAGCAGTGGCTTTATATAGGTTGGGCTAAATAAACAGAAGCAGAGAACAATAAACTTAAATGACATTATTTTTCTGAAGTCTGCATCGTGAGAGAATGGTATAGGCTAAGTTTCAAAGGAAAAGCAACCTGATCCTAATTAGATATAGTTCCCCTTTAGAACAACTCATTATAACCAGAGGGCCAGTAACACTATGAATATTTTCTACCATATAGGACACTGCCTGCTACCTGGCCTCCCGGAGATTCCTGCCATGCGTGCTGCAGCCCTTCTCCCCCCTCCCTCTCCCCTCCCTCCCTCTCCCCCCCCGTTCTACTATCCCTCCCCCTAGCATTAAACCCCCTTAATATTCTGCTCCCCCATGTCCCCCAGCCCCAACCGCATGTTTTTTTTTTTTAAAAAAAGCTCCCCAAACTCTTACTTACCTCTCCGCTTTCCTCCGCTGCACTGAATGACCGGCAGCCGCGTCCGTGATTGGCTGCCGCTCAGCCAATCACAGACGCGTCTGCCGGTCCCGCCCCTCTGCTTGCATTCTCGCAAGCAGAGGGTCGGCAGTGCGGCGGAGGATCGAGGGGAGGTAAGTAAGAGTTTGGGGGGCTTTCTGAAAAAAAAAAATATGTGGTTGGGGCTGGGGGACATGGGGGAGCAGAATATTAAAATTCGAATTTAGGGGTGGACATGTACTCTGTGTGTCAGGCAATAAGGGATTGTGGGAGTTAGAGGTCTGGGTTCCCCAGCAGAATGATAATGATGAGCAATGGTAATAAACAGGTGGGACTGTACTCTGCTGATCTACCAGCAGATGGAATAGGGTTTTTCCAAAAAATGTAGTAATAATATTATAAATGTGTAATCTTAAAAAAGAGGGGTAATTTAAAAATATGCAATAGAATAATAATGATAGCAATTAACTATTAAAATGTGCTGGGTATTCCCACCCATATGTCTCTTATAGCCACATCCAATCACAAACAAGAATGCTCCTTGTGGCTAGCTAGTACTCAATAGAGATGACAGAACTTCCAAAAGTTTGGTCCGTTTTCGAACTTTCAAACTATATGGTAAGTTTGAAAGTCCGAGAAATCCGGAACTCGATAAGTTCAGCTCGAACTCGGGTTCCAGTTCGAGTTCTAGTCCGTCTCTAGTATTCAATGAGATTATATCCTTTACCCAACCATAGCAGAGCAGTGTATTATGATGCAGAGATGGTTCCCTGAAACTGCACTGGGAGACAGACCTACTGTATATTAAATTATCTTGTGGCTATTGGTTAAAAGGAACATGTTTGAAGAAATCATACCTAATGACTACTAATCAACTACTATAAATTAGGTGAAACTTATAAGTTAGAATGTAAACATTGACAGACTTTTAATAGTTTGTTAGGTTTTCGATACTTGATGTTATTAAAGGGCATGTCCTTCTGTAAAAATTGAATATAATGTGCAGGACCCCCAAAACCCCATATCCATTGCACTTACTCTGTCCAAATATATCTGCAGGCAGAGGAATCCGACTTACAAAATCCCCAATCCACCTCCACGGGCTCTGCCTCCTCTGCTGCTGCAATATGTCCATTACGTTCCCAGGCAGCAGCAGTGAAGGCTCCAGCGGTAATAGCCATTAGCCATTGGCCATGACTGACAGCCTTACTAGGAAGCAGAAGGGAGCCATGGCATTGGATCCTGGATCTTGTAAGTCGGATTCCACAGCCTTCAGACATATTCGGACAAAGTGAGCACAATAGATATGGGGTTTTGGGGGGTCCTGCGCACCATGTTAAATTTTTACAGAAGGGGTGTACATGCCCTTTAATTTGGCTTGAAAGAGCCAAATTCCTGTTCTTTCTGTTACTTCTTCCCTTTTTTTCTTCCTATATTTGAACTATATCTCCTACAGCTTTCAAGCTACAGATGAAATTCGGTAAAGACACGTGGGACACATTGGAGAAGTGTGCTAGCTAAGGAATGCAAAATTACAGACTTTTTTTGCAGATAGACTTTAATGGACATGTGTCGCATGCACAATCAACACCTACCGCTTGAATCAGCTGTGAGCAGACCCAATCAGTGCTGGTTATCTGACTCTTGATTTAGTTCAGTTGTGAGCAGACCCAATCATTGCTGATTATCTGACTCTTGATTTAGTTCAGTTGTGAGCAGACCCAATCAGTGCTGATTATATGACTCTTGATTTAGTTCAGTTGTGAGCAGACCTAATCAGTCCAATTTTAGCAGCTCATTTCCACTGTCTTTTAAATTAAAGGAAAACTAAAGCCTCAGAAAAACACTGAACCAGAAGGTAGAACTCCTTGATATAAAACTAGTAATCTGTGTCTTACCTCTCATTTTGATATGGGCGCTGGGAAATTTACCTAAATAACATATGGTTTGTGCTTTACTTCACAGCATTCTAGTATCAGACAGTTTGGTCAACGACCATTATGTTCTGCACATGCTCAGTCCTTAGCTATGGCAGAAACTTGTTACAGTTGGTCACACCTATTAATAATCTCTAGCCAATCCTTTTACAGGACAGATAAAGCAAGGAAGCATGTGACTGAGGTCAGGAGGTGTGGTCTGACACTGCACATACACACAGATACTTCATCCAGTTCTTAAAAGGCTTACATTTACTTTAATACAATTTACTGGAGTGGGATTTTATAGCTTATTGGTATTTTTAGTGGGGTTGTTTTCAGATTGTGAAGTATAAAAATTTGTGTTTAGTTCTCCTTTAAAACAAATCTGTTTCTGGACAGAAATGCGTGTAACGGTGCATTTTTTTTAAGCAGACCAGGTCAATCCAATCCAATACACCTTGCAGCAACTTCAGCCTTTCAAGCCAAATTCAAAGTCTATTCTTAAACTGTCTCTTTCTAGTTTTTCTGAAATTTAGAGTAGTATTTGGAGATCACTAACCATGACCACTAGTCACAAACTCGCCTTTGAAAAGTAAAAATACCTCTTAATGTGTCATCTGTGCAAACTTATACTAGGTTCGTAACAAACTCAGCTCTTAAAGTTGCACATATGGTGGGGGGATCTGAGTAATTCCCCTAAAAAGAGATAAAAAGATCGAAGATGATTCCTTTATACATGCAGACATTCCCTCTTCGTATTTCCTGTACCTAATAATAAATAACGAGACGTGGTTATTTATATTATATAAATACTCATTTAAACCAGTCCTTTTTTTTTTTTTTTTTAATAAATTTAGATTTATTTACACTTATTTGCTATTGATTTGTATTAAAATCTTTTGGTGTGAACATGTTCTTGTTGCGTGTATATAATATATTTGATATTTTACATTTCTTGATATTTGGACAGCAGGCCATGCAAATTAGACTTAATCTGGGTACTCACAGTACCGATAAAGCCCGATACCGTCGGATCTGAGGGAACACAGAGTTCCGAGCCTTCTCCCTATGCTGCGCATAGGGGGAGTGCTCGGGACTGTGTGTATGCAGATCTTTGAAAGATAACAGACATGATCTGCAAGATCCTGTCATCCATCTTTCAAAAATCTTTTAAGTGTGTACCCAGTATTACCCTGCGATGTAAATCGCTACAGAAGATGTTGGATATAAATCAATAATAATAATTGTTTACACAAATGATGTGCCCTATACACACAAAACACCTATATCGTGCACAAATTCATGCATTTTAATAGGTCTTGCCATGAGCATTATTTTTTTTTTGCAGTGTTTATTTGTTAAAACAGGAGCTCATACTGGTTACCATGATGAGGAGTGCAAACATGCTGTATAAATAAAAACAGCAGCAAATACAAAGACAATTTAAAACATTTCTTTAGATGTTATGTTAATCTTTCTCCAGAAGATGTCACTGCATACTAAATGGTTGTAGCCGTATTAGTCCAGTAGCATATACTAAGAGATGAGTACTGTAGGATAAGGTGATATCTTTTTATTATGGACTAACAGTTCATTTTTACAGACAAGCTTTCGAGAGATACTCTTCTCTCTTCCTCAGGTCAAGCAGTACTAAAAAACACAGGGTACATCACATCTTTAAAGTTGATAGACTTACAACCTTTTTTTGGAAATCCTTTGACTTCAATCACTATTTCCAAGTTAGAGCACAACATGTATGAATGTATGTATTCATATTTAATAAATGAAGTGCCACTTGGATATGCAGCTCTGTATATTATGAAAAATACAAACATGGAGATATGTGCAAGAAATTATACGGATAAAAATATTATTTAGTAAAAAGAAGTCCTATAAATAGTACACTTACAGTGACATTCAATAAAAGTTCCTATTGTTAAAATGGTGCTAATTGTACCCCAACCAATCAGGTGTTAGCTTTGAAATGTTAGATAAGATCTGATTCGTTGGGTCAAAATTAGCACCATTTTTAACAATAAGAACTTTTATTGAATCTCTTAAGATTGTAAGCTCTTTGGGGCAGGGATCTCATTCCTAATGTGTCCAGGCATGCTGCACTTATATCAGTTTATTCATAATTTAAATATATGTATTCTTTACCTATGTATGAAATTGTATTTCATTTTTATATATCTGTATAATTGCTTGCACTTATTCCCTTTGTTTGTAATGTGCAGCATTGCGTACCCAAGTGGAACTTTATAAATACAATTATACATACATACATAGTTCATGAATACATTTGTACCAGGGCACATAATTGCCAACAGATTCTTGTACAAGTCATTCTTGAGAGATCCAGCTGGATGACTAGCGAAACTTCTTAAAGAACTTAACTTTACGTCCAGTTGATCTAACTGACTACAACAGACATAAGAAAACATATTAATAAAACAAGGATAAGCAGATATTTTAAGTGCTGCATGCCTTGTCACCTTACAATGTGATTGTTTCTATGGGGTTTTTTTTACCGATAGTTTAGAAAAAGGAATATTTAAAATGTGGTTTATCTGGTTTTTTGCCTGGTGCACAGTGGAAATAAGAGATGATTGTTACAGAAATAAATGATGCTGAATTGAGTTGTATTTGTCTCTAAACAGTGGTTGTGCATTATTTGCCAGAATTACTTTCCCTTTAAATAGATCTGATCTGGGGGAGGATTTCCTCCAAAGGGGTTCAAATGTAACCCATCAGATTTGATTCAGTTCTCTGTGTTTTCCCTTTCTACAATATGTGTTGTTCTGAAATAACACGTATTGGGATTTTTTACCCAGATATTCTACGTATAGTTTACACCGCTGAGATGATAGAATGTCTAGAGAAATCGTCTATTTGTGCAAAGTAACGTTAGACCGTATGAGCCTCTTTTAATAAATGGGACCATAAAGTTAATCATTATGATGGATTCCACAGAATGCATCTCATTGTAAGTCCCATAATTGGTGCAGCAAGCCCCAAACTTACATGTTCCCTCCCCCCCTTTAAATGTCCAACTGTACATTACTGTCTCCCAACAGATGGCTGGATCAATATGAATGGGACATTCCCTGCTCTGGATGAGATACACTTTCAATCTCCAGACCTCATATGTTGATCTTTGGCCTCACCAATTAGCCAACCCCCCTTCCCCATCTTTTTCACAATAATGTTAATGAAACAGTCAGAAATTCAGGGGTCTTGGAAAACATCATCTACCCCTAGAAAAAAAAAATCCCAACAGATATTTTATGTTACTGTCACTTTCTCCTGCTACATTTTATCAGCTGAAGAGCTATTTCTGTCTATCGGATTCCATGGCTAAGAGCTGGCTGCATCCTTAACCCTCTCCAGTCTGAACCAAATCCATCTCAATTTCATCCCAAAGTACAGATTTGTCAATGGTGCCATGCAGTGTAGAATTTGAATGGGTAAAAAGGAAATAATACAAAACAATGAATTGTATGTATTTTAGTACAGGACATGATGAATCATTGCTTAATGCAGCAAATCATTAAAATGCTCCAATTTGCCCAGCAGAGCTTGTTGCCTTTGGTGTAAACTGTTGTTATGTATGTATATGTATGTATGTATTTTATTTCTTATATAGCGCTACATATTCCGCAGCGCTATACAATTATTTGCTCAATTCACATCAGTCCCTGCGCCAAAGAGCGTATGATCTGCAGTTGCTAGGAATTTCTGTACAATGTCAGCATGGTCTACCACAGGCTGGGCACTGACACAGGCTGGTATATAGCAATGACACAGGCTGGTATATAGCACTTATAAGGACTGGTATATAGCACTGATACAGGCTGGTATATAGCAATGACAGGCTGGTATATAGCACTTATAAGGACTGGTATATAGCACTGATACAAGCTGGTATATAGCAATGACACAGGCTGGTATATAGCAATGACACAGGCTGGTATATAGCACTTATAAGGACTGGTATATAGCACTGATACAGGCTGGTATATAGCACTGACACAGGCTGGTATATAGCAATGACACATGCTGGTATATAGCAATGACACAGGCTGGTATATAGCACTTATAAGGACTGGTATATAGCACTGATACAGGCTGGTATATAGCACTGATACAGGCTGGTATATAGCAATAACACATGCTGGTATATAGCAATGACACAGGCTGGTATATAGCACTTATAAGGACTGGTATATAGCAATGACACAGGCTGGTATATAGCAATGACCAGGCTGTGTATATAGCACTTTAGTGGACTGGTATATAGCACTGATACAGGTGGTATATAGCAATGACACAGCTGTGTATATAGCAAGACACAGGCTGGTATATAGCACTTATAAGGACTGGTATATAGCACTGATACAGGCTGGTATATAGCAATGACACAGGCTGGTATATAGCAATGACACAGGCTGGTATATAGCACTTATAAGGACTGGTATATAGCACTGACACAGGCTGGTATATAGCACTGATACAGGCTGGTATATAGCGCTTATAAGGACTGGTATATAGCACTGACACAGGCTGGTATATAGCAATGACACAGGATGGTATATAGCACTTATAATGACTGGTATATAGCACTGATACAGGCTGGTATATAGCAATGACACAGGCTGGTATATAGCATGACACAGCTGGTATTGCGCTATAGGACTGGTATATAGCACTGACACAGGCTGGTATATAGCAATGACACAGGCTGGTATATAGCACTTATAAGGACTGGTATATAGCACTGATACAGGCTGGTAAATAAAAGCCTGTATCAGTGCTATATAGCAGTGATACCGGCTGATATACAGACTTTTCTATATCAGTGATACAGGCTAGTATATAGCACAGATATTTGCTTTTATATATTAGTGATACAGTCTGGAATATAGCACTGATAACTGTTTTTTGTATTTCCATGATACAGACTAGTATACATCAATTATACAGGCTTGTACACATCACTGATGCAGGCACCTATATTTATATGTGTGGGATACATGCTGGTATGTATCACTGAAACAGGCTCTATATATGTGATTATGGCTGGTATAAAACACTGATACAGGCTCGTATTTATCAGTATATTAGGCTGGTATAAAACACTGATACAGGCTCGTATTTATCAGTATATTAGGCTGGTATATAACACTGATACAGGCTCTTATTTTTCAGTATATTAGGCTGGTATATAACACTGATACAGGCTCTTATTTATCAGTATATTAGGCTGGTATAAAACACTGATACAGGCTCGTATTTATCAGTATATAAGGCTGGTATATAACACTGATACATGCTATCAGTATATTAGGCTGGTATATAACACTGATACAGGCTCTTATTTATCAGTATATTAGGCTGGTATATAACACTGATACAGGCTCTTATCTATCAGTAAATTAGGCTGGTATATAACACTGATACAGGCTCTTATCTATCAGTAAATTAGGCTGGTATATAAAACTGATACATGCTCTTATTTATCAGTATATTGGGCTGGTATATAACACTGATACGGGCTCTTATCTATCAATATATTAGGCTGGTATATAACACTGATACAGGCTCTTATTTATCAGTATAGTAGGCTGGTATATAACACTGATACAGGCTCTTATCTATCAGTAAATTAGGCTGGTATATAACACTGATACAGGCTATTATCTATCAGTATATTAGGCTGGTATATAACACTGATACAGGCTCTTATTTATCAGTATATTAGGCTGGTATATAACACTGATACATGCTCTTATCTATCAGTATATTAGGCTGGTATAAAACACTGATACAGGCTCTTATCTATCAGTAAATTAGGCTGGTATATAACACTGATACAGGCTTTTAGCTATCAGTAAATTAGGCTGGTATATAACACTGATACAGGCTCTTATTTATCAGTATATTAGGCTGGTATAAAACACTGATACAGGCTCTTATTTATCAGTATATTAGGCTGGTATATAACACTGATACAGGCTCTTATCTATCAGTAAATTAGGCTGGTATATAAAACTGATACAGGTTTTTATACAGCAGTGATACAGATTCATATGTATCAGTTTCCCTCAATGACTAGTCTATAATTGTAGCTTGTATCTTGCTGTTGATAGAGGGTCAAATATTTGCTTCACTCATCACAGTCATTCTCTGACATATGTGCATATCTTTGTCAAAGGGCAAACGTACAAAATCAGCAGACGATCGACCACTTCTTTTTCTCACTGTATCACGGGTACAGACTGATACATAGCACTGATACACTGAGGGTCATCTGCAAAATACAAGTTGCTCTGCAATGCTGAGATGGGGAGAGACACTGGCATCTGGTTCAATTCATTAAACCTAGTTGTTGGGATTGTAACAAACATATTGTGTTCCTTAGTAACATTTAATTGAAATAACAACAAATGTTTGGCTTAAGTAGACTTGTATGACATCCTCCTGACCTTTTTTTGTGGGCTAAAATGTGTCAGACCAGATCCTTCTGGCTGTATTTACAGTTAAATAACCGATGTACAAACAGTTCCCTGTTTAAGAGATACAGAGAACTTGTAAAAACAATTCCATAATCATGAAATTTGGTGAGCTATGGTCTCCAAACACTCAAGGGTATTGTACATTCTAAACAAGCCCTGGATCACTCTAACTGCAGCCTGTCAAAAGTTATGGTGCTGAATGATAATTACATCATGGCCAATGACTGACTGCTTCTCATTCAGCTTACATGGGAAGAAGAAGAGAAAGGAGAATATAATATAATTATAACAATCTTCAGGGATTGTGGGAGTGGGGAAGATAAGTAAAGATTTTACTCCTGGGGTTGGAGATGCCCTTTCACTTGAGTGGCATTACCTTAACACTCTCACTGCAGTGGACATCTGCATGTAGAAAATGTCCTATGTGATGGAAGCCATATATAATCTTACCTTTAAATTTAAATTAAATTAAAATTTAAATTAAAAATTAAATTATTGTTATCTTTCTCAAGAACTTTGTATCCCTTCCCCATCCCTCTGTATGTTGATCCTCCTACTTAGATTGTAGCCTTTTCGAGCGGGGATTTCATTCCTAATGTGTCGAGGCACACCACATTTATTTTATCCCTTATATTATATAAATAAATGTAGAAATTCATGGGGAATACATTGGGTTTTTCGGAAGTACTGTGTTGGTGGGGGTAGGTAAAAGTAATATACATAGGGACAGTGTTTATGTGTTGTTTAAGCACTAAATAGTTATATCAATATTAACAAATATGTAGTAATGACATTAAAGTATATAGAAATGTAAATAAGGCAAAATATATAAATAAAAGTACTTGCATAGTCCCCACGCCTGTTTTGTAATGGTATCTTCAAAATGGAGTGTTTAGCCACACCCCAGGAAGTTTTACAGGGAGGCAATGTAAGCTTAAAAAGGAACATATTTATCACTTCCCTTTTAGCGTTGTATCCAATGGTGTGCTTGATATTAGATTGATAGCAGTGTTAGCGAATCAAAACATTTTTTGAGTGTTAGTAGGAAGTTGCAAGTGAAATATGTCACTTCATTTTTAAAACATGTGACAGTCTCTCACCTCACCCCACCCCTCCCCTCTCAACAGAAAAAAAGGAAAGCTGCTGTTTGCTGGACAGTAAGTGATATCTATATATGATAGGGGGGGGGGGGTTCAGGTTCCCCAATGGTGCTGTTTGGTTTGAACTGCACAATGTGACAGAAATGCCTGGGTCTTTTCTCAGACCTGCAGGTTTATTCCATTCTATGGATTATAGCTGTCAGATAGGTGGTTGGATGTGTGACTCCTACTGCCTGAAGGGATCTGAATAATCCTTCTCTAAACCAATGGTGTAATTGCTATGGAAGTAAGGGAAGGGTAGATGAATCACTTGCATGTTGAAACCTTTGGTAGGAATCGCTAAAGCATGGGCTTTTAATGTCTGTAAGTCAGGGCTTTATACCAGGATGTATGAAAAATAAATTTTCCAGCATTCTGTGCAGCCAGGGAATGCTGGGAGTTGTAGTTTTTAAACATGTGAAAAGTTCAACCCCCTATCATTACACTGTATTGCATTCTAATACATTCATTAGCAAATGGACCTAAAGAAGAAACTTACTGCTAACACAGAATGCTGGGAGTTGTAGTTTTCAAACATGTGCATATTCAAACCCTTGGGTAGGAATCACTAAAGCATGGGCTTTTAATGTCTGTAAGTCAGGGCTTTATACCAGGATGTATGAAAAATACATTTTCCAGCATTCTGTGCAGCCTGGGAATGCTGGGAGTTGTAGTTTTTAAACATGTGAAAAGTTCAACCCCCTAGCATTACACTGTATTGCACCTTAATACATTCATTAGCCAATGGACATAAAGAAGAAACTTACTGCTAACACAGAATGCTGGGTGTTGTAGTTTTCAAACTTGTGAAAGGTCCCAAGTTCAACACCCCTGCTCTATACCATTAGGTTGTACTACATCTTAATACATGCCTTACTTAAAGGAGATTAAGAAAAAACTTACTACAAACAGATAATGCTGGGAATTGTAGTTTTGAAACATGTGAATGGTCACAGGTTTAACACCTCTGCTCTATACCATTAGGATGAATTACAAGAGATATAAGTAGCTTCTCTCTGGCCCCACAGCTTAACAGCTAAAGTATATGCATAAGGGAGAGGCAGACAGATCCAGAATCACTTGCATGTTTCTGCACTTTGTGTTGGTATTACTGAGAGCATGACCCCGAGCTTTCAATAAAAATAATTACCTAGCAAAACATACACACATAATTTCCACTGTGCATCAACGGGCACACTATTGCTAGTAGATAGATAGATAGATAGATAGATAGATAGATAGATTCTTAAACTTAAATAAACTTTATGTAATTTTTATGTTAATCTGTTTAATGCACTTATCCCCTTATTTGTATACTCTATTTTATAATGTACAGCACTGCGTACCCAAGTGCTGCTTTAGAAATAAAATTATACATACATACAGTTCATTCATTCATAATGAACATTAAAGGGAATGGGCATTGATGATGGGCATTTGTGCTACTATTCAGCAGTGGCTTTATCTAGGATATGGGCTAAACAGAAGCCGAGAACAATAACCTTAAACTGCCATATTTTCTGAATGTCTGCACTCGGAGAACTGGTATAGGATACGTTTCAAAGGAAAAGGCAACCTTATCCTAACTTAGATATTAGTTCCCCTTTAAGAACACACCTCATTTATAACCAGAGGCCAGTAACACATATGAATATTTTTCTCTTAAAGGGCATGTCCACCCCCAAAACTATAATCCCCCCAACTACTGGCCCCACCATATAGTGTAGTTTAATCCTTACCTCACATCCCAACTCCATCTGGTTCTCCTGTAGTCCCCCCCCAAAGTTCCAAAAACTGACCACCAGGAGGCTAGCAGGTCCATATAGGACACTGCCTGCTACCTGGCCTCCCGGAGATTCCTGCCATGCATGCTGCAGCCCTTCTCCCCCCTCCCTCCCCCTCCCTCTCCCTCCCGTTCTACTATCCCTCCCCCTAGCTTAACCCCTAATATTCTGCTCCCCCTGTCCCCCAGCCCCAACCGCATGTTTTTTTTTTTAAAAAACTCCCCAAACTCTTACTTACCTCTCCGCTTTCCCGCCGCTGCACTGAATGACCGCAGCCGCGTCCGTGATTGGCTGCCGCTCAGCCAATCACAGACCGACTGCCGGTCCCGCCCCCTGCTTGCATTCTCGCAGCAGAGGGCCGGCAGTGCGGCGGAGGATCGAGGGGAGGTAAGTAAGAGTTTGGGGGGCTTTCTGAAAAAAAAAAATATGCGGTTGGGGCTGGGGGACATGGGGGAGCAGAATATTAAAATTCGAATTTAGGGGTGGACATAGCCTTTAAATAATATTTATTGTACAAAACTACATTAACGGACAGTTTTAGAATAAAATAGCCGAGAGGTATAAAGAAAACTGTGCTTGAGTTTCTATGCATCTTTACAAAACACACATTACCATAACAAATAATAACATGAGATAAGACCAACCAATAGTAGAAGCTCATAAAATCCTACACTTCATGCCTTTGTGAAATGTGAATGACAGTGTCTGCTGTGCATATTGTGGATGATTCAATATAATGGTGCAGATAATCAAAGCATTCTGGGACACACAAGATAGCCAAACTATTATACAGCCAGACAATGCTATCGGATACAGTTACAGTGACCCAGCAAGTCTGCGTTTGAGGCGAATGACTTCATTCTGTGGTTCTGGCCCAGAGAATTAAATGAGATCATATTTGATACAGTTCATCTTTCATTTTTTTGATGAATAAGTTATACCCAGACTGTAAGGTTATTACATTCGTCCCCCATCAGTCGGTCAAGCAGCCTTCTCTTTGTCATCTCCACTTTCCCAGAACCGTCCCACACTGGATCCTCCTAACGCTAGGGAGAGATGTTTCAGCTGATCGAATATTTGACACCATTATTTTAAATAAAATATTTTAGCAGTTTGTTTAAAGTAAAATACTGACGTGGCTTATTTACAAAGGCGAATTAAGTAACATAGAAACTTTTCTCCATTATGCAGTATGACGTATAGGACATGTCACCCCCTCACCAAATAAATATGAAAAGTCATATTAAGGTAGGTCACCCCCCAAAAAATCCTCCTGATGGTTACAGTATCACAGCATTGGCGCATGCTTGGAGGAGAAATCACTGGATAACCCTGCCCTCACGGGCAATGACTAAAGATTCATCCTCTGAGCGTGTGCCAAGGCTCTCATAGCGTATGTAGTGCTCAGGGAAACTGCTGGGACACAGAAACTATTGGGGGTTTAGGGAGTGATCTACCTAAATAGATTTTTTGGGGATGGCCATGCCCTTTACAGGAGAACTAAAGCTTATATTTTAACTAGCAAACCTCCAATTCTTTAAAGAATCACAAACCCCATCCCACCTGTAATTAAAGATTTCCCCCCCATCTCTCTCCCTCCTCTCTCTCCCACCTCTCCTCTCTTCCCTCTCTCCCCTATCTCTCCTCCCCCTTTCTCTCTCTCTGCCCCCTCTCACTCCCTCCTCTCTCTCTATCTGACCCCTCCCCCCTCTCTCCCCACCTTCTCTCTTCCCCCATCTCTCTCCCCCCCATCTCCCCCCCTTCTCTCTCCCTCCTCTCTCTCCCACCTCTCCTCTCTTCCCTCTCTCCCCTATCTCTCCTCTTCCCCCTTTCTCTCTCTCTGCCCCTCTCACTCCCCCCTCTCTCTCTATCTGACCCCTCCTCCCCTCTCTCCCCCCTTCTCTCTTCCCCCCAACTCTCTCCCCCCATCTCTCACCCTCCCTTCTCTCTCCCTCCTCTCTCTCCCACCTCTCCTCTCTTCCCTCTCTCCACCCTATCTCTCTTCCCCCTTTCTCTCTCTCTGCCCCCTCTCACTCCCTCCTCTCTCTCTATCTGACCCCTCCCCCCTCTCTCCCCACCTTCTCTCTTCCCCCATCTCTCTCCCCCCATCTCTCACCCTCCCTTCTCTCTCCCTCCTCTCTTTCCCACCTCTCCTCTCTTCCTTCTCTCCCCTATCTCTCTTCCCCCTTTCTATCTCTCTGCCCCCTCTCACCCCCCCTCTCTCTCTATCTGACCCCTCCCCCTCTCTCCCCCCCATCTCTCTTCCCCCATCTCTCTCCCCCATCTCTCCCCCCCTCTCTCTCCCCCCTCTCTCCCCCTCCCCCCTCCTCTCTCTCTTCTTCCTTCTCTCCCCTATCTCTCTTCCCCCTTTCTATCTCTCTGCCCCCTCTCAACTCCCCCCTCTCTTTCTATCTGACCCCTCAACCCCCTCTCTCCCCCCTTCTCTCTTCCCCCCACCTCCCTCCTTCCCTTCTCTCTCCCCCCTTCTCTCACCCTCCTCTCACTCCCCCCTCTCTTTCTATCTGACCCCCTCAACCACCTCTCCCCCCCATCTATCTTCCCCCCATCTCCCTCCTTCCCTTCTCTCTCCCCCCTTCTCTCTCCCTTCTCTCTCCCACCTCTCTCCTATCTTCCCTCTCTCCCCCTATCTCTCTTCCCCCTTTCTCAGCATCTCCCTACACCCAAATCATTGCTTTTTCCTACTATTCCGACCAATCATCCATTGCGTGGATGGCGCAAGCAAATAGGTTCAGAGTCAGTAGCTGAAAACTCTGGTACAGTATATAGAAGGACCTTGCATGGATTGCTAAGAAATACTGTAGCTGAATTTCTCATTTTTTATCTGTTTAATTCTGCAGGTTTCTGCCTTATTCAGAGTGGACCACAGGCCCAGATACATAGTGGGACATGCCCAGATCTCTAGCTCTCCACCCCCTGAGAGAGCTGTTTAGTAGCTACAGGGTGGCCTACTGTCTCTGACATCTCTCTTTATTCAAGACTAAGGATGGGTACACACAAAGGGACTATTTGTCCCGACCGAGCGCTCGCTACGAGCGATTGGCCAGGACAAATGTCTGTCGGTCGTGGAAATAGTGCCTGCGGCTGATTTACAGACATGTCCGATCTGGACGAACAGACGATCAACATCGGTCATGTCGGCGGGCAAAAGCGGCACAGATTTTTCGGCCCAAACAATCGATACACGGAAATATCGGTCAATTGGACCGAAAAATCTGCCCGTGTGTACCCAGCCTAAGCAGTCAGAAATATTAAATTTACTGTTAATTGAAATTTCCCTCCATCCTTACAAAGCATTTCTCCTTTTAATGCACATTCCCTATAAATAAAACGATGACAATATGATAGTAAACATAGCACTGATAGCTATATAGATATATATTATTAGAACTGCTAATTATTTACCATTATCAAGGTAATATAATATATCAAGGGTTATTTAATCAATCATTTCAATCATGGGATCTTGTCACTTGTCTCCCTTTAACTCTTTATTAACAAATGTGGATTTGGCCTGCACTGAATGGGTTAATCCTTATCTCCCGCTCTCTATTTGAGTCACTGTACTGGAGTTTCCTGTGTGTCCCTATTAGTGGGATTCGCTGGATATTTTAGACTCCTGACAATGAGTTCTGGAATTCAGAGCAGGCGAGAGCTGGCAGAGGAGCAGACCCTCTGGTATCACAGTTAATAAATGAGTTCAGCAGACTGGAAGCTTATCTGTCCCATAGAATATCAGGGCAGTGCTAATTGTCTTCTATAAGAATATGGCATTCAGATGCCCCTGTAACCAAGATACAGCTGGCGTGGCATCTCCCACCCTGTTCTTCATTAACTGACTTAAGGTCATTACATTCAGTGTATGTGCTGGGTGGGCAAGTCCTGAAAAGGTCCTAGGGGAGAAAGTGCACCCATCCCAACCGGGTACAACAATTTGCAACAGCCAATCAAATGTTAGCTTTTTACTGGGTTGCTGCAGTTAGATAACTGGTAAGTGCAGATCAATAGCACGGACAAACGTTCACAACTCTTATTAGCCCCAAGTACAGCTGATAGTTAATAAATCCACCCATACTAGACATGGTGTCCAGACACACTGTGCAATTTGTGGTTCTTTTGTATTAGCCAAGTTTTAGATAACCAGACAGAATCTTGCTACTAAATTCCCTTTATCTCAGGAGGGACATTGTTTAAGAATCTGCCTGATATAATTTAATGGCTTTGTGAAATACAGTATCAGTCTGGTAACTCAATTAGAAACAGTTGTTATAGCACTTACCTGGGAACTGTTCCCTAACGTAAGGGCAGGAGCGGTTGGGGAACGTTTTCATTGGTGATTGATTTTTGTTACATCGCTTTTTAGCTTGGTAAACGTAACGTAAATTTAAATTTGGTATCGGAAATTTACGATCGTTTAACCGATCGGTTTACCGGTCATAAATTTACGATACCGATCGTAGCGATACCTCGGCTTTATAAATTTGGCCCAGAATGTGGAACCATAAAAGATCAGAGGGCAAGACCAGGGTATTCATAGGGTGTGTGGTCCGGGTTGTTCTAGGATGGGGCTTTAGTACACATTAACATGTACCTGACTCAGCTCCACTGGGTTGGGAAGTGTGCACCAATGAAGTTTTGAAATGCTAATAAGGCACTTAACTGACAGGCTTTGGGGGCAGCCAGTACATAGACAGTAGAGATGGACAAAACTCACCAGTTTCGTTCTGTTTTCAGATTTCCGGATCTCGGGAAAATTCAGAAAATCCGAAAACGAACCGGATTTTCGAGGATTATCAAGTCCGATCGGGGACTACTTTCGAGTTTCCAATCGTATTTTCGAGAATTATCGAAGTTCAAGGCTATTTCGATAATACTCGAACGTGCAATAATTATAGAAAATAGGCTCTGAAGTCCCGAAATCTGGACGATCCGTCCGGATTCGGACGGATCATTTGGATTTCGGAACCATGTCAGATCCCATCTCTAATCAACAGCAGCAATGTACACTTACATATGTACTGTACAAAGCATAAAAAAACGAAAATACGTTTGCCCATGGTCAGGGGTGTTCCTAGGGTTTTTGACACCTGAAACAACTTTTAAATGCCATCTATTAGCAGACAGGGGGGCACGTGAAGCAGACATGGCTTCATCCGGGAAATAGGCATGGCTTGTGGAGGTGGGTATGGTGGGCTGACCAACACTGACTGGAGAACTGGAGGGCTGTTGATTGTTGGACTGGTGCTGAAATGTGGTATTGCAGAAAGGAGGATTTTTTTTTTTATTGATGCCTTTTATGTGTTCTGCAGGGGTGCGCCCCGAGCAAATGTTTCGGTTTGCTTCATGGTAGGGGCACCCCTGCCCATGTCCAAGATGGCGGCCTGGCCCTGTTCATGATGCGCAACCAACTAACCCCATGCAGAATTCATAGCACTTATTCCATTGAATTCTCAGATGGTGGCACTAACAGACGTTGTCTTCCGGATGGTTACCAAACAGGAAATCCCAAGACCTTCAGGTCACAGATGCTACAAACAAGTCCGTAAGGGTTTTAGTGGCGTAACTAGGAATCAATGGGCCCCCCAGCAAAACTATGATGGGGCCACTAACCCTGTTTCATCTAAAGTATTTTTCCGGAAGGGCCCCCCTGCAAAGCCCCTGGGAGGGAAGATTGTCCATTGATAACACAGAGATGAGATGAATCCTCTGGAATCTTCTGACAAATATATTTGTATAAAAGTCCATTCGTGTCTGTAAATGGATTAGTCTATTACTGAACAACTTTACAACACAGGATGCTGGGATTTCATTCAAAGCTTTGTTCACAATGGATCTCTGATTGGTATCGGACCACCTGGACAAAAAAGGGGGGAAAATCAAAATGAATGGGGAGAAAGGGAAAAAACAGATCTTTCTTTTTTCTATTTCCTCTACCGTTCAATGACTCAGTTCCATATTCTTGCAATCATTGTTTTGCAGTTGAACGAAGAGTCACACAATAATTTTTTTTTACATTTAAAGGGGAAGTTCTGTGGTAATTTATCTACATTACACATACCTAGTTGTCTTCATTTTGAACAATTAATTGATGTAATTCCATTGGCTATGCATTGCTGTGTTCAGTATTGAGCTGCCACTTCTGCCAATGTCTTCCTTCTCCCAGGATGCACCACTTCCTTGGAATTGGAACGTTTCTAACAGTAATTTCTACTGATTGGCTGTTGGATGGATTAAACATGCTCAGATCTCTACTGAGCAACTGAATCAACCCAGGACCGCAACAGACACTATCTACTAAAAGATAAGGGAGTTTTTAATATTGTGCTTTTATTTTGGAATGTGGAGCTTTTATTTTAAAATGGTGTATGTGTAAATATGTCTGAGACACAGTTCTATAAAAAATGTCTGAAAGCAGCACACTTCTGATATGTATGATATTCCCCGCACATTTGTACTGCATTTTGTTTGGGGGCTGAAGTTGCCCTTTAAGACAAATTAATAATGTTTTAAAGATGATTTAGGCTTTTTTTTTTAAGTTAATGCTTTAAGGAACATTGTGGTTCCTAGTTAATCCCTAAATTAGGAATTCCAGTAAATAGTCTACATTTAGGGGCACGTTTACATGGCTCAGTATCAGAACAATGATGGGCAGAGAGGGAGGGAGTCCGTAAGCAGAGCTTCTAAATTGCATTGGTAACGATGATGTAATCTCCTGAGAAGTATTGAAAAGATCCATAGAATTACAATGGCCCTGTTTTTTTTTTTTTTTCCTTTTTGGTCAAAAGCAGGATTGAGAGGACGGATACAAGTGTGAGAGATCGAAAGAAGAAAGACTATAGGCATCTGCAGTGATGTCACCTCCCCCCAACCCCAGTCACACATGGCTAAATGGTTTATTAATTTGGTTTGAAAGAGCAAAATTATTGTTCTGTTTCTTCTTCTCTTTCATGCGACCAAGTTTTTGGACTGTATGTCCTCCAACAGTTTTTTGAGCTAGATTTAAAGGGCATGTCCACCCCAAAATTATAATTTAACCCACTACTGCCCCCACTGTGTACTGTTCAAAAATCCTTACCTTACATCCCTGCTCCAAATGGTTCTCCTGCAGTGCATGTGCGAAGTTAAGTGAAGAGTAGGAGGTGTCAGTGAGTCATCCGGTTCCTGCTTCCTCTCTATCCTCTGAGAGGTTTCTGGCATGCGCAGGGGGCTAACCAATCCCAGGCATGGCTGCTTGTCCCGTCCCTCTCTGCTTCCTTTGGATAGCAGAGAGCCGGGAACAGAGAGCCGGGGGATCGAACGTCTGTAAGTATCTTTCTGTGGCATTTCTTACAAAAGTAAATTGGCGGTTGGTGGGATGGAGTGAGCTACATAGGAGAAACACATAGGAGAAGTGTGTTATCTACTTTCTAAGGAATCCAAGCTATCATGTAATCCATCGTAATTGCCAGTTGCCACTTTCTTAAAGTCATGCACTTGGATCTGAGGCTACTCAGACTGTCTCTCTGACACAAACACAATTCCAAAACGAAACTCCAAAACTAACAAAATAAAAGGGCAATAATAAAAATACATTTATTTACTTAGAATAAAGCTTGCAATTTAAACACCCTATTTCTATCTGCATAGAGATGTGAGCACACAACCACCAAATGGACGGTCTATCCCAGAGATGTTCAACATGATGTTGGCAGGTATTATACAGTATGATATTGAATTGGTTTGATGATCAAATGTTAAATCTAATGGACAGCATTAGTGGAACAACCAATGGACATTAGGGTTATAAATGAGTGTCATTTACTAACTTTCCCATCACAGAAAGAGGAATGTCACTCCCTTGACACCTGAACTTTCCTTCCCTTCTCACACTAAAGAGAAAAGTAAATTTTCATTTCCCAGCAGGGCCAGTGATCTCTGAACACAAGGCAGTGTCAGTAGCCTAGAGATGAGCTGTGGTCTAATAACTATGGTTTCCTCCTTGTGTGGGGGAATAGAAGCATTGAGAAGATTTATTGGATTCTCTGCAGCAGATTGTTTATTTCCTGTATGATATTGGATCATTGCTTAGTGCTAGAAAGTCATTTAGAAAAACCCAGCGGACTATTAAAGGAGAACTAAACTTAACTCTTAAACTATTTTTTTGCTATAGTGTATTGGACCCTATCCCACCCCCAACCGCCACGTTCATTTGCAAAAAAAATAATAATACGAAATGTACTTACCGAGCTTTCTGGCCCTCTACTTGCCAGAAATTGCAAGCAGGATGCCAGACCGGAGCCGTGTTCGTGAATGGCTGAGAGGCAGCCAATCACAGACGTGGCAACCGTCAGTGAGGAACGCCGGGGGGACGGAGCTCTGTATGTACATTTTGTATAATTTTTTTGCAAATAAAATGGCGGTAGGGGGTGGGATAGGATCCAATACACTACAGCAAAATGTTTTAGAGGAAGGGCACGAGGCTGCAAAGAGGGATCTGGAGGAAAGGAGGGAGGGGGAGGACTTCACTGTACAAGCCAGAAACCTCTCAGAGGAAAGTTAAGAGGTGGAAATTAATTGAAACCTTTTCAATTAATTAATTGTTTAGGAACCGCCTTATATGATCTTTTTTGCCACCAACATATAATCGCAAAATTAATGGGTCGGGCGGGATTGTCACAATCGTATATGCTGGTCATGAAAAAGAACGGGAAAGGCAGTTCCTGAAGAATTGATTTAATGTTGTGGGATCGGTCAGGAGGTGAATTATAATACCCAAACATCATTTTCAGGGTGGACATGCCTTTTAAAGCCCCTCCCCCCAAAAAAAACTTTTAAAACTAGCTTAATTGACTCCCAAAGCCTTGACCTCGCGAGGTGCTTAATTCCCAAAAGTGCTGCTAAACCTACTTACCAGCCTTCGTTCCCTCGGCTGCCTTCTGCTTAGCTCCCATGCCTTTTCCATGCATGGAAGCTGCAGAAGGGGCCGGACTGTCAGTGGCACCCGTGATTGGCAGAGATGAGATGTCTCAGACGCCATTGCCAATGGCACTTTCTGCAGCTTCCATGTTTGCGTGTGTGTTTGTGGAGCACTTGGACGCGCTCTTGTGTGGCCTCAGCTTTAGCACTACAGAGCATGTGAAGTGTACTGCCACACATAGTCCAGCTACGGTGGGAGCTGACTCCTAGTACTCAAATGTACATTTCATAAATCACACAGCAGCTACAGCAAAGAGACACAACTTGTGGAACGTTTGTGAATGTGCTCTGTCTTTTGGGACATTTGTTTGAGACTTTAGTTCCCCTCTTATCCATCAATCCATCTTTTAAATTGAAAACCAACAAATAAAATCTGCAAATTGCAATATCTCATAAAGACAAATAAAAAACACAGAAATTCCAACCAAAAAATCAGCTACCGGTAAATGATACAATTATTAACACAGGCAACTCTTTTACCTCTAACCAATCTCAGCTCTAGCCAAGTAAAAGCTAACTGCTGGTTGGCTGCCACGGGACACTTTACTGTAGAGGTCATTTTCTATTTCTTTGTAACTCTGATGGAAATGTGACAAAAACAATGCCAGTAAGGGGCAGTATATGGTATTATACTGTATCTTCTTTCCTTCTAAGAAAAGATACAGGCTAATGGGTTGCAGGTTAATGAAGAACAGACATTTATTAATGGTGGAATGGAAAGGTAGAATCTGGGTGATATAATAATGATGATACATTAAGATTTACAAAGTTCTTCCTTTGTTTCATGTAATAAATCATCTCAGTATATAACATACACATGAATAGATTTTTTCCTGGCTGTCTCCCAAAGCTTTCCCAGTAGTGGCAGAAGCGCAGTAAATATTTTTTCTTCCTGTATCAAATTCCCTAGCTGGGGAACAAATCTCCTTGTCGAATTCCAATTTATTTTGATTTATCAATGTCCATTCATTGATTGCATACACCTTATTTTACTCGAAACAACATGAAGGCAACGTTAAGTAAATTATTATTGTTTGGGGATCCCCCATATTTATTTGAAAAGCAAATTAAGTATGATATAATTAATGCTGACTACAAATTTAATAAAAGACGTTTGATAAGAGAAAAAACATAGTTTAACTCAACCCTCCACTTAAATAAATAATAATTATAAATAAGTGTTCTCTCACTTTTTTCTTTTTTTTGACAAAACTTCCACCGGGCAATTTTCACAAACAGCGTAAGGAATGGGAATACAAATTCATTCAGAAATGTAATTCCCTGAACTGTGGACTTAATAGGGACATAAGTTTTATGGTCAAATATAAACTTATTCCACATCCCCACCCAGACTAAACCCACTCACCAGGACACTGTCTTGTACTTTCCATTTTAAAGGACTTATTAGGCATTATTACAGCTATCTACTTGTGCCCATTTCACATCTCCACTACTGTTTTTCCCACACACCCCCAGTCTGTATCTGTACCTGGTCATCTGTTTAATTTGTTTGATGTTCACTGTCCCAATGTGTATATATTTGTGATTTCTCTGTTTATTTTGTAACATCCAGCCTGATGAAGGGGGCTTAGGACTCCTGAAAGCTTGCTTAATTTTTTTATTTAGCTAGCCAATAAAAGGTATCACAGCTCTACTTCTCTTCTCTTGCTTATGGCTAACACGGTACAAACCTCAACTGTGGTCACTGACAGTGCACATGCTCACTAAAGTCATTATGCAAAAACAGTCACAGAATGGACAGACCACTTATGCCATTCAAGTTGATGGGCTTACTGTTGAGAGTTTAGCCACCAAAACAGCACTTTAACCCATCCCCTAAACCACTGGGACTTTAAAAGGTATTGGGTATGAAATTCATCCCTGTTCTCTGATGACACCATCCTTATAACCCACACCGGTTCCATATTATCCGAAATAATAGAGTCCCCACTGCAGCACTTACCCTGGGACCCAGACTTAAATGTTTACGGAACCCTTCCTCCCCAATCCTCCAATTGCACTTACTGACAGTGCGTTTTAGGTTTACAAAGCAATTTCCCTGGGTTAAGGCTGGGTACACACATTAACAATAAAGAGCCAATCCTGTCGGCCATGATTGTTAGGGTGTGTGACAGTACCGAACGTTCTTCCTATACTTTATATAGGAAAACCACTTGGGACTGTGTTTTTGTGCTCACTAGAAATGAATTTTCTATGAACCATGTCAAGCTTGTGAATGTGTCTATGATCTTGTCTCGCCTTGGCAACAGCTGCGCAGAAAGCGGATGTGGCAGCTGCATAACCCAAGCCTGACACAAGTTGTCCCGGCTGTGTGATCACTCGAAGTGCAAAGGGAGAATTGAAATGAACCGACACCAAAGCATGAGGACCTTTTGGACCAGATTCCATTCGATAACAGTCTGTAGGCTGAGACAAATACTAAGAAGAAAAAAATTGTTTATCTTATATTATTTACTATTATATAGCTACATTTCCCTGATGTTTGATTATGTTTATCTTTGGATGACCCCCTACCACCTCACAAGTACTAGGGTGAGGATCTGAATTGCCTTACTCCTGGGCACACTTCCTATCTCCAGTAATACTTACCCGAAGGTTCCCTCATCTGTCTTACTCCGCCTTTTCAGACTGTCAGTGACACGACCAATGAGAAGACTCGCTATGCAGACCTAGAAATAGACCAGAGCAGTGAGAGAATCTTACAGTAAGAATAACTGGAGATAGAAAGTGTAATTACACACATTACATTACACACAGCCATCAGGACAGGCAATGTGGGAATATAACAGTAAATGGACACAAATATCATTGTAGGAAAAGCTGAAATTAAATTTAGATTTTACCAGTGCCGATCTCCCTTACAAAAGAAATTACATTATCAGTCTGGAGGAAATGAAATATGTATTGATGTCTACACAATAAATAGATAATTGGTTTACATTCCCGATATAGCGTCCTAGCATTTGGCCATGTGTATATACCTTCTATGTTTCAGAGGTCCGACAACAAAAACAAACATCTGACTGTTACTGCTGTTTGTAAAAAGAAGAAAGAACAAGTGGCTAGACTGCAACACTCAAAAGCTAGATGAACTGAACAGTCAATATCACATAAAAGTCAAACAGGGATACAAAAATATTAAAATACATTGCACCAAATACCCTAAGTATTCCTAAAGTGCATGGTCAAAAGTAATAGGAAAATGTACAGTCAAACGTCACTGAGCATCATGGGAAAACCCATACTCAAGTATACATGCTTTCTGCAAAGGATAGAGGGCACACATTAAAAAGATCCAAACTACAGACAGGACGCGTTTCGCTCAGTTACAGTCCACAGGAGCTTTCTCCACGCTTTACTGAACTACTGTTAGTCGCCTGTGTAATTTTCTCATTGGATCCATTTTACTACCGTGCAATATATATTGCTGCATTCCACTTCTATAGTTTGTTCCTTAAAGGATGACAATACTCTATCAGGGCCATTTACCCAGAGCCACTATCGCTTCAATATCTAATTTTGTGAGTGCTGGATGCGCGGGAATCTTTAATGTAAACCGCGCATCCAGCATTCTAATATGGAGGTAAAGTCATGCGGTAGCGAACTGTTTAGTGCGACTTTAACGCCAAAAACCTGCCCAGGGTAAATCAACCTTTGAACCCCCCAAACTTCCCCCCTCACCTGATAATACCAAGGGTGAGGACTTAAAACCAGTAGCTTCTCACCCCTGGGTTCTCCCTGCCTTCTCTGCTATTTTATGGGGGATGGGGAGGGATTACAAGTGACCAGAATCCCCCATTTCTCCCAGTTCAAAGTTGTCTGCAGCTCTGTCAGAGGTCATAAGAAAGCAAGGGGTGTCAGTCTAAAAGGGGATTAAAACAATGGGAGCCACAATACAGACATGCAGAACGTGTTATGTGTTTGGTGACCATATATTGTCCTTTAAATATTTATACATTTTTAGAGACAAAACTTCTATCAGTCAGTACTGAAAATAAATGCACAGAATTGTAAATCAGGGTGATGGGAGTTGCAGTTTAGCAGCAACTTGTAACACTGATTCCAGTAGATTCACTCTTTGAATAGGATATTGCAGGGTTAGAGCAGATATCTGCAGAACACATTAGAACACAAGGCAACAATGAAACAATTGGTTCTTGGACACCAACACTGGCACTCTCCTGAATATAGAATCCAATTCCTGCTGTATTTTCAGGGATCTGAGCATTTTCCATTGTTTCCTTACAAGGCGCTGGAGTTTGGGACTTGGATGAGGTCATTCCAGTGAAGTCATCTGTCTGCTGGGTGGGGGGAAGGGCCTTTTGTGTGAGTTTCAAGGAATCAGTCAATATAGACTCCCCTCCAGCTTAGTGCCCAAAGGAAACAAAGTACTTAATTGTCTGGCAAGGATTCAGATTCCTTTTGATAGGGGATGCTAATTTTACTTGTGCGTTTAATGGCCCAGACAGAAAGTTTAGCTGCAGTTCTGCATTGGTTATTAAATGGGTTAAAGGTAACAACTGTTGGTAAAAATTCAAATTTTCATATGTTTTACTGTATTTATATTCCTTTAGATCTTTGCAACCTGGAGTCACGTATTATATAGTGGATAATGCACCCCCAACTGTAAATTATAAGGAGGAGTTCTGTGACCATATAAAAGCACGAGGCCGCAGGCCGAGTACCTTTTGTACAGGGCACAGAACTCCAAGGTGACTTCTAATATCCCTTTTAATTTACAATTCGGGTGTATTATTTATTATAACCTATCCCTTTGTGGCTTCCTTCTCCTCCTGTAACTGTAAGATTATAAGGCTATAATCTTACAGTTCCTCCCATAGAAATCCACTACAGGGGTAGGTTATAACTGTATTAGATATAGATGTGTGAAGTAGAAAGTTTACCCAGTTTACACATAGGGGCATATTTATAAAAGAGCGAAAAGTAGCGAAATATTTTCGCATTCGCTTTTCGCATGGGTTTTCGCCAAAAAGACAGTTAACGCTATTTATAAAGGTAGCGTTAACGAATGGCGAAACCGTTTCCGCGAGCTATCGCTAAACCCTTTTGGCCTTACTTCGCAATGGTAATTTTAGCGAAAAAGGAGCAAAAAGGCATAACGCGATTTATAAAAGAGCGAAAGGTGGTTTTTGCGTTAAAAAGAGCGAAAGATTAGCGCGACCCTGAAGGTGGTGAAAAGTCATTGTTTGAGCGAAAAGGCATTCTAATGGGTAATATGCCTTGAAAAAGCGAACGCGCATTAGAAGGGCGATTGCGCATTAGAGTGTAATATGCCTTGGAAAAGCGACATTAGAAAGGCGAACGCACATTAGAAAGGCGAACGCACATTAGAAAGGCGAACGCACATTATAATGGAATATGCCTTGGAAAAGCGAACGCGCATTAGAAAGGCGAATGTGCAGTGCAAAAGAAAATTGTATTCCAATTGAGAAATTCTAAGAAGATTGACTAAATAAGACATGGCTGACTTCTTGGTAAATGTGAGGTGGCCATTTTGAACTTGACATCATTTTCTAGTGGGCTTTTCTTGTTTCGAATGGTTTTCGCATCGCGCCCGTTCGCCTTTTTCAGCCGCAAAGTGTGTTTTTTTCGCCCAAATGGCGCTATTTTCGCTGTGATGTGCTGCGCTAATTATTTGGCGAAAAAGACAATCCTTTATAAATATGCCCCATAGTTTACACTACTGATATTGTGGAAGGATATTTACATGAAGTATTTTGTGCTGGATGTACACTTGAATTGATGAATTGATGAATATTGAATTGATAGTAATGTTGGGCAACAAAGAGGTTTACATTACATAATTCCCTCAACGTTCCCAAACAGAGATAATGATGCCGGAAGATTTCTCGGAACGTTGAAGGTAGCTATAATGAAAGTATGGGCAGCATTAGAGTATAACAATACTGAGTGTAAAAAGTCCTGTTGGACTAAATAGCCCGGAAGGATATTGTTGAGATTATAATAAAGCTGCAATGTCACAACAGTAGTCGATTTATATTTACATCAAACAAACCATAGTTAAAAAGGACATTAATATTCTGTAAATTATTATCTAATAAATGGTTATAAGGTATGTCTTATACAAATGTAAAAAAATAATAAATAAATAATTTCCTGTTGTGGCACCTACATTGCTGTACTTATGGTAATAAACACATTACTGTAGTTATGATAATAAACACATTACTGTAGTTATTATAATAAACACATTGCTGTAGTTATTATAATAAACACATTACTGTAGTTATGGTAATAAACACTTTACTGTAGTTATTATAATAAACACATTACTGTAGTTATTATAATACACACATTACTGTAGTTATTATAATAAACACATTACTGTAGTTATTATAGTAAACACATTACTGTAGTTATTATAATAAACACATTACTGTAGTTATGTTAATAAACACATTACTGTAGTTATGGTAATAAACACATTTCTGTAGTTATGGTAATAAACACATTTCTGTAGTTATGGTAATAAACACATTACTGTAGTTATTATAATAAACACAATACTGTAGTTATAATAATAAACACATTACTGTAGTTATGATAATAAACACATTACTGTAGTTATTATAATAAACATATTACTGTAGTTATGGTAATAAACACATTACTATAGTTATAATAATAAACACATTACTGTAGTTATGGTAATAAACACATTACTGTAGTTATGGTAATAAACACATTACTGTGGTTATGATAATAAACACATTACTGTGGTTATGATAATAAACACATTACTGTAGTTATAATAATAAACACATTACTGTAGGTATGATAATAAACACATTACTGTAGTTATGGTACTAAACACATTACTTTAGTTATAATAATAAACACATTACTGTAGTTATAATAATAATAAACACATTACTGTAGTTATGGTAATAAACACATCACTGTAGTTATGATAATAAACACATTACTGTAGTTATAATAATAAACACATTACTGCATTTATGATAATAAACACATTACTGTAGTTATGATAATAAACACATTACTGTAGTTATCATAATAAACACATTACTATAGTTATAATAATAAACACATTACTGTAGTTATGGTAATAAACATATTACTGTAGTTATAATAATAAACACATTACTATAGTTATAATAATAAACACATTGCTGTAGTTATGATAATAAACATATTACTGTAGTTATAATAATAAACACATTACTATAGTTATAATAATAAACACATTACTGCATTTATGATAATAAACACATTACTGTATTTGTGATAAACACATTACATTCTAGTTACTATTGCATATCTTGCAGGTTGCAGTATTCTGGAAAATGTTTACAACATATTAAATCAATGAATCTTTTAACTTTTAAAGAAGTAGTAAATAAAAGCCTAGATCGCATAGATTTGTGTATAATCGAAATTCTTCTTAAGAAGTTCTTTAGCAGAATATAGGACATCTCTGACCCCATCTGCTTTTCAGAGTGTCTCTAGACTTTTTACAGTAGACCTCTCTGTTGATGGCATTAAAGCCTCTGTCCTCACACCACCGCTCTTGGTTTACTCATTTATTCACTGGCTTACAGTATGACCTACATTCAAAAGACACCCAACTTCTGACCCTTTACCCTTGGTTCAATAGCAGATGTCAAACAGTGTCATGGCAAATTCTTAATGGACGGAATAGCGGTGCCTGACTAACAGGTCACATAAGAGGGTGAACTAATCATCGTAAATATTCTACCCATTAAATATTTGTTTTCTCTGTTAAAAGATTTTCTCCTTGGCCAACTTGTTAATGACCTTTTGGTCTGCCATCTAGGTTACTGTTACCTATTTTATGTACTATGGATTCAGTGCACACTCAATCCGACAAGTATCAAAACACTTACCCTTTGTTTGGCATCCCCATTCAACGAGACGTCTCGTGATCTTTCCCTGTGTCGTTCTCTTGATGTGGCAAATCATTTACATGCTTATTCATAAAAGATTGAACTTGTTTTCAACTGGCTTTTCAACTTTTGTCTTGCTTTATTTGATGGTAAAATTCTACTTCTCAAAACAGAAAACCAGAAAAAATTTGCATACGAAGATCAGATAATTCTTGCCTGAAATTGTTGTTGGTGATTATTCCACCAGTGATGGCTGTATATAGGTCTATCGTCTATCATCTTTTCGTCTGCCATTCTATTCTGTTCTATGGATCCTTCACTGCAGAGAGTACAATAACCATCATGAGATTCTGTGGTTTAGTGATTTGGCACAAGGTTTTTGTCTTTTTAAGCTCATTATGAGCTTGCACATGCACAAAGGAGGTAGCTAGGAGAATGACATTCAGTCATTGGCTGTGATGTCAACTGTAATATCCAGTTTTGAGGGATGACCTATAAACAAATATTAATTTGAGGGTGGGCTTTAGATTTATGATGCTCTTTATTAAAGACTAATTTCCTCATTCCTCATCCCCTTTCCTAGGAGTCTGGAGTCATACATGGAACATAGGAGGCCACTCTACAGAATTCCACTAAGATGTTCACCGGTTTCCTGTCTGTAAGCATTAAAGGAGGGCAAAGTTTACCAAAGGAGTTCAACAAGGGAACATTCTATCACCGTCCTGATGGTACAGGTGAGGGGGGGGGGGGACACAAGAACATAACGCTCTTTTCTCCCTACACCTGTACCATCAATGTTTATGAAATAAAGTGAATTTTGCTGCACTTGGTGGAATAGTTGTCCAGGTGTTCTTGAATTGGACTTGTTGTGTGTTGGGGGTGTCGGTCCTCCTGGGTACTGGACTCTCCCAATGTGTTGTACCCGCAGGCAGGTTGCGGCAGGTAGGATACGCCTACTTAGTGACCCTCTCCTACCTGCCCTTCCAATCCCTATATTATCTTTATCTCTGACTCTCCTCTTCCATCTAGTTATCAATATTCCTTCACACTCTATCAACTATTACAAAATCCTGTTCTGTTCTGTATTAATGTTTTAGGAGGTCTAATCTTATAACTATCCCTACTCTTTCACGTTCAATTCTTCCCTTCTCCTGTGGCCTGCTTATTGTACGTTTCCTTGCTAACAAACACCTTTATTTCTGCTCCAACTCCTTTCATCTTCTGGCCCTTACTGAAATTTGGATCTCCCAACCATGCTGTTGAGGCCTCGGGTTGCATGGTGGTCTATCTTTCTCTCATTCAACTTGTTCCTCAGGATGGGCTGGATGTGTAGGCTTTCTTTTCCCCTGTCTGCCCCTTTATCCTATTTGCATGCAAATCCCTTCACCCCTGGACAACTCACACTTCCTTATTCCTGTACCACCACCTGTAATTCTGGAATCTTTTACCCGTCACCCATAATGAAGTCTCAGACCTTCTGTTGTCCCCACTCCATACAACATGTAACCTCCATCTCATGACCTCCTTCTGACTCAAACACGACTCTTTTGCTGCCTTCAAACATGCATGTGTCAAACCCCTTCTTAAAAAACCCTCTCTGGACCCTTTCAGGCTCTCTAACTACTGCCCTATCTCCTTTCTATAGTTTGCTTCTAAACTCTTAGAAGGTCTCGTCTTTACATGGATTACTAAGCACCTCCATGCTAATAAACTATTGGACCTATTGTAATCAGAATTTTGACTGGGTCATTCAACCCAAACTGCCCTCTGTGAGGTTAATAATGACCTACAAACAGCCAAATCTCAGGGCCAGTTCTCTGTCCTCATTCTCCTCAATTTATTGGCTGCCTTTTATACTGTGGACCATTTTCTTCTCTTGCAAATTCTGTATTTTCTGGGCATCTAAAAGCTAGCTGCTTCATGGTTGTGTTTATATCTTTCTAACAGATCTTTCTCTGTCTCCTGTTCTAATTAAGGTTCATACACATGTGCGATAGTGGGTCCCGAACCACGACGCACGATGTGTACGAACAAACGTTTCGGGCGATAATCAGCCCATGTATGGGCACTTTATCGGCTGAAATGGTCACTCGTTTGGTGATCTGCCCTGTGGATCGGGCAACATTTGGCGAACGAACAATAAAGTGCCCATACACGTCCGAAAATGCTCGTTTGGGACAAGCGTGGTCATTTGAAATAGACCGAAAATATCCCTCGGCTGCGGCAGTCTCCCTATAGGGGAGTCAACCGCGGTCGTGGGAAACACTCAGTCATGAGTGTTCTCCCTATGTGTATTGTTCTCCCTCTACACTATCACTTTGCAGAAATGAATCAGTTAATTTGACTTTTAGTATCACCTATATGTTGATGATACCCAAATCTACTTGTCCAACCCACCAATAACCCCTGAAGTTCAATCTCAAATCTCTAAATGTCTGGTTTCTATTTCCTCCTAGATGGCGCACCAAAAACTAAACATATTATTTTCCTCCTAAACTGGTGCCCAGCCCACCCTTCTCTCTCCTCTCTTTCCTTCGATCATCACATTAACAGTGTCACTAGGACGTGTCATTTTCTTCTTCGCAATATTGCTAAAATCCGCCCTTTCCTATCTCAATCCACTACTAAAATGTCCATGCATGCCCTTATGCTCTCCCATCATGACTACTGTAACATTCTTCTACTTGGTCTCCCAGACTGTCATCTGTCCCCTCTCCAGTAGATCCTGATCTCAGCAGTTCGGATCATTTCATTCACAGTCTATGGGGTGCCTTTCCATCAAGCAAAGAATAATATTCAATACCCCTCTTTTAAACTTTAAATCTCTTCACCCTGCTGCACCCCCCTACCTATTTTCTCTCTTGGCTCCATATGTTTCTGACCATGCCCTCTGTTTCTCATGAAACAATCTCCTCCACAAAGCCTTAAAGAACACCACTTGCTCCTGTCTCTTTTCTCCCTCTCTCAGGTGACATCCATAAATACTTTCAAATACTTAGATTGTAAGCTCTTCGGGGCAGGGATCTTATTCCTAATGTGTCAAGGCATGCCACACTTAAATCAATTTATCCATAATTTAAATATGTGTATTCTTAATCTATGTATGAAATTTCAGTTCATTTTTATTTATCTATATAATTGTTTGCACTTATCCCCTTTGTTCTGTATTTTATAATGTACAGCGCTTAATAAAATTGTACAAATGCAATATACAAAACTCTTATTTCAATAACTTAGTATAAGATAAAATTAACAATTTGCTTTGCAGCTGACGTTACAAAGACCCCATTTGGTTGGACCAGCAACAAGCTTGTTAGTGTAAATACATGTAATCGTTTGTGTTGTGATAGGTAAAGTCAAACTTTCTTTTATTTGTGCTACATTTCCAATAAATACTTCTGGAGCACTGTACTCTGGTTCCTGTGTGATACTTTTGTCTTTGATTATCAAAAATGTATGAAAATAAATCTCCCTGATCGTCTCTTGGTACATATCCTCATGTGTTTGGTCCCAGGTGGAATGGGCACTAGTATGTAAATAATTAGCGCATGGGTTTTACTCAAATCAGATTCCAATGATCTTGTATCTCCCTACATGTTAGATAACATGTCTCTTGTTTGATCTGAAGCAGAAATCCACTGTCTAACCTGAACCAGTTGTTTCTGGTGCTTTCCTGTACCGATAACTTAATCCTTAAACTTCATATCAATGCCAACACAACAAACAAACAAAGTCCGATAGCTTAATTTAGTGCCCTAACCTTTTAAACATATCTGTTCTATTCCGTTAGATCAACTGGACTTACAGTTTAGTTCTTGAAGACCATGACTTGGATGAATGAGAACTTCCACAAACCTTTTAAACATGTTTACAATGTGTCTGGATACAATATAATGTTTTTGTTGCATATTCCCCTTTTTTTAAAATAAAAAAAATTCTAAGGTCTGTGTATTTCAATATTGCCATAAAAGGCGAAATTGTGTAGACTTTCAACTTCCCAAGAAGAAAGCTGGGAAATGAAGAAACAAGCCATTTGTCACTTTTCTCTTTGGAAACAGTTGCACGGAGCAGTTGGCACATGTCGTACATCATTATGGATTTATACCAAGCTAATTTAAGAGCTGAGACTGGGTGGGGCAGTGCAATAGAGAATTATCCTATAAACAACATATATGGGTCTTAATAAGCAGACAATACCTCTTCTGTCAAACACGAGTCAATAGGGACTTAAATTATATCCCATATAACTAATGCCTTTAAACAACATTATATCAGAAGATAGCTCTTGTTTTTATAAGGCTGTTGGGAAATGAACCCAAGTAACATGAAGTAACATGAGGCTTCTATCCTCTGCCTTGTTTCCCAGCATTCTCCTCTCCTAGACACACCTAGTTTGGTCACAGACTGTAGCAGAGAAGTCTTTTATGCTTCTTGCACATGCCCAGTTCTGAGCTAAATTGTGAAAAGGAGCTTGTTAGAGCAGCTGTACCTAATATTCATGACAAAGGTGGGGATTTGCAGGCAGAGCCTAATGTCTATTTATGGAACATCTGCAGGTAATATTAGATTTTATCAGGGGATTTTATGGATCAGCCAATGAACTAAAGAGCCATGTTGTATCACTACTAATACCCAAATGTCCGGCTGCTCTAATGGCCTATATCACCAGTTCTGCTGGCTGGGGTGTAACTGCAGATGAATGCCAGGAATGACATAGTCTTACTTGAGGTAATACGCTAAGTCATCAGACAGCCAATTACATTAAGGTTCCATTCCTTCTGTTGCCTAGAATGACAATTCCGTCTCTTCCTGGGATAAAACCGAGCAGTTTATTATCTCTGTATGAAGAGGATCTCCCAACACAGTGACTACAGACAAGGGAAATTCTCATATAACAATAATATAGACACAGCAAGTGTTACTTCTTAAGTATTAGACAACCCTAATAATATATATATTTATATTGTATTAAAGGGGTGGGAATATACGAATATATATATTAAAGGGGTGGGAGCAGGGGGTTTGAAAGCCTCTCTGTGGATAGTAACACATGAGAATAATGTGAGCCGTGGATGGGAGATAATAACCAATTGTTGGGGATATATTTGGAGAGCTGCAAAGCTGTTTTAAAGACATGCTTAATGATGTGCAGCAATTAAAAACCATTTAACGTGTCTTTAAGAAATTGTGATGCCGGCTTTTTGTCTGAATTACTGCCATTAAAATCAGCGTTTAGTAGACATAATTAAAATGGTTTTTATTGTGTTTTTTTTTATTAATTCACTATTTGTTTTCATCTGGTTTGCTTCTTGGGTGATTAATGATTAATGACAAATATTCTCATTTATCGTGATTGGCCATTACAGTGACCAGTACAAAATGCTAATCTTAGAGAAATGTGATATGCCATTAAGACTGTAATGTGTTCACTCTTCTCAATGAATTTCTATTCTAGACAAGGAGAATAGTTGATTTTGTTTAAAGTGTAATAGAAGAGACATGTAATGGGATAATTACCCATCTACTGGACCTGTAAAATAGCTGTCACCTGTAAAAAGTACATATTCCAATGTCATTCTCTCTTCATTAGTTTTCAACATTCTGTATGACCTAATTGGAGATGAGAGTTCTAGAATAACCATTTCACTAAGATGTCATTAATTAACCTTTAAAGGGCAACTGAGGTCTCAAAACAAGTTAGGGTTAAATGAAAGCCTGCGGTATTTCCTTTAAAATGAGCTGACTATCACATCTCTGGCTGAAGCCTGGGAAAAATTACATTGGGGTGAATGTTCAAACTTCCTGCTTCCAGTAGGTTGAGTGACATCACCTGCCCCGCCTGCGCCCCGGGGTAGAAGCATGCTCAGTTAAGACTTAATCCTGGGGATATCAGGAAGTACCTGGGGAGGAAATTGACAGTTTAGAATGTGAGCCTATTAATGCAGGCAGACACTGGTCACATGACTACAAGCCGGTCACATGGCTGAAAACAGGAAGTGTTCAAGCAGGAAGTAATATTGCTGAACCTTTCCAGCAATAACTTCTCACAAATTTTATCTAGAGATGCGATTTAGGTTTTATTTTGAAGGTACGATGGAAGGCCTTACTGGTTTGGAAAAATTCAAGACCACAGTTGCCCTGATGAAGGGGGCTTAGGACTCCTGAAAGCTTGTTTAATTTTTTTATTTATTTAGCCAATAAAAGGTATCACAGCTCTTCTCTTCTCTTATAGCTAACACGGTACAAACCTCAACTACCCTTTAAGGGGAACTAAGTTCCAAAATCATTTCAGAAAGTTATACGGTGGGTGGGGTTGTCTATGTCATTTGTACTTTGGCCCTGCTGTTCTCCCAGCACTGTGTGTAGATACTATGTATTACAATTCCTCTGATGGAGTGGAAGCCAACACCTTCAAGAAACAGCTCGTGTGCGCAAAAAACAAGCAAGCAAAGAGGTGAGTACGAGCACAGGAAATGCCCTTGCCCAAAAAGGAATTGGCTACCACTAAGAAAACAAATGTTAATGAGCATGCCTAAAGACTGTGGCTTTGAGAGAAGGAGGGATTAATACATTTTTTTAAATCAGACGGTAGCTACTAGTAACCTTGTAGTCACATGAGCAGGGTCTGATCTGTGGGTCCAACTTAGGGTCTGATCTGTGGGTCCAACTAGGTAGCTCTGATTATCGTGTGCGCAATGTCTGTTGGCCACCTAGTGGGTGAGCATTTCTTATAAATTTGATTTTTCAGGAGGCCATGGCTTTTTACAACATAAAAATATTAGAGATGAATGAAACGGGCAAGTTTTGCCCCATTAGTGTTTCCTGGCGAACCTGCATTTTTTTAAAAAAAATTTTGAAAAACATTTTAATTTTTTCAATAAGAAGCTTGAATTAAAACCAGGTTCATTTAGAAACTGTGATTCATCACAGATGTTTATGGGTTACTTGGTTAACCAGGAGCCTAACATTGCAAAAGTGGAGAAATGGCTTTCAATGTGTATAGATCGTGGCTTGGTTCCTAATGTGTTACATGTAGGGCCGTATTTACCATTAGGGACATGCCACATGCCTAGGGGCCCCTGAGCTTGCAGGGGTGGTTGTCAGTCTCTTTCCTTTTTTGATCCCTGAACTGTTGCAATTTATTTTGCAGCACAACAGGTTTTTAAAAAGCATTTTTCATCCCCTGTCTTCAAAGGTTAGGAAAGGTTTCTTTACAGTGAGAGCCGTAAAACTGTGGAACTGTCTTCCAGCAGATGTGGTAATGACAATTTCAACGAATAGCTTTAAAAGTGGGCTGGATACATTTCTAAAACAAAATAATATTGAGAATTACTGGTATTAATACATACACTGTAGTTCTGGTTGGTACAGGGATACTATATAATATTGAGAATTACTGGTATTAATAGATATACTGTAGTTATGGTTGGTACAGGGATACTATATAATATTGAGAATTACTGGTATTAATACCTATACTGTAGTTCTGGTTGGTACAGGGATACTATATAATATTGAGAATTACTGGTATTAATACATATACTGTAGTTCTGGTTGGTACGGGGATACTATATAATAGTGAGAATTACTGGTATTAATACCTATACTGTAGTTCTGGTTGGTACAGGGATACTATATAATAGTGAGAATTACTGGTATTAATACAAATACTGTAGTTCTGGTTGGTACAGGGATACTATATAAAATTGAGAATTTCTGGTATTAATACATATACTGTAGTTCTGGTTGGTACAGGGATACTATATAATATTGAGAATTACAGGTATAATACTCTACTGTAGTTCTGGTTGGTACAGGGATACTATATATATTGAGAATTACTGGTATTAATACATATACTGTATTTCTGGTTAGTACAGGGATACTATATAATATTGAGAATTACTGGTATTATTATATATAATATAGTTCTGGTTGGTACAGGGATACTATTAGTATTGAGAATTACTGGTATTATTATATAAATATAGTTCTGGTTGGTACGGGGATACTATATAGTATTGAGAATTACTGGTATTAATAGATATACTGTATTTCTGTTGGTGGTAAGGGATACTTTATAATATTGAGAATTACTGGTATTAATATAAATACTGTAGTTCTGGTTGGTACAGGGATACTATATAATATTGGAATTACGGTATTAATACATATACTGTAGTTCTGGTTGGTACAGGGATACTATATATATTGAGAATTACGGTATAATACATATACTGTAGTTATGGTTGGTACAAGGATACTATATAATATTGATAATTACTGGTATTAATACATATACTGTAGTTCTGGTTGGTCGGGGATACTATATAATATTGAGAATTACTGGTATTAATATCTACTGTAGTTCTGGTTGGTACAGGGATACTATATAATATTGAGAATTACTGGTATTAATATATATTCTGTAGTTCTGTTGGTACAGGGATTCTATATAATATTGAGAATTACTGGGTTAATACATATACTGTAGTTCTGGTTAGTCGGGGTACTATATAATATTGAGAATACTGGTATTATTACATATACTGTAGTTATGGTTGGTACAAGGATACTATTAATATTGATAATTACTGGTATTATACATATACTGTAGTTCTGGTTGTTACGGGGATACTATATAATATTGAGAATTACTGGTATTAATACATATACTGTAGTTCTGGTGGGTACGGGGATACTATATAATATTGAAATTACTGGTACAAATGCATATACTGTAGTTCTGGTTGGTACGGGGATACTATATACTATTGAGAATTACTGGTACTAATGCATATACTGTAGTTCTGGTTGGTACGGGGATACTATATAATATTGAGATTACTGGTGTTAATACATATACGGTAGTTCTGGTTGGTACAGGGAACTATATAATATTGAGAATTACTGGTGTTAATACATATCTGTAGTTCTGGTTGGTACAGGGATACTATATAATATTGAGAATTACTGGTGTTAATACATATACTGTAGTTTCTGGTTGTACGGGGATACTATATAATTGAGAATTACAGGTATTAATACATCTACTGTAGTTCTGGTTGTACAGGGATACTATATAATATTGAGAATTACTGGTATTAATACATATACTGTATTTCTGGTTAGTACAGGGTACTATATAATATTGAGAATTACTGGTATTATTATATATAATATAGTTCTGGTTGGTACGGGGATACTATATAGTATTGAGAATTACTGGTATTATTATATATAATATAGTCTGGTTGGTACGGGATACTATATAGTATTGAAATTACTGGTATAATAGATATACTGTAGTTCTGGTTGGTAAAGGGATACTTTATAATATTGAGAATTACTGGTATTAATATAAATACTGTAGTTCTGGTTGGTACGGGATCCTATATAATATTGAGAATTACTGGATTAATACATATACTGTAGTTCTGGTTGGTACAGGGATACTATAAATATTGAGAATTACTTTATTAATACATATACTGTAGTTCTGGTTGTACAGGGATACTACATAATATTGAGAATTACTGGTATTAATACATCTACTGTAGTTCTGGTTGGCACAGGGATATTATATAATATTGAAAATGACTGTTATTAATACATCTACTGTAGTTCTGGTTGGTACAGGATACTATATAATATTGAAATTACTGGTATTAATATATATTCTGTAGTTCTGGTTGGTACAGGGATTCTATATAATATTGAGAATTACTGGTGTTAATACATATACTGTAGTTCTGGTTAGTACGGGGATACTATAATATATTGAGAATTACTGGTATTATTACATATACTGTAGTTATGGTTGGTACAAGGATACTATATAATATTGAGAATTACTGGTATTAATACATATACTGTAGTTTCTGTTGGTACGGGGATACATATAATATTGAGAATTACTGGTATTAATACATATACTGTAGTTCTGGTTGGTACGGGGGATACTATATAATATTGAGAATACTGGTACAATGCATATACTGTAGTTCTGGTTGGTACGGGGATACTATAATCTATTGAGAATTACTGGTACTAATGCATATACTGTAGTTCTGGTTGGTACGGGATACTATATAATATTGAGAATTACTGGTGTTAATACTATACTAGTTCTGGTTGGTACAGGGATACTATATATATTGAGAATTACTGGTGTAATCCATATACTGTAGTTCTGGTTGGTACAGGGATACTATAATAATATTGAGAATTACTGGTGTTAATACATATACTGTAGTTCTGGTTGGTACGGGGTAACTATATAATATTGAGAATTACTGGTATTAATCATTTACTGGTTTCTGGTTGGTACGCGATACTATATAATATGAGAATTACTGGTTAAACATATACTGTAGTTCTGGTTGGTACGGGGATACTATATAATATTGAGAATTACTGGTATTATACTATACTGTAGTTCTGGTTGGTACGGGGATACAATATAATAGTGAGAATTACTGGTATTAATACATATACTGTAGTTCTGGTTTGGTACAGGGATACTATAAATATTGAGAATTACTGGTATTAATACTAACTGATGTTCTGGTTGGTACGAGGATACTATATAATATTGAGAATGACGTGGTATTAATACATATACTGTATTCTAGTTTGGTACGGGTACTATATATATGAGAATTACTGGTATAAATACATATACTGTAGTTCTGGTTGGTACAGGATACTATAATAAATTGAGAATTACTGGATTAAATACATATACTGTTCTGCTTGATCCAGGGATTCTGATTACCATTTGGAGTCAGATAGGAATTTTTCTCCTTTTCAGCTAGATTTTCAAGTGATGGGCTTAAGATGGGGTCAGAGGAAACTTTGTGTCTGATTTTTGTTTATCCATAAACTGATCGATATTGACAAACGCTTAAATTCGCTCAATATATTGTGTATGGGGGGGGATTTACTCAGTTTATCCAGTTTCCTATATTACAGGAATCTGCCTGGTTTCATCACACAGTTTATTGGAGGTTTCAGAAGCACATTGTCTGCTTTGGAAAACAGATCTGCTGGGAGCAGGACAAAGAAAACTCTTATCTAAAAGAACAAGAGTTATGGTCAGCAATTTATTATAATTTTTCCCCCCTTTGTACAATGCAAACGTTGAGTTTTCTGCGGAGGCAGAGTAGTGGATGTTTAGAGCTCAGCATTCCATTAAGGCTACAATAACAAACAACGCATCCACTTTGGTATGCCAAAAGATATTTTTGATTTAAAGTAACTTAATATGTATATTTTTATATACCGTTTTATGATAGAAATCTTCCTTTCAATTAACAAATCTCTTTGGTAGATGTGTACAACTTATCCCTCCCACTTTTTAATCATTTATTTTTAACTAGAAAGTAGCCATATTTATAAAAGAGTTCCTTGTTCCCTCCCAGTTTGAGTAGATTGTCTCCTTCTTAGTGGGCTGGTACGCTGCCAACTCACTGGTAGTCTTGTTTTATTCTATACAAACACAATTAGGGAGAAAACACCCCCCCCCAAATTTAAAGGAATAGTTCACTCTCGAATTGAACCATTCGTTTAATATATTGATTGAAGATCGGGAGCTTAGGAGCAGTGCCTTACCTCCCGCTCTTCAATCAGTATTGCGGGCCCGAGAACGAAAATGGGAGCTAACTTACCTTTTACGAGATCCACCGCAGCCAAGCTGGAATCTCCGCCCGCTCACTCTCCTTTACAGCCATAGCACGCATGCGCGTAATGCGTGCTATGGCTGTACAGGAGATTGAAGCGTCGAGATTTCAGCTTGGCCGCGATGGATCGCGTAAAAAGGTAAGCTAGCTCCATCTTCGTTCTCGGGCCCTACAATAAATTGAAGACATGAGGTAAGGCACTGCTCCTTAAGCTCCCGATCTTCAATCAATATATTAAAGGAATGGTTCAATTCGAGAGTGACATTCCTTTAATATCGGGTTTATGTGCCTGAATAATTCACGAATAGGAATTTACTCAAATCGCGAGTTTACCCACTTAATTGGCGCTAATCGCGACAATCATTTTACAGAAACTATCGTCTTCAAAACAAAGGTTTCCAGAAGCGGACGAACAAGCAACGGAGATAGACAACCTACCCAGAAGAGCAACATTAAGACAAAGCGAACAGAGCGGAAGGGAAAGGTACGGAAACTTTGGATTACTGACACCTATGTTCACTTATCAAGTTAACCCTCGGAAATTTGCAACTTTCAAAATGGCACATGTGCTATTGGTCCTTTGTTGAAATATGGTTCTCTGATTGGAAGATTACCATCCAATAGTTATACCATTTTCAGAACACATCACTCTGTTCATGATTTTGCTATAAAACAAAATATGAAATGTTACCACCTTGGTTTATTAATTTCTCGATACACAGTATTGCATGCTGCTAATTTATTTATATGGTCAACAAGATTATAATACTTAAATATATTTCGCCCTCCGTAATCCTGAATAATCCCCCATAACATGTTGTTTTATTTTAATTTCCTTTATAAGAAATAAAGAATTATGCACAAAGCTTAAGAAACGTTTACTAGCAGCTGCAAGGGAGGATTCGTCCTTAAAATAAAAAAAATCTGCTTGGTCATAGGACAATGGCAATGCAGCGAGGTTTATTTTAATATACACTGCCCATGTGACGGAAATGGGAGGCAGATTCCTTCTTGTCTTTCAGAACCTGAAAATAAACTTGTTAAGGTTTTTCATGATGTTGCATCAGAAAATTTACCCTTTGGGGAGATTGCTTTGGGTCCTGTGGCTGTTACTGAATTATAGTTTTATGAGGTCACACATATTTGGCCAATGGCCAACTCCAGTTGGCCCATTCTATTTAACGGATGAATTGGCCACTCAGAAGGTCACAGTTATAACAAAGAATTGTACTAACCCCCTATCTTTCTGTATACAAAGTAACTAAATTCATTGGTACCTTATTTTCTATTGCTTATTTATAAAGAGCAGTGTAGCGTTTTATATTTTATGGTTGGCTGCTCTACAACTACAGGGCCACCATGTTTACAGCTGGAAAATACCCAGAAGTCTCCTTTGCTCGATTTAAACGCAGAATATATTTTGTGTCAAGAAGGACAAACTGTAAGTCTTCTTTCCTAAACTTTTTCACCTCTAGGAACATGATGGGATAATCTATCTCTGATCCATATATATCCTCTGCTAGTTTGTCTATTAGTCATCGATATATTGCAGCTGTTTTTTATAATTAGTCCTGGTATTAAAAGCTACTTACATTTTTTTAAAAATGCCTTTAATAATTATGACCTTATGTTGGCCAACTGTAGATGTAATTAGATTAACTTATTGCATTGCTGGAAGAATTTTCTAGAATAACTGCACCCAGTGAGATATGATCTCCCACCTCCAGATTGCTTTGTAATGACAGAATCCCTAGTGCACAAAGAAAGAATGACCAGCTGTCACGTATAGTCTATGTCTGCACATGGGGCAGGCACACAGGAATACAGACAATGCAAAACATCTATGCTTTGTTTTTATACCCGGAACTAAAGCTTTATACAGATGTCCAATGGTGGTAACAGACCCCTGGGCACGTCACAGGTGGCACCGACGGACATTTTCGGCCAATAGTCATTGAACAACGACCCCCAACCAAAATACATATACACATGCGACTATCGGCCAAAACGGGCATTTGTCGCGATGTGGACAGATTGGTGGTCGGGGGTCTGTCCCCAAATCGGAGTCTGTATGAAGCTAAGGTCTATCTCTATTGTCATCGGTTTCCAAACATAACATGACTTTAGACTACTAGAAAAAAATGGACATACTCAAGCCATCTTCCAACCCACAATTCCATGGGGCATGTGTATGTCCCAAGGTTTCCTGATATGTTGAGTACTTAGGGGCTAATGAAATAAAAGGTGCAAAAGTTTGCCCATGCTGTTAATCTACAGCAACCAAATCAAATGTTCCCAAAGATGGATAAACACACTTTAACGATAAATGGACAATGGAATATCCCCTTTACCACTAAAGTGTGTACCGTAGTTCGAGGATTCCCAATCTAACAAACTTTCACTGCATGCAGTCCCAAACTTAGTGAAAACTTCTGATTCTGGTGCTTTCATTAAAGCCCCAAAATGTATGGAGAATCGTCAGGTATGCGGTTTTTTAACTTTCTGTCAAAACAGATGAGAGCAATCTACTGCAATGGCACCAACTAATTTGTTTGTCAAATGACCGATGGTTCCAACTAGGGCAGACATCCTGTGCACCCCAAGGTCCATCCCTAATTAATGCTTTGGGATGTGTTTATGGTAAAATTGGTATTTAAGGACAATGTAAAACTGTCTAGAATCAACACCAACATATTCTCTAAACCTTAATTCCTACTACAACTAATAATACACTGGCAGTGCTTAGTGGTGAGCACTGATGTCTTGCAGCTCTGAAGTCCTGAGTTGATTCCACCCTGTTCTCCCCGTGCTTGCGTGGGAATCTCCGGCACTCCGGTTCCCCCACCATCATAAAGAATACTGATAGGTTGTATGTGTGATAAAGTGATTAGATTGTAAGCTCTTTGGGCAGGGCCTGATGTATGTATACATGTAATTGAAAGCGCTATGGAAGATCCTAGTCGCTATATAAATCCATAATAATAATAATAAAAATAATAATAATTGCAAAACAGCATGAGCCTGACTCTTTCCTTGGACAGAGATAATCACTACTATTTAATTACACATCCTCCATATGTAATATACAGATGTCTGTGTAATATAAAAGACCAGCAAGACAAGTGATATATATATATGAAGATATGACTTTCTCTACACTTACAAATACTGGCAAGAGGGAAAAACTCACATTTTGTTCTCGAGGCAAAGAAAAAATTGCTAAAAAAATAAAAACAATTCGAAAATGAATTTGCAGTTTACAACTATTTCAATTTACTGCTAAAAATAAACTTTGTGAAAAAAACGAATAAACAAATTTCAATTAAAACAAATTAATGTAAAACAAAAAAATTTTTTTATTTCAAATATGAAATTAAATTTTTTATTTCAAATATGAATTAAAATGTACAATATAAATTTGTTCGATTCAAAATTCAGAAGTAATAAAGGTGAATTATTGTGTAGAGATAACGCAATCACTGAAATCCTTTCCACTTGCAATTTGGGATTTTCGGGAAAATCCAAAAATTTAAAATTCAAATGGGAGTTGAAAAATCTGAAAGTTCTGCCTAATATTAAGGTATAATAGCAATGGTACTTAGACCCTCAGGGATCTGGGGTCTGGGGAACACGTATAAATGCCCAAAATCCCCAAATGCCCAAAATCTTAAAAAAAAAAACAACAACCTGGAAATGTTATTTCTAAAAACTAAAAGAATTTCCTATTTTGGCATTCTGCAAGTATTTTTAAAATTTCTAGAATTTTAATTTACAAAATCAAAATGTCAAAAAATATTTTTAGAAATTTTTAAAAAATTATAAAATAGTTCTGCTATTTTTGAAATCTGTTGAGTCCAAGTTCCAGCAGATCCGTGAAATCTGATTCGAATCGGGTCCTTCTGTAGTATTGTGCTTGTAAATTTAAAGTACGTTGTGTCTGCGGGTGCTATGATGTTGTAGCTGTATTACCTTAATTTATAGCTAAAAACACTTTCCCTAATTCTTTGTTTAAACTCCTTGTAGTTCTGTCACATATTATTGGGAGCAGTTCCTACATTCAGTTCATTGTATGTTCTCCGTACAGAGAATGGAAAGAAGAACACAATTTCAATTGTGCCACAGGCGTTAAGCGCCAATATCTTTAACCAATTTTTGGAAGTGCCCTATTTTCCTGAGTTCGCTTGATTCTCTACAAGGCTGGGAAATGAATAGACCTTTCATTTAATTAGAATGACATTTAATTTGATGAGAACTGAGCACTTTTCTTCACTCCATGTCTGTTTCTAAGACTGACATGTTTTTGTATAATTTTAATTCATTGTGAAAATTCCCACTGTACTGAGTAGAAGAATTCATACAGGGAGATTCAATAAAAGTTCTTATCGTTTAAAAGGTGCTAATTTTGCCCAACAATCATCGTTAGCTTTCAATATGTTAAATAAGATCTGATTGGTTGGGGCAAAATTAGCACCATTTTAAACATAAGAACTTTTATTGAAAACCTGTTATTTTTTTTTATCATGTGCTCCTGTATATCTTTTTGGTGTTTGTTACCTTTGGTGTTTAATTACACTTGCCTCATATCCTAGCCAATCAGAATTTAAGCTCCTGTGCAATATAATCCCAATTATTGGTACAGTCCTTAGGGCATACCTCTTTTAGTATGGACAGGGGTGACAACTATCGGATCTTCAAGCTTATCCCCTGCTATTGCCTTTTGGAGTGTACAGGTTTCTATGTTCTTTTTTTAAAGGCTATGTCCACCCTAAAATAAAAAAAATAATTGTGATCCCCCTGGGCTCCCAGCCCCAACCGCATAAATTTTTTTTTAGAAAGCCCCCAAACTCTACTTACCTCCCTTCTTTCCTGCGCCTCGCTCACGGCCCTCTGCTTGTGAGGAAATGCAAGCAGAGGGGCGGGACCGGCAGCCGCGTCTGTGATTGGCTGAGCGGCAGCCAATCACGGACGCGGCTGCCGGCAGCTCACTTCCGCGTGGAAAGCGGAGAGGTAAGTAAAACATTGGGTCACTTTTTAAAATAAAAAGTATGCGGTTGGGCTGGGGGACATAGGGAAGGGATAGCGAAGGGGTTTAACGCTAGGGGGAGGGATCAACGGGAGGGAGAGGGAGGGAGAGGGAGGGAGGGGGAGAAGGCTGCAGCACGCATGGCAGGAACTCCGGGGGCCAGGTAGCAGGCAGTGTCCTATATGGACCTGCTAGCCTCCTGGTGGTCATTTTTGGAACTTTGGGGGGACTACAGGAGAACCAGGTGGAGTTTAGATGTAGGTAAGGATTAAACTACACTACATGGGGGGGCCAGTAGTTGGGGGGATTATAGTTTTTGGGGGTGGACATGCCTTTAACATACCCTTTGATTCAGATCTAAAAATTAATAATTGTTCACATTGTATTCCATGTTAACTGAATCCACAAACTCTGTTATTTAAAAAATTCTCATTTTGAAGTTTTAGACTATAATTAATTACATTGCTGCACCAAAATATATAAAGGGTAAAACACCCCTGTCACTGAACACCCTGTTTGAGGTAAAAGGCTAACCAGGCCACACAAGCTATTTTACAATTGAAGGAGCTTTATTATAAGCACCAGTACCAGCAAAACCTTATCCTACCAAGCAAGCACTGTCCTTGGGATGCGTTCCTGGGATCTCTGCGCTCCACTGCCTTGGCTCCAAACTGCTGGGCTGCTGGTGGTTTTCTCTGGTCTGCTCTGCCTTCCTGGCTCTGTGCCCCTTGCTCTCAAGCTAAAGGACAGGGTAGTGTTTTACGCTCTGAGCATGTGTCCTAGCTCTGTTCTGATTAGTGGGCTAAGCTGCTCTTTTTATTCCCAAATTCCTTTGAAATGTAAATGAGCAACCTTCAACCAGCAGCCAATCATCAGGCTTGTTGAGCAGCAGACCAATAGCGATTACTTATCTCAATCCATCTACCAAGACTTTGTGTCACCAGACTAATTCATTTACAACAGGCAATCCCGGAGTTTTACCCATTGAGCCATCTTGTGCACAAAGGACTAACTGTGATTCCCAACAGTGTGCTTTCCTTCGACTCATCTGCTTAGTGAAGAACCCGGTCTAAGGTGACTGAACTTCATGTGAAGAGGATTTATAGTCTTTTAAACATTGTGAATACTGCACTGAAAGGTTTGCGCTGCTTTCTTACTTTATTTCAATCTAAGTAATTTGTTCCTTTGTCTTATAAGATGGCCATACACTAGGTAGACATTAGATAGAGATTTCTATCCAATGTCTAAAGACCACATTTTACAAGCAGCTTTTTTTATCTTGAGATGTTCCTATCTGACCCATTCATTTTGTGTTCTCAGAGATTGGACATTTATCTTATGAGAGATTGGACATCTGTCTAATATCTTACGTAGTGTATGGGCACCTTTAGACACATTTCCCTTTTAATAGTAAAAAAAATCCTAAATCCTAGTTAAGGTAAAAAAAAAAAAATAAACGATAAGGAAACCACAATAATGAATCAAATCAGATTTATTAACGTGTGGACATGATCACAAGTTTTCAATCAGTGCTGTGATTGGTTTTACTAAAGTCAGTGGTACATTCATATGTGTAGGTGAGCGCAGTATATAGTAAGGTTTCCATGTCTTCCTTAATTACCAGACCCGTGTAGAACCTCCATGTTTCGGTTAATTGCAATGAGCATCATGCTTCCAATGAAAATACTGACCGGACTATCAGCTGATTTTGGTTGACCCGAGGTCCATTTCCGGCACATTAAACACTATTATTGCTCCTACACAGTAAAAAGATAAATGATAACATACCTAGGACCTTTTGTAACGCTAAAAAGCGATATTGCGCCTTTAACGATCGTTAAACCAATCGTTAACTACGTTTGTTATCGGAATTACGATAACCGCGATCGAGATTTACGATCCCCATATAGAATACCTTGTGATAGTTTACTATCGCATGGTATTCGTTCGGCCGCAATCGTACATTATCGATAAGATAATTTAGCAATACCGCGCGTTTACAAATAGGGCCCAAGAGCTGGATTTATTAAAAACCATGATTACTGGTTCTAAATTTCTAGTTTTGCGGACACACTTTCTCATCATTTTTAAAATTTTTTCACTAAATGTATCACTGCATCATTAACCGTATCGCTAACTATCACTTATTGTATCGCTGAACTGTATCACACTTTACTTATGAACCTGCATCTTTATTGTTTTTATATCGCGATGCAAAAGCTAACTTATAGTGACATCATTCCCAATCAATCCAGCCTGCCCAAGGAAAGGCTAAAATACTAGTGCAACTATTTGTATTGGTAGACAGCATAAGGTGTGACTGGAATCCTTTAAGTAGATATTTTTTATTATTAACATTGCTGGGATGGCTCTGGTCATTTTTTGCAGCATGAGGAAAATTCTTAAAAATGGATTAAAGAATCCTGTAATAGATTTATACCCGCAGGACCCCTAAAAACCCAAAGGCCATAATACTTTGACTTTTTCGATATCCCTGAGATATTCATCTTCACTAGCTCTTCTTCCTGGCCCTTCCGGGGTAGCAACTGCCATTTATGGTCATGGTGGTGACATCATGGCCATTGACTTACTGCTGCTTTCTGAACTGTCTGCCCTGCAGCTTTGTGCGCTTGAAACCTTGCAGTGAAGGCGTATGCCTTCTGGACTAGGGCTAGTAAAGATGAAAAGGAATCTCTCTGTTCGGGACATGGAGAAAAGGTATTAAGTCCTTCTGGTACATATCAATTTTACTGTGTGGGGGTGGATTCCCTTAAGTAGATACAGATGGGAAGATGCCTCCATGACAGTGGGTCAGAAGCTTGACTGACAGCATACACAAACCGTTTCTCAGTCTAACTGTTCGTCTCAGGAATTGTGGAATCATCTTCCCATCTGTTCCTAGCTTAAGATTTAGACATTTCATTTAAAGGCACTTTGGCATTATAATCCAGGGTGCACCTTGTGCACAGATATAAGAGTTTGATGCTCCTACAAAAAACAGTTTTGGACTAAAAACACTTTTGCATGTGAGGTCCACATTCTAGTTCTCATTTTACAGGCAGACAATATTAGTTTAGAAAATAAGAATGGAATTGACATCTTTAAATAAAACAATTCAAAGATACTGTTAAGGTGGAAAGTGTTCTTTGTTATGGTATGATTTACTAAGAATGTAATAAGATATATAAAGGTAACAACCTATGCCTGTTAGTAACAAGCCCTTACAATACTTTTATGTGGCCACTCAAACACAACAAAAAGTGTTGTACATAAAATGTAGACTGAGTTTACCACTTACTACTAAGACCCGGTACCACGAGCAATTTTTATAATTGTCCATATCTACAGACGGGTACAGTGTCCTCCTGCTGAAATAGACAGATTGCTTGTGGAAATCAATGTGCACTCGTAAAATTGGCTGCAATCTGCTTCTTAAGGTGACCACACTTAGGCGGATTTTATGTACAATTCGACATACAATCGACATTTCCATCGATGGCCGAAAATTGTACATTTTCCCATTCTTATCACACGACATTAGATCGTAAAATCGAACGTAATTACGATTGTAAAGTCGTTTTTAAGTCAATTGATAAAATGATTGTAGAGTTTTCTGAAGTTCCGATAAAATGTTAATGTTATGTTACCTCACAACAGACGACATCGACAATTAATCACAAAACAATTGAATGTCAAACAATATTTAGGGTAATCTTAGAACAATTAACATTATACACCTGTCTTACAAAGTATCGGTCAGTTTAAGATCATAATCAGATCGTATAGTGTTTGGCCACCTTAAGTCCTATACGAATGTGATATTTTAAATCTCTTATTATTATTAACTGTTGTAGTATCAATTGACCTTTTCAAAATTGCACAATATGATATTATGAAGTCATAAAAGTGTACATGAATTCCCTTTGAACAAAAAAAATCATCAGTGCACTGATATATTGTACACTTCAGATGCTACAGTAATTACTAGTAGCTTATTACTAAAATGGCGTTGTAGCACATTCTTCTCTTTCATCGATTTCCATCCAGACATGACATGGTCTTGAATTTCATCAGGCAACAATTTTGTCTTTTTTTCTTACCAAAGAAGGTATTTTGGAAATAAATAAAGTCTCGAAAAATACAGTATTCAAGGGAATTTTCATTCACTATTCATCCGATGACCAAGAATCTCATTCTTATCTTGAGTCTTTGTAACAAAAGTCCTTCATATTTCTCACTATAGACTTGTTGGTTTTCGGACATCCGTCCTACTTCCCCCACTAGGAAAGACTCGTGTAAACCTGCTTCATCATTAGTTTTGGATATTCGGAGGCAGCAATAACTTTCTTACCTCTGCAGCTAAGAGCACCTCATCTATTCTGCGCTCCCATCTTTAGGCTGAGATGTTTCAAGCAAAGACTGGAAGAAGCCCCCCTTTTAACTTCTGACATAGCGAGTTAATGATAGAGTCCTCTTGAACATCCTCTAAAATGTCACCTTCTAGCTGAAAGGTTTTCTTATTGGAAACTATTATTTCACTGTAGTCCTCCACTGAGTGTCCATTTAATTTCTCCTCTGCCTTGTCCCACATTCACTGTTTAGCTCATGCACACCATTCACTTCTCTGGTTTGTAATTCCTTTGCCGAATACCAAGTCATCCTATTGACAATGTCAGATACATCATCGAGTCAGAAGAAGAATCCTTCACTTCTTCATCCAACTCTTGTCTTCATTTGTAAATCTACCTCTTCGGAGGCTACTAGAATTCGAACATTTTCACATGTTTCCTTGTCTGTATAAGTAAACCACTGGTGTTTCAGAAGTCATTATGAGATTATGTCATCACAGTATTATTTCAGTGGTTGTAAGTTTGCTTTCCTCCATTCAGAAACTGACTTTCGTTGGCATTGTTTGATTGGGTGAGCCCTCATAAGAAGATGTTATAGCTTCATTGTCGATATTCACTGTCTTCTGATGGCTTTCATCATCAGATGAACTGGGGGGGCTAAAAGTGTTGTTTTCAAGACTTTTTGATCACAACATATTCACTTTCATTATGTTTCTATAAAAGTAGCATCAGCAAAACCCAACTGACATTCAGTTGATCCTCTTATTTGTTCAGATACACTGATTGGGTTTTTGACTTGTTCCTCCATAAAATTAGCAAGGTTATCGACTTGCATTTTATGAAATCAACATCACGTTTTCATAATACTCTTCTGAATCCTCAGCATCTCCTAATAAATCTGAGGGTTTACTGCTTTCAGAGAAGTTGTTCCTCACGTCTAAAATAGAACAAATTCTTCTTTAGTCAGCTCTTCAGTTTTACAAATTAACTCAATTTCTTCATCTTCCTGTTTTCAGTTAGAACATCGCTTTTGACTCACAAACCTCTATATGTCTTTATTTTATAGCTGAAATTCCAGATCGGTGCCTACAATCTGGCTGTCAATGGTGATAAATCTCATATCACTTCAAGGTTTGCAGAGGTGTTGTATCTGGCAAGGTTTGTTCTAACTGATAATCGTTGCAATTTCAATTCTTCACTTTTCTGTGAAAACAAAGAGATTCTTGTGAGTCAACAGATCTTCAACTCAGAATTTTCATTTTCCATCTTATGTCCTCTGTTTTTCAGTGGTACCTCCTTGCCATTGACTTGTTCGTCTGTGATCTTTTCAGGGTCTTCCATATTATCATTACATTTGCTTTCAAATATTGAACATTTAATGTTTCTGTAGTTTCTCAGTTAAAATGTCTTTCTTCAATTTCTGCATTATCACTCTCTGTATCTCCCTTTGATTTGAAGTCTTAATATATTCTTCCTCTTGTTGTTCCATGACAATTCGTTTATCTTCTTCAATAATTCAGATTTCCTGACCCCGATTGCTTTGGTCATTTTCAGAAACATTCTTCAGATACCAAACACTGTAGCATCAATCCATTTTGTTGATTGATTCCTTGATAGGGCTAAACCTTGGGAAATGTTTTCAGACAACATTGCTTCATGACATCATCCTCTCCCTCTATGTTTTCTACACATTGTTCAAGTGTTTGATGTTCTGTACATTTCAATGACAATGTTTTCATCCACCCAAAAGTTCTTTCTCAACTTGACCATGATGAATTTTCCCCCCATTGTTGCTACTCCACTTTAACTGAAATCTTCACTTGTACAACATTTCATTACTTTCAATTCCTTATTAGAGTTTTCATTCTATTCTCTGTGATTTGATCATCCAGAGCTAAGTTTCCATTATTTCCTCACTTTCAACAAGTTCTTACCTTTCCATTGATTTCCATTCATGGTTTTTGGTCCATTAGAGGAATCTACCTGTTTCTTGTTCAAATATAGAATCTTGCTGTTTAGTTTCCTCTGGCCAATCCTCATGTGTACAAATCAAATCACCCTCAGTTTGATCAAACTCTTCTTCTGACTATTTGAATGATCCGGATCACTTTCCTCTAACATTATGCTGTCTCCTGGTTTTTTTGTCTCCTTGAAATATTCATCTTGTTCTGGTTCTTCATCTTCCATCAGCATATTCTGATCAAGGTCTTAGGTGAAATCGCTTTCACTTTCGGAAGCACATGGCATTTGATCCAAAACATGAGACCTTATATCCTCTTCTCTATCCTTTATAGAGTCTCCAACTTCCTCCATTTCACTTCCTCCATATCATTACATTTATGTTTTCAACTCTATCATCACTAGATAGCTGTTCATCATTATTTAAGTCAACCTCTTTGGTTCTTTTGTACTTCCTGCAGACATTCTTCATTATATAAGCTTCCTTCTGCTTTCATTCCCTAATCATCAACTTCCTGTTCAAATGACTGTTTAATTTCCATGCTCATGGTCAACCCCTCCTGGTCAAGAGCTTCAGCATTAAATGATTTTCCAAATTATCATTCTTTGACTTTCCTGATCATTTCCTTTTAATCGCCATCATCTCCACACATATTTTTCATCTCCCATCTGCCCGACTGTTTCCTGTGTCATTTCTATTTCATAACCTTCTCATCACTGCTTTATCAGAAAATGTTCCTGTTCCTTTTCATTTGTCTCATCCTGCCTCTTCACTATCAAGTGTGGTGATTAGTGTCCTCCTCAACATACCCTGTTTCTTTGTCTGTAATTTATCTACAAAATATTTGCTTCTTGTTAGTCCCAGGAATTGTTCATCGAGTAGCCCTGATTTGATTGTCACTTAACTGACCACATACTTCTACATGATAACTGGTCCCCTCTCCTCCTTCTGACAGTTGCAGGACCTCTTCTGGATAGATTAACTTGGTAGTTGATCCAATGTTGCTCATTAATCTGAACACTACTTCGTCAGTGCAGTTTGTAATGTACGGGATAGACACCATTCAAAGTGTCCACAAACATGATCACTATTAAATGATTGGAAATCTCAGAATCTGTGTTTGTGGTTGATCAGCCAATCATGAACAACACGATGTTCATTTCCCAAATACTATTGTGTGTTTACTTATTATTTCAGGTTTCTTTATTATTTTTTACAGTTATATTCTGAATCGTTTTTTTCAAACGAACCAGTGCTAGTGCCCTGAAATCTTCATCAAGTTCAGTTTCTTCTGGGATTCTAAGAAAGTTATCAGTATTCTTCATATGGCTTTGTTGATGAATGTTAAAACTTGGGTTACTTCTCTTCAACACCTTGTTTTATTCCATTTTGGCTCACTTCCCACAAAATGAAAAGTGATTGGTTGTTCCAGCGATTGGTTTGTCTCCATTTTCTTTTGACCTTTCTTTTTCCCCATTCTTGATTTGAAAATATCTTCGTTTTGTCCAAGACCAGAGGGAATATTGCTGACAATCGTCCTCTAATGCCTTTAAACGAGTCCAAACAATCTAATTCAAAATCCTTTCTTTTTGGCTGAAATTTCAAATGGCTTCCATCATGATCCCACTCATCTTTCTTGGTGATTTGCATTCAGTAAAATTGCTGTTACTTTTTGAGGCATTCAGGCTGTCAATGTCCTTCCTAATGATCTGTTGATCGACAGATGTAGACAAGCTCATGGGAATTAGAGTGTGTAACGTTTCTTCTTTGTTTTCCTTATGGCTACCAGATGGGGGCCTTTCAGCTTAGGTAATGTTTAGCATCTTAACTTGAGGTAATGCGGTGATTTCAGGCCTTGACACATGCAGCACTGAACAACCTTCTGAAACTCTTTGGTAACGGGACTTGTCTTGTGGAAACTGCAGAGCTTTTTAATATTGAGAGATTGTTTAAAGGTGGTCTGAAAAGTTCTTTTTTCTTCTTTCTTCTTTATACCGTAACTTTGCCTTTGATCCCTGGACACGGGCTTTCTTGTTACTCAGATTGTCGTCTTCTGATATTTTCCACATGGAATCTAAAATGAAACACAAAATGTAAGGAGAGTTTTCAGAAGTATTTTGTTTAAAAGTCACGCTAGCTGTTAATCTGCTGTAACTAATCAGATGGTATCCTAACTGCAGTCACCTTAAGAAGCTAAAATCTATTGGTTCCTGCAAATTAATAGCTTGGGTAAACTTTTGCACCTCTTATTGTATCAGCCCTTCAGTCTAATGGTCATCACAAAACATTGGATTATAGATAGCCATAATGAAAACAGAACACAGAGGTGTATATACTGTAGAACGAAACCTAGCTCCACTTAAGAGATGATTTTAGCAATTTAGTTATCCTAAATCCTGGCCAACACACCAAATTATACAGGACCAATAAGATTTCTGATTAGAAAATCTTACATTTTTACATTCATTGTTTATGATCTGGACTAACGCTGTTATAAAATCTAGTTATTATTTTTTTTTTAAATCAATCAGTATGTCATCTCCCATTTTATAATCCACTTTTATCTCGGATTGCCCTAGCGACCAGAACACTGCAAACTGCACAAAGTAACAAGCTTCCTATTCGAACTGGCTCTGTTCCTTGGCTGACCAAAGTTCCTGTGTGGGTTGGATCAAGTACAAGAAAGAGTATGGAGGGAAAAAACTTTTCAGGCTTGTGGCAGTTTTAAAAATGATTAGAGGTTTGGGGTTGGGGCTGATGATGCAGCTAATGATCTGTCCCAGCAGTGGGCATGCTCCAACCTTAAGGGCATGTCCACCACCCAAACTATAATTCCCCCCACCACTGGGCCCCATCATGAGTGTAATAAAATCCTTCCTCACATCCCAGCTCCATATGGTTCTCCTGTAGTCCCCCCCCAAAGTCCCAAAAACTACCCATCGAGAGGATAGCAGAGTCCATATAGGACTCTGCTCCTGTCCTCCTCAGGAGAAGTTTGGCATGCGCACTGCAGCCCTTCTACCCCTCCTCTCCTTCCCTTCGTTTTGGACTCCCCCCCCTAGCTACAAATCCATTTTATATGTGTAGGGCTGGTCCCCACCCCAACGCTATATTTTTATGTAAGAAAACTTCCCCTATCTACTTACCTCCGCTTTCCTCCGCCATTCAGATCTACCGGCAGCGCGTCCGTATGTGGCTGCCTCTCAGCCAATCACAGACTCGGCTGACGGTCCACCCTCTGCTTTCTGCTTGTCATTTTCGCGCAAGCAGAGGGACAGGCAAGTAGGGGGTGGAAAGAGGGAAGGTAATTAATGTTTTGGGGTAGTTTCTTACATTAAAAAAATAGCGCTTGGGCTGGGGGACTAAGGCCTACACTATATAAAAATAGGGTGGACATACCGTTTAAATTTTGGAAGAAGGCCCCCATACTGGTTGATGTCACATATCGCAGCGATAGCTAGAAAAACACCCTTTATACTGCTGTAATTTTGATACACTGCAGCTAGAAGCATGATCCTGAAGTCTTTTAAAAGGAAGACTCTGTGATAAAGGCCACTTGTATGGAGACCATAGTTCCCCTTTAAAGAAAAATTATTACAGGAAAAAGCCACAGAAGTGCAGGGTAAACACACAAATCCTTACAGACGTATGTTTCCATTCTGACCATGGTTGCCACCATATTGTCCTTAATTCTTATTGAAATGAGTTGCCTGCTCTTAAGCTAATCTAAGCTTAAGAATACATTTCTTAGGCTTTAGAAGCATACCTCAACCTAGCAAGTGCAATTCAATAAATGAACATCCAACAAACAGCTGGAGTCCAACATTATCCGCTGCTATTGATTGGTTAAAAAATACAATCTTACCATGAAGAACACTTGATGCTTACGATCTGAGTCCGGCATCTCAAATCTTGTACTTTCTACCTCTGCTAGAGATCTACAACAAAACATAGACATCACCCATGTGCTTTGATACTATATAAGAATACAATTAATTGTTAAATAATACTCCCCCAAAGTACAATGAAATGTATGTGCAAGAAACCCCCCCCCCCCAAAAAAAAGCACGAGACCACAAGGGTTCGTACTGAGGTCTTGGTAGTTGATTTTAAAGGGTAAATGGCAGTCCCCATATCTTAGACTGCCTAGATGATGCCTCTAACTTTTCTGAATCTTAAGTTTTTGGCTTGTAAGTACATTTCCAGACTCGCATATCTCTTTTACAAGCCTCTTCCCCAAACTAATCTATCTTTCTGAATCTAGTTACTAACCTGCAACCATTTCTTTCCATTCCTCTACCTATGCATTTTTAGAGAGAGGAAAATAATATTTCAAAGTTTGTGGGCAGGGCTTAGATTCTCTGTCCCAACAGTGGGCATGCTCCAAGCTTAAACTTGGAGGCAGACCCCAAGTGCTGGTGATGTCGCGGAGAAAAAATATACTCTTTAGCAAGAAAAATATACTATTTATACTGGTTGTAACTTTAGATTGACTGCGCTAGAAACATATGGAGTCATTTTAAGGTAGAAATGTGCAGTGTGCCCTTTCAGTAAGGCCACTTGTATGGGACCACAGTTCCCTTTAATTGTCTTAGGTAGGGATGAACATGCCCTATAAATTGTAATTTTTATTTATTTATTTTAACAGGGAAACATACACAATGGGGGATTATATATCTCATCAAAACAAAGTCTGCCTACTATTAAAGGGCATGTCCACCCCACAAACTAAAATTTAACACCTTACTGGCCACATCAAGTATTTAAAACAATCTTTACCTTACATTCCTGCTCAAAATAGTTCCCCTGCTGTGCCCCTCCAAAGTCCAGGAAACTGCTGTGTAGTAGCAGTGTGTGACTCATGACTGTGCCTGGACTTCCTCAACCTCATCAAGTTGAGGCATGCTCAGTGCAGCCCTCCCTGCCTCTCAGCCCAATCACGGACGACGCGGCTGCGGTCCCGCCCCCCTGCTTTCAATTCCATGCAAGCAGAGGCCTGAACACTGCACGGAGGAGAGAGGGCAGGTAAGTAAAATCGTGGGGACTTTCTAACAATTATATTAATGCGGTTGGGCTGGGGGAGCATGCCCTACCACATATCAAAAGTTAATTTTGGGGTGGACATGCCCTTTAACACTATGTAGCCATTTCCAGTAATAAAAACACATCCCAAGATTAACGTTCAGCCCATAACATAGTTTAGCACAGGCAGTTTTTCAGTTCCATTATAAAGTTCCTTAACTTTTTACTGAATTTAATAGTCTTTGCTTCATAGAAATTGCATCTCTCATAACCACAACACAATGTTCACAGAAACAAGATTATTGTAACCCCTTGAGTTTGTCCTACTCAAAGCATTTTATTGAAGACTTATCTATACCGCAATCCAGAACATAATAGCAAAGGTCAAGAAGAAATCCTTTGGCTTTGCCCACAGTGAGAAGTATTCTAATGTTAATCACCGCCGCTTTTTTTGTCTGAGACCAGAAAGAGGAATGAAATACAGTTGGCCAGTGTCAATACGACAGACCCCAGGAAGTGAGAATAGAGCTTATGGTATCAGTGTGGGGTCAGGAGCCTACGTGTATCAGTGGTGAAAGGAGCCTACGGGTATCAGTGTGAAAGGACTATGGGTATCAGTGTGAAAGGACGCACTACGGGTATCAGTGTGGAAAGGAGCCTAAGGGTAATCAGTGTGGAAAGAGGCCTAGGGTATCAGTGGAAAGGAGCTACGGGTATCAGTGTAAAAGGAGCCACGGGTATTAGGGTGAAGGAGCCTACGTATCAGGGTGAAAGGCCTACGGGTATCGGGTGAAAGACCTACGGGTATAGTGAGAAAGGAGCCTACGGGTATCTGTGCCCTACGCCTGACCCAGTAGGGAATGTTTTGTGGGAATGTATATTATTAGCACGGCAGGTCAATAATTCTGTTGGACAAGCGCACACTTTATCAATGTCAGATTTATAAGTGAGTAGGATGGTGAAAGGATTTATGAAATCATTAAAGGGCATGTTCACCCTTAAAACTAAAAAACTGGTCAATTGTCAGTTACCTACCTCAACCCCAACTGATATATTTATTCCCTTTATTACCTGCGTTACAGATATTAAAAATATTATTGCCCCCATTTTAGCAGAGTAAGCTGGCCCCTCCCTCCATGCTGTCAATCAAGACTGTGATTGCTGACTCTACACAACAAGCAATAAATTTCCCGGAGCAAGGAAGGAGGCAGATACTTTTGCTAAAAGGAATACAACTTCTAATTAAAAAAGGAGTTAGATGCAGGTTTTTTTGTTTTTAAAGGGGGATATGCCCTTTAATAGTTTCAATTGGCAAGAAGTCAGATTAAGGTGCAGAGTTTTTTCTCCATTTTGGAAACAATGAATTTTGCACAATGTTCCTTAAACTGAGCCTGAATATTCAAAGATCCGCGTGCTAGTGCAGTGACAGTTCGCCTTGCCTGTGCCTCTAATCCATGTGAATAGGCACATGTGTTTCAGAGTGTCTGTCACTGTGTCAGAGTGTCGGGGGGAGAAGCATGAGCTATAAAAAGGTAGGAGTTGTTTATCCTACCTCCCAGAAAGTTCTTTTTTTCTGGATTTTTTTTTTTTGCAGTTTTAGGGCATTCGTACGATCACTGAGGATTGGTGATTATGAATTGTGTAGGAGGAGGTAAACTGGCACATCAAGGTTAAGCTCCACCTGTGCTGGACCATGAACGGCAAGGGTAAGGTCTTCTGGCAGAGCTTGGTGATGCCACTTCACATAGGACCCTTATCAGCCGATGTGGGTTATTACTTTTGAAAATGTAACTTTAGAAGTTTCAGTTGCAGTGATCAAAATCTGAGTTGCTTTTGTATCTTCCCCCAAGATTTTATTTTGCATCTATTCTTTAGTTCATCTAGCACAAGGAGTCTTCATCAAGCACAGGGAACATAAAAGACGTAATGATTCCTGAAGCGTTGATTGGTCTGATTCGCCCTTTAAAAGATTTTATTATCTTAACACCAAGGTCTGTGCAGACGGTGAGACTCTGGTTCCTATTTGGACTGAAACTGATTTTTATCCTAAAGCTTTGGTTTGTCATTATAATTCACGCTGCTGCTATTGGTAACATGTGGGGGTTTAAACAACAGGAAAGCGTGGGGGTATTGTACAAACCCTTAACTTTGTAAGGGTCACTATACTTCACTAAAACACTTTACATTATCTGAAACTACTATTTGAAAAAAGTAAAATGCTGGTACACACATATTTATCTGGCTTGCTGTCATTAAATTATTAATGTTTAGTGAGTGCTCCTAATTCCCCTCCCACCCTCCCTTAATCACTGCCTCCTGTAGTTGTCGTGACACTTATAAGTTCTGCACAGCCTCCCCAGGATACTGCTCTGCTTAACATCTCCCTCTTTTTTCTTTTCTTTGCTGATTCTCTTAAATGTTGTAGAAAGTGTGCTGTCAGGCAGCTAAGAGGTCAGGGATGGTGTCACATAGCATATTCCTGCTTATGGAGTGACAGGTCTTTCCCTGTAAATGCTGTGATTTCAAATGATGATTTCTCAGAATCTACTGCTCAGATATAAAATCTGAAAAAAAGTTTTGAAGGCAGTGGGAACTTACTGTATCTAAAGGTACACTTTTTGAAAGTTACATTTTTTATACTTTAAAACATGACTGTTCCAAAGGCTGGAAAACATTGAGGAGAAACCAAGTGTAATTAGGCTTCTGCCATGAGTCTTAATGCAGTTTAGATCCACCCTGAATACCATTCATTGGTGGAGGAAGAGATATTGTCCTTTAAATGTGCCATACACATGGATTTCCAAAGCAATATGACGACAGATTCACATTAGTATCTGTCACCATTGTGATGGGAACCGCACACATGGACATGACTGTCGCCATCACGCGGTGGTTCGGACAGCCATGAACGACCAATAGTATCGTCTCTCTTACTTCAGTTCAAATAGGGAGCCATACACAGACTGAAATTTCTGTCTTTCCAGACTGACCATACTGCCGCCATATTTTTGGCATTAGGGTTGGTCGGTTACGGCCCCCACACACTGCCAATATTAGGTAAATCCCATCAGCCCACGCTGAGATTTACCTAATATCCAGTGAAGTAACTACCGCCCCTACCACCTCCACCCCATAGTAGGCCTCACAAGCCCCACACCTCCTGTTTTAAACAGCTGATCGGGCGTATGAATGAAACATGACACGGATCAGCTGCTTAAAGACCAGACCCAACTACGAAAGATGAATGAACCAGTTTTCAGGTCCGGTCTTTTAAACACTGGATTGCGCGTATGTTTCATTTATCAGGTGTTTTTAAACAGGAGGTTGAGGTGTGGGGAGGGGTGGGTCGGGTCCAAACCTCCAATCTCACAGGGGGCCCTGCAGTTTACCCCTGCTATATGTATGGGGATATGTATATGTAGGGGAATGATTGGGAGACCTAAACCACAGCTTGGAAACAAAGATACATTCCCCCAACATTTTTTAGAAATCCAAGACACATCCCAGAACAATATAGGATGGGCCAACCATCATAATGTCTTGCATGTGTATGAGCTTTAGTTTTTCCCAATGACCATCAATATACATTTTACAGATAATCACATAGCACAGATCTGTTGGGCACACAGAAGATTTGTGGGTCCACAAAAAAAGACAGAAACTATTAACCTTTATTCTCTTTAATGTTCTTGTTACCTGTAAGTGGCCACTTCCAAGCTGGAGAGACATCTTAAGTGCATGAGCGGTTGTCTGTCCTCGAGAACTTCAGCAATCTGGCTCTCAATCTTGTTTCTCCCTTTTCCAAAGTTTCAACCTCAAGCTGCAAAAAACCGAAACAAAAAATGATCAATTAGAAAGTTAGAAAGCTGGCAAACATAAGGCTAACCTAAAAGTTTCCACCTCCCTTCAAGCTCTCCAAGCTTTTTATACAAGCTTGGACATGCTCACATGCTTAGAGAGACAGCTATTGTAATAAGTTCTTTCATGATGATCTCATCTGTTACTTCAGTGACTGACAGCTTTAACCAGAAGAATCAGAAAGCAGAATAAGTTAACAGAATATCAGGTAGCATTTCAGGTTAGACTTTCATTTCTCAGTTCGAAACTATTGCACTTTGGGGGGTGATTTTCATTTGCAGGGTGAACATGCTCATTAGGGCCGTATTTAACGATTGTTAATTTTTAAACGATCGTTAATTTCCAAACTTTAATCTCCGATCGATGTTAATGGTTACCGATGCTTAAATCTACGATAACGAAATCGTGCTTTGCGATACCCATAGAATACGTTGCAGTAGTTTACTATCGCACGGTATTCTCTACCGAACGTTCGGGAATTACCGAATGTTCGTCCGTTACATTCACTAACCCATTTCACTAAAAAGCGATACCGCGGCTTTATAAATACGCCTTAAGCTCAAAAAACTCCCCCAAACATTATACTATGTTTACTGCATTGCAATCAGAATGAGGTATATTAGTGTATAAAAATGCAATCCCTTCAATAAACAATATTCTTGTTAGACGGCACTGGACAAGATTTCCTATCCAAGGGCGTAAAGTTGCAATATAACTATTAAAGGGCATGTTCTCAGCCTAAAAAACTTTCATAGAAAATGTTTACCAACCCCTCAACAGGTTTCGCATTAACTTACATTCCAAAGATGCCCCTGAAGTGTCTTACCTAACCTGGTCCCTTGGCACCTCCTCCTCTCTCTGCGGCTGACCGCCTCCCTCCCCCCAGTGCCACTACTCCGCTCCCCAACCCTAACTGATGTCACTGTGCCACGCCTCCTCGTCACGCCCCCTACCCCCACCCTGCCCGGAAGCCTCAAATGGCAGGGTGGGTTTTCTGTTTCTGCAATTACCTGACAGCTGTGAACAGGAGGTAGAGAGCAGGGGGCAGCGCCCAGCGGGGACACATTAGGGCATCTCGGATGTTGGATAATGTGAACCCTGGTTGGGGGGGGTTGAACATTCATGGAACCTTTAGCTGGAGATGCCCTTTAAATAGTGTTGTACTTCACATTGGTGCTGTTCATACTTAAAAAGATATTTTATTTTGAACTATTAGAGCAGAAATTTCGAATTAAAATGCAGATTTGTGATTCCTTATATCATAAAATCTGTCACTGCAATAAAGGTGGCCATTACACATTCCCTTCGATCCTATTGGGATTTGCAGACTGATACTGCGTATGGGATCGGTCGGGGCCACGTATTCGGTTTACCACCACAGTCTACCGGAACATTCCAAGGGGATCGGTGCACATGTGATCGTAATTGGCACCTAAAGCCCCGCAGTCCTTCCTACCGTCTCTCACTCAGTGAGCTTCACCTATGGATGGGAATATTTTTAATGGCTTACAGGGGGAACAAAGCCTGAACGTCCTCTCCATACAGGGACAGACAGAGGGACGTCCACCTAATATCAGCCTATTGCTGCCCATACCTATTACACCTTACCGTGACATCAGAAGTTTCCTCCCCATGTTCAGCTCAGCCTCCCTCACTGACAAAGCTCAGGCGTATTAATGTAGTATTAATGGTAGTATTATGTAGTATTAATGTAGTATTACTGTAAACTAGGTTCACATGAACGTCTATCTTCCTTCTCGCCCTCATTTCCAGCAATGTTCAAGCATTGGGGCGAAGCAATAAAATGTGGACCTAGTTTCCTTGGCATTCTGTTCCTGATCTTGAGGTCAAAATCAACATAATATCCAGGGAGTTTTTATGTTTCCTTTTACTTTAGCAACAATTTAGGCCACATTGTATTAGTGAATATTATCCTACCCGCCAAGATTCCTCTTTAAATAGGTACACTATTGGAAATGCATTGCACAAAGCTGTGCTAAGATCATGTTAACTTCTATATCCTCCTCCTGCAGCTCTGTACTGTGCTGTTTGTATGAAGTAATGGTGGTGTTAGAAGGGGTTGTCACCTTTTGCATTGAGCCCCAATCTACATCTGCAAGGCTAGCACAGTTTATTAAACACACATCACCCGATGGAATCCATAATAGATAGAAGTAGGCAGCCCACGGAGGTAAAATCAACTATTTTATTTCATTCATTAAAAACATCAACAGTCCATCAACACTAACTAGTACGCTAGAGGTGGAGGAAACGTCTGGCGCGTTCGTGACATAGTCACTTCATACAGAGACAATCAGCCCGATGCACTGAGATCCTCTATCGGCAACTCGGTGCAAACACGCCCGGCGATGCTATGTGCCAATAGCGGCTCTCAGTGCATCACTATCAGCTGACGTTTAACAGTGTCGCAATGGAATGGCACTTCGGCATTTAACAATCCGTTGCGGCAGCTGCGTGGTTACCTTTAATATAACAACATAACATCGGTTTTGCGTGACTTAAACTCCAGAACAGGATGGTCGCCTCTTTGGTCATTGGCCTGAATGTGGCATTAAAACCATGCAGCCTGTATTGTGCTTACAATGTAAATGAAGACCAGCCATTCATTGTGTAGATTGTATGCCGTTTGGATCTTAAGGGCTCCCCCGCTGTTGTCCTCGGACAGGCCTGATGGCTCTGTTTCTATGCATGGAGTATTAAGTCCATCGGAACCTCTTAGAGGACCGCGGCGGGGGGGGGGGGGGCGAGGATTGGTAAGTGGCTAAGTGCCTTACCTTTGTTCCTGGCTCCTGAATGTTTATTTGAAGAACGGGGGTATGACAATACCTTACCTCCTGTTTTTCATAAAACTGAATACAACCTTTTTTTTACCAATGAGATACCCTTTAAAGGGAAATCTCAGCCACAAAGCAGGGTGTGATTCTGTCCTCTACTTGAGAAAGGAGAACTAAACTACTATAATCAGAGCCCAATAAATTATAAAACAGATTTGTCTACTAAAACCTGCACTGTTAAATAATGTTCCATTAGCGTGTACATTAGCCAGATATACAACAGGTCGATATTACAATTGTACCCTCAACACAACGCAAAGTAGCTGAAAAACCAAGTCGATCTCTCCAGGATACGGATACAGGGGGAAACTCAGTTGTCTAATTCGCTGTTCCTGTAGCCCTGTAATAAAGTTAGTGGCCTAAATGAAATTACGGATAGTGAATTACTAGCCATCTGCCAGACTGATAAATACTGCGAGTGAAAACCCCATCTGTTTCCTTTCCATATAGATTTAACCTATAAAACTGAGTGACTGCATGTGCAGTTACAACCTTATTGTGAGAGCGGCATTATTGATTCATTATTTATTACCCCGTTTTTTAGTTTTCTGGTCCTGTTAAGCTAAGTACACACGTTTCAATTTATCCTCCTGACCGACCGTTCAGACTTTCAACCGGTCGGCCAGGAGGAAGGACTGTCGGTCGCGGCAAAAGTTGTGCTAAGACAGGTTTCCCTTCATGACCCTCCCCCTTAGCTCTATACTAATGTTATTTCTATAAATGAACTAATAAAGTTGTGATATTGATAAATTACACAAGCTATGCTAAGATCAGTTCACTTCTACCCTCCCCGCCCTCTGTACCTATGTTATTTCTATAAATGTAACTAATAAAGTTGTGATATTGATAAATACATTACACAGAGCTGTGCTAAGATCAGTTCTCACTTCATTGGACCCTCTCCCTGCAGCTCTGTTACATGTTATTTCTATAAATGTAACTATAAAGTTGTGATATGATAAATTACACAGAGCTATGCTAAGATCAGGTTCACTTCATGACCCTCCCCCTGCAGCTCTGTACTATGTTATTTCTATAATGGTACTAAAAAAAGTTGTGATTGATTACATTACACAGAGCTGTGTCAACGATAGGTTCACTTCATGACCCTCCCCTTGCAGCTCTGTACTATGTTATTTCTATAAATGTAACTTTAAGTTGTGATATTGATAATAATTACACGAGCAGTGCTAAGATCGTTCACTTAATTATCCTCCCCCTGCAGCTCTGTACTAGGTTTCTATAAATGTAATAATAAAGTTGTGATATTGATAAATTACACAGAGCTATGCTAAGATCAGGTTCCTTCATGCCCTCCCCCTGTAGCTTCTTACATGTTATTTCTATAAAATTACCTAATAAGTTGTGATATTGATTAATACATTACACAGAGCTGTGCTAAGATCAGGTCACTTATGACCCTCCCCCTGCAGCTCTGTACTATTTATTTCTATACAATGTAACTATAAAAGTTGTGATATGATAAATAAATTTACACAGGCTGTGTGCAGATCAGGTTCACTTCATATCCTTCCCCCTGCACGCTCTGTAACTATGTTTGTTCTCTAAAGTGTAACTATGTACAGTAGTGTGGGTACACCAAGGAGGGGATTTTGTCCCAACCAACCATTTGTCCAGAATCGATCATTCAAACTGGGAAAATCGATTGCACACGGCCAACAGTTCGCCATAAATAGTTGTTGTCGGACCGATTCACAGGCGGACTGATACACGAAAATAGCGGTTGGTTGGCCTGAAAAACATTGTGGTGGTGACCTTTGCGATGCGATCCTTGATTGAAAAGCCGATCGATACACATTGTTTGGTGCGATCACATGACTAAGCTATACGGTTCCCAAAAAATGAACAGGGATCGCATGGTGAGTGGGCCACCAAACGCATGAACAGCGTGTGGCCGCTTAGTGTGACTTGGACCCTTAGGTGGTGTTCGTACTAAGATTAACTTTGCCAGTATCACACAGAATTGTTTATAGAAATATCAAATTACTACACAGAGAATAAATAAATATGCAGGGTTTTGATATGAAGTGAACCGGATCTTAGTACAGCTCTGTGACCATGTATTTCTCAATATCAAAACGTTTATTAGTTACACTTATAGAAAAACCATGTACAGAGCTGTAGGGGGGAGTAGGAAATATGAAGTTAACTGATATTAGTACAAGCTCTGGCACTGTATTTCTCATAAAAACTTATTATTCACTTATAGAAATAACATAAGTACAGAGCGTAGGGGGAGGGATATGAAGTTGAACCTGATCTTTAGTACACGCTCTGTGCAATGTATTATCAATATCACAAACTTATTAGTTACCCTTATAGAATACATAGCTCACCGAGTTTAGGGGGAGGATAATGATGTGAACCTGATCTTAGCACAGCTTGTGTATGTATTTATCATATCACAACTTTATTCGTTTAATTTATAGAAGATAAATAGTACAGAGCTGGCAAGGGAGGTGTCATGAAGTGCCTAGATCTTAGCACAGCTCTGTGTAATGTAATTTCTAAATGTCACAACTTTATTAGTACATTTATAGAAATTAACATAATACAGAGCTGCTGATGAAAAGGAGGATAATGAAGTGAAACCATGATCTTACGTCAGCTGTGTGCAATGATTTATCAGTGCTGTATCAATTAAGGGAAATGCTGGTCAATAGTCAAAAACATGAGGCACCTTTTAATCTCATTATTGAAAGATCCTGTAGGTTTTCAAGTTTTCTAGCTTCCCTTTATGACAGCGAACACGTATGAAATCTCATGCTGCAGTGCTAAGTGCCGTTACATGTAAATACATTCATACTTGCGGTGGTGCTGATGAATGCAGCTGCATCACCTCCCAAGGCATACTAACAGCCTTTTGTCATGTAGCTTTCATGGCAAGGTTAAGGGCCACACTAGGCAATCGCATGAGATCGTATCTCTAAAGAAAAATTGCATGCGCAGGCGTTGCAATGCCAAGCGGTGTGTTTCTCCTCCCAGAAAGCCCAGGATGCTGGAAATTGTAGTTTAAACTGTTCGTTCATGTTATGCTTTCATCATAACGCTGTGCTTGGGTCGATTTGCCATACTTCCAAATTCATTCAAAGGAGCCATTTATTTAATGTACACTTCAGCAATTCCATCACATAACAGTGGGGAAGGATGGTCCCATCCATACACATTAAGCCTATTCCAGACAATATGGACTGTCCCAGCCACAGACAGCGGGTCCACTTTGAACTAGGGCCCGTAATTGATTACTGGATATCAATTAACCTCACTGTCACTGCTAGAGGCCATCCATTCTATCTATGGATTATGTCCAGTATAGTAAAGCTTGTTTACTTAAAAGGACATAGTCCTTTATAGTAACAGCGCACGTGGCTATTCTTGTTAATCGCGTAGCCCCAATGTCAAGCGGCATTCTAACCATTATTAATGCTATTTTGCAACAGTATGGTAGCTCCCACCAGTTCATATAGAAATAAATATATTGATATTTATCCCCTGTATTTCACTGATAAATGGATAAGACACGTTTAGAGATAATTATTTCCCTAATATTATTTCTGGAGTCGTTCTATATAAAACCTTTTATTCGCTTGTATATATAAAGAGTAAAATTCCGATTTTACAATAAACTGAATTTACAGAGTAGATCTTTTAATAAATGACAAATAATAACATTGTTTAGAATCTGGTGGGGGGAAAACAGCAGTAACCTAAGGCGGGGTACACAGCCTTAGAAAGTGTTAATCACCCCCCCTAACCCCACATATCTATACCTTGTTCAAAAAATCCCTCACAATCGGGGACTTCCTCCCCGGTCCCATGACCGTCTGGCCGCCTGCTTCTCTTTCAAGTCAGAGGGCTTATGCGACTGACAGTTGTTTCTACGTTCTGGTACGCGGTGTCAGTAGTTGGGCCTGAGTTCAATGTTGCGCTCTTAACTGGACAGCCGCAACCAGGAAGTGAGCAATCTTTCACCGCAAAGCAGAGGAGGATGGCGAAGGAACTGGTCAGGTAAGAGACTCTGGCGTATTTTGAAAGGTATATATATGCGAAGTGGGGTTTGGGGGGGGATTAACATTTCTTACGTTTTTTTTTTTTAGCTGGACAGCCCTTTAAAGTTGGTACGATTGAGCCTGACTATTCTGTCGACAAGGAATTAAGATGGCCGTACTGAATTTTACTCAGCCAGTGATGTGGTCATAAAGGTGTTAGACTGGCTAGATTCCCCAATATGTCCGGATGCTCAAGCAAGTGATTTTTGGTCAGGTTGGAAATTACACCAATAATTTTTGAGCTGATCAAACAAAATAAAAAAAACCTGAGCTGTAAATATTGGATCGGTGTGCAGCATCGAACCCTAAACCCAACTAGATCTATGAACAAACCTGTATATTGGAATACATGGAATTGATGATCATGTGTACACGATACTACAGTAAACTGATTACTGCATTTGGGCAAGAGCTAGATAAATAAATGTATAGTGCAGTGATTACAACACCTGTAGCTTTTCTCTCTTCCTTCTGCTCCTGGCATTGCTTACAGAAGATCCTCCAGGGTTTCCTTCTATTCTCTCTTGAGAACTCACTATCTTCTATCCAGGTTTGAAGAGAAGACGGTAGTTGTTTGTTTCTTCCATCACCTCCTCGGTTTCTCGTTGGCTTCGGAACGGGAGGTTTCCAGCATTGAAACTTCGCTTTGTGGTACTTCCTCCACGCCCCATGCAGATATCTGAGAGTTTCTAGCATAGTACTTTCCCACATCTACAGTTTGTAGGCAAGTAGGAGTAGCCCCTGGAAATTCTCAACTTTTGGGAGAATTTGAGATTCTTCCTCCCATTAAAGCTTCTCTTCCTCGTGTCTTTGAGGATACCTCTAACTCAAACTCAAGCTGCCAGGCCTTCCTCCAGCAGTTCTGTGACTGTCTCTTCTTCCAGCAATTTCTTTACTTTCAGCCAGTTCTTTCTTTGCATCTTCCCTGGCTTGCTTTCCACAGACACCTTTGTTTTCAAAAATTCCATCTCTTTGGGAAATGCCATTCATCGCTCCATACTCTGCTGGACCATTTCCCTGTGGGCTGTCGTCCAGTAGCATCCCTCAAACTCATCATTTCTTCTCGTGGGTTACTTCTGTTTTCCAGATCTTTCAGAACTTGTGCTTCTACATTGTGGTCTCCACTGGTAGAATTTCATTTTCTTCTTCCAGGCTTTGATCTGTGATAGCATAGGTTCAAGTCTTTGGTTAAGGTCACCATTTGAGTGGGATTCGTCTCCCAGAGATTACTGATGCCAAGTAGCCTTCCAGTATTCACTTCTTCACAGGTCAGAGTTTCCACTAACGCAGGAGAAAGGGAGGAGGGGTTTCTTCATGTGGAAGACCTGAATGAAGCGAGACGATGAGAAAGTGACTAAGGATGAGCAATGCACTTCTATTAGTACAGCAGCATCTGCCTGGGCGTGGGAGGGCAAGATAACACATCTGTTAACCATTTATGTCTAAATCGGGCAGTACCATATTGACTTTCAACTTTTTTTTATTCATGCAACATCGAAACATCAAGGGGATGGTAAGGGGAATAAAATAGGAGTGAATTGATGATCAAGTAGGGGAGCAACGAAAAAGGGAACAATGTCAAAATATACGATAAACTTGCTAAGAATTCCGCCAATCATCTGTTCCTTATCCATTGTAAGTCTGGTCTGAAATAGACATTATTCCACATCCTGTTAACAATTACATTTCCCAGATATAACAAATAACACAATCATCATATCAAGACGTTAACTAAAAGCTTTTAAAACCAGTTTTTAAAAAATAAGATTAGTCCATTTCATTGAAAAAAAACTTTTAAAAATGAATATCAAGGTGGTTACACACTGTAATTATCTTTAAGATCCCAAGACGTTCTCTACATGAGAGTATATAAGTATAGGGACGAAGTTCGGACTGACCACATTCCATTCAGCTTAGTTGTAGGACTTTACATTACTACAAGGGCTGATTCCAACCAAAGGAAACTTTGGCTATTTACAATGGTCGCGAGGCAAGATGCAGATGTTGTCGACCTGTGAAATCTCTTTTTCTTTCGGCGCCAATCATTTTAAAGATATAATACCTATACTGTAGTTCTGGTTGGTACAGGGATACTATATAATATTGAGAATTACTGGTATTAATACATATACTGTAGTTCTGGTTGGTACAGGGATACTATATAATATTGAGAATTACTGGTATTAATACATATACTGTAGTTCTGGTTGGTACAGGGATACTATATAATATTGAGAATTACAGGTATTAATACATCTACTGTAGTTCTGGTTGGTACAGGGATACTATATAATATTGAGAATTACTGGTATTAATACATATACTGTATTTCTGGTTAGTACAGGGATACTATATAATATTGAGAATTACTGGTATTATTATATATAATATAGTTCTGGTTGGTACGGGGATACTATATAGTATTGAGAATTACTGGTATTATTATATATAATATAGTTCTGGTTGGTACGGGGATACTATATAGTATTGAGAATTACTGGTATTAATAGATATCCTGTAGTTGGTTGGTACAGGATCTTTATAATATTGGAGAATTACTGGTATTAATATAATACTGTAGTTCTGGTTGGTACAGGGATCTATATAATATTGAGAATTACTGGTATTACTATAATACTGTAGTTCTGGTTGGTACAGGGATACTATATAATATTGAAATTACTGGTATTATACATATACTCGTAGTTTGGTTGTACAGGATACTATAAATATTGAAATTACTGGTATTAATACATATACTGTAGTTTCTGGTTGGTACGGGGATACTATAAAATATTGAGAATTACTGGTATTCCATACATTACTGTAGTTACGGGTTGGTTACCGGATACTATATAATATTGAGAATTACTGGTATTAATATATATTCTGTAGTTCTGGTTGGTACAGGGATTCTATATAATATTGAGAATTACTGGTGTTAATACATATACTGTAGTTCTGGTTAGTACGGGGATACTATATAATATTGAGAATTACTGGTATTATTACATATACTGTAGTTATGGTTGGTACAAGGATACTATATAATATTGATAATTACTGGTATTAATACATATACTGTAGTTCTGGTTGGTACGGGGATACTATATAATATTGAGAATTACTGGTATTAATACATATACTGTAGTTCTGGTTGGTACGGGGGAACTACAATAATATTGAGATTACTGGTACAAATTGACATATACTGTAGTTCTGGTTGGTACAGGGATACTATATAATAGTGAGAATTACTGGTATTAATACAAATACTGTAGTTCTGGTTGGTACAGGGATACTATATAAAATTGAGAATTTCTGGTATTAATACATATACTGTAGTTCTGGTTGGTACAGGGATACTATATAATATTGAGAATTACAGGTATTAATACATCTACTGTAGTTCTGGTTGGTACAGGGATACTATATAATATTGAGAATTACTGGTATTAATACATATACTGTATTTCTGGTTAGTACAGGGATACTATATAATATTGAGAATTACTGGTATTATTATATATAATATAGTTCTGGTTGGTACGGGGATACTATATAGTATTGAGAATTACTGGTATTATTATATATAATATAGTTCTGGTTGGTACGGGGATACTATATAGTATTGAGAATTACTGGTATTAATAGATATACTGTAGTTCTGGTTGGTAAAGGGATACTTTATAATATTGAGAATTACTGGTATTAATATAAATACTGTAGTTCTGGTTGGTACAGGGATACTATATAATATTGAGAATGTGGGAGAAAAAAAAAAAAAAAAAAAAAACAAAAAAGGACCAGTCATGGTTGGGGTTTACACGACGATGAAAGCGCCGAGTCTCTTCTAACAGATCTTTCTCTGTCTCCTGTTCTAATTAAGGTTCATACACTGTGCGATAGTGGGTCCCGAACCACGACGCACGATGTGTACGAACAACGTTTCGGTGCGATAATCAGCCCAGTATGGGCACTTTATCGGCTGAAATGGTCACTCGTTTGGTGATCTGCCCTGTGGATCGGGCAACATTTGGCGAACGAACAATAAAGTGCCCATACACGTCCGAAAATGCTCGTTTGGGACAAGCGTGGTCATTTGAAATAACCGAAAATATCCCTCGGCTGCGCTCTCCCTAAGGGGAGTCAACCGCGGTCGTGGGAAACACTCAGTCATGAGTGTTCTCCCTATGTATTGTTCTCCTCCTACACTATCACTTTGCAGAAATGAATCAGTTAATTTGACTTTTAGTATCACTATATGTTGATGATACCCAAATCTACTTGTCCACCCACCAATACCCCTGAAGTTCAATCTCAAATCTCTAAATGTCTGGTTTCTATTTCCTCCTAATGGCGCACCAAAAACTAAACATATTATTTTCCTCCTAAACTGGTGCCCAGCCCACCCTTCTCTCTCCTCTCTTTCCTTCGATCATCACATTAACAGTGTCCACTAGGACGTGTCATTTTCTTCTTCGCAATATTGCTAAAATCCGCCCTTTCCTATCTCAATCCACTACTAAAATGTCCATGCATGCCCTTATGCTCTCCCATCATGACTACTGTAACATTCTTCTACTTGGTCTCCCAGACTGTCATCTGTCCCCTCTCCAGTAGATCCTGATCTCAGCAGTTCGGATCATTTCATTCACAGTCTATGGGGTGTCCTTCCCTCAGCAAAGAATAATATTCAATACCCCTCTTTTAAAACTTTAAATCTCTTCACCCTGCTGCACCCCCTACCTATTTTCTCTCTTGGCTCCATATGTTTCTGACCATGCCCTCTGTTTCTCATGAAACAATCTCCTCCACAAAGCCTTAAGAACACCACTTGCTCCTGTCTCTTTCTCCCTCTCTCAGGTGACATCCATAAATACTTTCAAATACTTAGATTGTAAGCTCTTCGGGGCAGGATCTTATTCCTAATGTGTCAAGGCATGCACAACTTAAATCAATTTATCCATAATTTAAATATGTTGTATTCTTAATCTATGTATGAAATTTCAGTTCATTTTTATTTATCTATTATTGTTTGCACTTATCCCCTTTGTTCTGTATTTTATAATGTACAGCGCTTAATAAAATTGTACAAATGCAATATACAAAACTCTTATTTCAATAACTTAGTATAAGATAAAATTAACAATTTGCTTTGCAGCTGACGTTACAAAGACCCCATTTGGTTGGACCAGCAACAAGCTTGTTAGTGTAAATACATGAATCGTTTGTGTTGTGATAGGTAAAGTCAAACTTTCTTTTATTTGTGCTACATTTCCAATAAATACTTCTGGAGCACTGTACTCGGTTCCTGTGTGTGATACTTTTGTCTTTGATTATCAAAAATGTATGAAATAAATCTCCCTGATCGTCTCTTGGTACATATCCTCATGTGTTTGGTCCCAGTGGAATGGCACTAGTATGTAAATAATTAGCGCATGGGTTTTACTCAAATCAGATTCCATGATCTTGTATCTCCCTACATGTTAGTAAATGTCTCTTTGTTTGATCTGAAGCAGAAATCCACTGTCTAACCTGAACCAGTTGTTTCTTCTGGTGCTTTCCTGTACCGATAACTTAATCCTTAAACTTCATATCAATGCAAACACACAACAAACAAAGTCCTAGCTTAATTTAGTGCCCTAACCTTTTAAACATATCGGTCTATTCCGTTAGATCAACTGGACTTACAGTTTAGTTCTTGAAGACCATGACTGGATGAATGAGAACTTCCACAAACCTTTTAAACATGTTTACAAGTGTCTGGATACAATATAATGTTTTTGTTGCATTTCCCCTTTTTTTAAAATAAAAAAAATTCTAAGGTCTGTGTATTTCAATATTGCCATAAAAGGCGAAATTGTGTAGACTTTCAACTTCCCAAAAGAAAGCTGGAAATGAGAGAAACAGCCATTGTCACTTTTCTCTTTGGAAACAGTTGCACGGAGCAGTTGGCACATGTCGTACATCATTATGGATTTATACCAAGCTATTTAAGAGCTGAGACTGGGTGGGGCAGTGCAATAGAGAATTATCCTATAAACAACATATATGGGTCTTAATAAGCAGAACATACCTCTTCTGTCAAACACAGTCAATAGGGACTTAAATTATATCCCATATAACTAATGCTTTTAAACAACATTATATCAGAAGATAGCTCTTGTTTTTATAGGCTGTTGGGAAATGAACCCAAGTAACATGAAGTAACATGAGGCTTCTATCCTCTGCCTTGTTTCCCAGCATTCTCCTCTCCTAGACACACCTAGTTTGGTCACAGACTGTAGCAGAGAAGTCTTTTATGCTTCTTGCACATGCCCAGTTCTGAGCTAAATTGTGAAAAGGAGCTTGTTAGAGCAGCTGTACCTAATATTCATGACAAAGTGGGGATTTGCAGCAGAGCCTAATGTCTATTTATGGAACATCTGCAGGTAATATTAGATTTTATCAGGGATTTTATGGATCAGCCAATGAACTAAAGAGCCATGTTGTATCACTACTAATACCCAAATGTCCGGCTCTCTAATGGCCTATATCACCAGTTCTGCTGGCTGGGGTGTAACTGCAGATGAATGCCAGGAATGACATAGTCTTACTTGAGGTAATACGCTAAGTCATCAGACAGCCAATTACATTAAGGTTCCATTCCTTCTGTTGCCTAGAATGACAATTCCGTCTCTTCTGGGATAAAACCGAGCAGTTTATTATCTCTGTATGAAGAGGATCTCCCAACACAGTGACTACAGACAAGGGAAATTCTCATATAACAATAATTAAGACACAGCAAGTGTTACTTCTTAAGTATTAGACACACCTAATAATATATATATTTATATTGTATTAAAGGGTGGGAATATACGAATATATATATTAAAGGGGTGGGAGCAGGGGGTTTGAAAGCCTCTCTGTGGATAGTAACACATGAGAATAATGTGAGCCGTGGATGGGAGATAATAACCATTGTTGGGGATATATTTGGAGAGCTGCAAAGCTGTTTTAAAGACATGCTTAATGTGTGCAGCAATTAAAAACCATTTAACGTGTCTTTAAAGAATTGTGATGCCGCTTTTTGTCTGAATTACTGCCATTAAAATCAGCGTTTAGTAGACATAATTAAAATGGTTTTTATTGTGTTTTTTTTATTAATTCACTATTTGTTTCATCTGGTTTGCTTCTTGGGTGATTAATGATTAATGACAAATATTCTCATTTATCGTGATTGGCCATTACAGTGACCAGTACAAAATGCTAATCTTAGAGAAATGTGATATGCCATTAAACTGTAATGTGTTCACTCTTCTCAATGAATTTCTATTCTAGACAGGAGAATAGTTGATTTTGTTTAAAGTGTAATAGAAGAGACATGTAATGGGATAATTACCCATCTACTGACCTGTAAAATAGCTGTCACCTGTAAAAAGTACATATTCCAATGTCATTCTCTCTTCATAGTTTTCAACATTCTGTATGACCTAATTGGAGATGAGAGTTCTAGAATAACCATTTACTAAGATGTCATTAATTAACCTTTAAAGGGCAACTGAGGTCTCAAAACAAGTTAGGGTTAATGAAAGCCTGCGGTATTTCCTTTAAAATGAGCTGACTATCACATCTCTGGCTAAGCCTGGGAAAAATACATTGGGGTGAATGTTCAAACTTCCTGCTTCCAGTAGGTTGAGTGACATCACCTGCCCCGCCTGCGCCCCGGGTAGAGCATGCTCAGTTAGACTTAATCCTGGGGATATCAGGAAGTACCTGGGGAGGAAATTGACAGTTTAGAATGTGAGCCTATTAATGCAGGCAGACACTGGTCACATGACTACAAGCCGGTCACATGCTGAAAACAGGAAGTGTTCAAGCAGGAAGTAATATTGCTGAACCTTTCCAGCAATACTTCTCACAAATTTTATCTAGAGATGCGATTTAGGTTTTTTTTGAAGGTACGATGGAAGGCCTTACTGGTTTGGAAAATTCAAGACCACAGTTGCCCTGATGAAGGGGGCTTAGGACTCCTGAAAGCTTGTTTATTTTTTTATTTATTTAGCCAATAAAAGGTATCACAGCCTTCTCTTCTCTTATAGCTAACACGGTACAAACCTCAACTACCCTTTAAGGGGAACTAAGTTCCAAAATCATTTCAGAAAGTTATACGGTGGGTGGGGTTGTCTATGCATTTGTACTTGGCCCTGCTGTTCTCCCAGCACTGTGTGTAGATACTATGTATTACAATTCCTCTGATGGAGTGGAAGCCAACACCTTCAAGAAACAGCTCGTGTGCGCAAAAAACAAGCAAGCAAAGAGGTGAGTACGAGCACAGGAAATGCCCTTGCCCAAAAAGGAATTGGCTACCACTAAGAAAACAAATGTTAATGAGCATGCCTAAAGACTGTGCTTTGAGAGAAGAGGATTAATACATTTTTTTAAATCAGACGGTAGCTACTAGTAACCTTGTAGTCACATGAGCAGGGTCTGATCTGTGGGTCCAACTTAGGGTCTGATCTGTGGGTCCAACTAGGTAGCTCTGATTATCGTGTGCGCAATTCTGTTGGCCACCTAGTGGGTGAGCATTTCTTATAAATTTGATTTTTCAGGAGGCCATGGCTTTTTACAACATAAAAATATTAAGATGAATGAAACGGGCAAGTTTTGCCCCATTAGTGTTTCCTGGCGAACCTGCATTTTTTAAAAAAAATTTTGAAAAACATTTTAATTTTTCAATAAGAAGCTTGAATTAAAACCGGTTCATTTAGAAACTGTGATTCATCACAGATGTTTATGGGTTACTTGGTTAACCAGGAGCCTAACATTGCAAAAGTGGAGAAATGGCTTTCAATGTGTATAGATCGTGGCTTGGTTCCTAATGTGTTACATGTAGGGCCGTATTTACCATTAGGGACATGCCACATGCCTAGGGGCCCCTGAGCTTGCAGGGGTGGTTTGTCAGTCTCTTTCCTTTTTTGATCCCTGAACTGTTGCAATTTATTTGCAGCACAACAGGTTTTTAAAAAGCATTTTCATCCCCTGTCTTCAAAGGTTAGGAAAGGTTTCTTTACAGTGAGAGCCGTAAACTGTGGAACTGTCTTCCAGCAGATGTGGTAATGACAATTTCAACGAATAGCTTAAAAGTGGGGCTGGATACATTTCTAAAAACAAAATATATTGAGAATTACTGTATTAATACATACACTGTAGTTCTGGTTGGTACAGGGATACTATATAATATTGAGAATTACTGGTATTAATAGATATACTGTAGTTATGGTTGGTACAGGGATACTATATAATATTGAGAATTACTGGTATTAATACCTATACTGTAGTTCGGGTTGGTACAGGGATACTATATAATATTGAGAATTACTGGTATTAATACATATACTGTAGTTTCTGGTTGGTACGGGGATACTATATAATAGTGAGAATTACTGGTATTAATACCTATACTGTAGTTCTGGTTGGTACAGGGATACTATATAATAGTGAGAATTACTGGTATTAATACAAATACTGTAGTTCTGGTTGGTACAGGGATACTATATAAATTGAGAATTTCTGGTATTAATACATATACTGTAGTTCTGGTTGGTACAGGGATACTATATAATATTGAGAATTACAGGTATAATACTCTACTGTAGTTCTGGTTGGTACAGGGATACTATATATATTGAGAATTACTGGTATTAATACATATACTGTATTTCTGGTTAGTACAGGGATACTATATAATATTGAGAATTACTGGTATTATTATATATAATATAGTTCTGGTTGGTACAGGGATACTATATAGTATTGAGAATTACTGGTATTATTATATATAATATAGTTCTGGTTGGTACGGGGATACTATATAGTATTGAGAATTACTGGTATTAATAGATATACTGTATTTCTGTTGGTGGTAAGGGATACTTTATAATATTGAGAATTACTGGTATTAATATAAATACTGTAGTTCTGGTTGGTACAGGGATACTATATAATATTGAGAATTACTGGTATTAATACATATACTGTAGTTCTGGTTGGTACAGGGATACTATATAATATTGAGAATTACTGGTATTAATACATATACTGTAGTTATGGTTGGTACAAGGATACTATATAATATTGATAATTACTGGTATTAATACATATACTGTAGTTCTGGTTGGTACGGGGATACTATATAATATTGAGAATTACTGGTATTAATACATCTACTGTAGTTCTGGTTGGTACAGGGATACTATATAATATTGAGAATTACTGGTATTAATATATATTCTGTAGTTCTGGTTGGTACAGGGATTCTATATAATATTGAGAATTACTGGTGTTAATACATATACTGTAGTTCTGGTTAGTACGGGGTACTATATAATATTGAGAATACTGGTATTATTACATATACTGTAGTTATGGTTGGTACAAGGATACTATTAATATTGATAATTACTGGTATTATACATATACTGTAGTTCTGGTTGGTACGGGGATACTATATAATATTGAGAATTACTGGTATTAATACATATACTGTAGTTCTGGTTGGTACGGGGATACTATATAATATTGAGAATTACTGGTACAAATGCATATACTGTAGTTCTGGTTGGTACGGGGATACTATATACTATTGAGAATTACTGGTACTAATGCATATACTGTAGTTCTGGTTGGTACGGGGATACTATATAATATTGAGAATTACTGGTGTTAATACATATACTGTAGTTCTGGTTGGTACAGGGAACTATATAATATTGAGAATTACTGGTGTTAATACATATACTGTAGTTCTGGTTGGTACAGGGATACTATATAATATTGAGAATTACTGGTGTTAATACATATACTGTAGTTTCTGGTTGTACGGGGATACTATATAATTGAGAATTACAGGTATTAATACATCTACTGTAGTTCTGGTTGTACAGGGATACTATATAATATTGAGAATTACTGGTATTAATACATATACTGTATTTCTGGTTAGTACAGGGTACTATATAATATTGAGAATTACTGGTATTATTATATATAATATAGTTCTGGTTGGTACGGGGATACTATATAGTATTGAGAATTACTGGTATTATTATATATAATATAGTCTGGTTGGTACGGGGATACTATATAGTATTGAGAATTACTGGTATAATAGATATACTGTAGTTCTGGTTGGTAAAGGGATACTTTATAATATTGAGAATTACTGGTATTAATATAAATACTGTAGTTCTGGTTGGTACGGGATACTATATATATTGAGAATTACTGGATTAATACATATACTGTAGTTCTGGTTGGTACAGGGATACTATAAATATTGAGAATTACTTGTATTAATACATATACTGTAGTTCTGGTTGTACAGGGATACTACATAATATTGAGAATTACTGGTATTAATACATCTACTGTAGTTCTGGTTGGCACAGGGATATTATATAATATTGAAAATGACTGTTATTAATACATCTACTGTAGTTCTGGTTGGTACAGGGATACTATATAATATTGAGAATTACTGGTATTAATATATATTCTGTAGTTCTGGTTGGTACAGGGATTCTATATAATATTGAGAATTACTGGTGTTAATACATATACTGTAGTTCTGGTTAGTACGGGGATACTAAATATATTGAGAATTACTGGTATTATTACATATACTGTAGTTATGGTTGGTACCAAGGATACTATATAATATTGAGAATTACTGGTATTAATACATATACTGTAGTTTCTGTTGGTACGGGGATACATATAATATTGAGAATTACTGGTATTAATACATATACTGTAGTTCTGGTTGGTACGGGGGATACTATATAATATTGAGAATTACTGGTACAAATGCATATACTGTAGTTCTGGTTGGTACGGGGATACTATAACTATTGAGAATTACTGGTACTAATGCATATACTGTAGTTTCTGGTTGGTACGGGATACTATATAATATTGAGAATTACTGGTGTTAATACTATACTTAGTTCTGGTTGGTACAGGGATACTATATATATTGAGAATTACTGGTGTAATCCATATACTGTAGTTCTGGTTGGTACAGGGATACTATATAATATTGAGAATTACTGGTGTTAATACATATACTGTAGTTCTGGTTGGTACGGGTAACTATATAATATTGAGAATTACTGGTATTAATCATTTACTGGTTTCTGGTTGGTACGCGATACTATATAATATGAGAATTACTGGTTAACATATACTGTAGTTCTGGTTGGTACGGGGATACTATATAATATTGAGAATTACTGGTATTAATACTATACTGTAGTTCTGGTTGGTACGGGGATACAATATAATAGTGAGAATTACTGGTATTAATACATATACTGTAGTTCTGGTTTGGTACAGGGATACTATAAATATTGAGAATTACTGGTATTAATACTAACTGATGTTTCTGGTTGGTACGAGGATACTATATAATATTGAGAATGACGGGTATTAATACATAACTGTATTCTAGTTTGGTACGGGTACTATATATATGAGAATTACTGGTATAGAATACATATACTGTAGTTCTGGTTGGTACAGGGATACTATATAATATTGAGAATTACTGGTATTAATACATATACTGTTCTGCTTGATCCAGGGATTCTGATTACCATTTGGAGTCAGATAGGAATTTTTCTCCTTTTCAGCTAGATTTTCAAGTGATGGGGCTTAAGATGGGGTCAGAGGAAACTTTTGTGTCTGATTTTTGTTTATCCAATAAACTGATCGATATTGACAAACGCTTAAATTCGCTCAATATATTGTGTATGGGGGGGGATTTACTCAGTTTATCCAGTTTCCTATATTACAGGAATCTGCCTGGTTTCATCACACAGTTTATTGGAGGTTTCAGAAAGCACATTGTCTGCTTTGGAAACAGATCTGCTGGGAGCAGGACAAAGAAAACTCTTATCTAAAAGAACAAGAGTTATGGTCAGCAATTTATTATAATTTTTCCCCCCTTTGTACAATGCAAACGTTGAGTATTTCTGCGGAGGCAGAGTAGTGGATGTTTAGAGCTCAGCATTCCATTAAGGCTACAATAACAAACAACTGCATCCACTTTGGTATGCCAAAAGATATTTTTGATTTAAAGTAACTTAATAATGTATATTTTTATTACCGTTTTATGATAAAATCTTCCCTTTCAATTACAAATCTCTTTGGTAGATGTGTACAACTTATCCCTGCCCACTTTTTAATCATTTATTTATTAACTAGAAAGTAGCCATATTTATAAAAGAGTTCCTTGTTCCCTCCCAGTTTGAGTAGATTGTCTCCTTCTTAGTGGGCTGGTACGCTGCCAACTCACTGGTAGGTCTTGTTTTATTCTTATACAAACACAATTAGGGAGAATAACCCCCCACCCAAATTTAAAGAATAGTTCACTCTCGAATTGAACCATTCGTTTAATATATTGATTGAGATCGGGAGCTTAGGAGCAGTGCCTTACCTCCCGCTCTTCAATCAGTATTGCGGGCCCGAGAACGAAAATGGGAGCTAACTTACCTTTTACGAGATCCACCGCAGCCAAGCTGGAATCTCCGCCCGCTCACTCTCCTTTACAGCCATAGCACGCATGCGCGTAATGCGTGCTATGGCTGTACATTATATAGTATCCCTGTACCAACCAGAACTACAGTATATGTATTAACACCAGTAATTCTCAATATTATATAGTATCCCTGTACCAACCAGAACTACAGTATATGTATTAA
>CM033476.1:312687527-312818897 GCA_019447015.1 Hymenochirus boettgeri
GGCTGTACAGGAGATTGAAGCAGTCGGAGATTTCAGCTTGGCCGCGATGGATCGCGTAAAAAGGTAAGCTAGCTCCCATCTTCGTTCTCGGGCCCTACAATACTAATTGAAGATCATGAGGTAAGGCACTGCTCCTTAAGCTCCCGATCTTCAATCAATATATTAAAGGAATGGTTCAATTCGAGAGTGAACTATTCCTTTAATATCGGGTTTATGTGCCTGAATAATTCACGAATAGGAATTTACTCAAATCGCGAGTTTACCCACTTAATTGGCGCTAATCGCGACAATCATTTTACAGAAACTATCGTCTTCAGAAACAAAGGTTTCCAGAAGCGGACGAACAAGCAACGGAGATAGACAAACCTACCCAGAAGAGCAACATTAAGACAAAGCGAACAGAGCGGAAAGGGAAAGGTACGGAAACCTTTGGATTACTGACACCTATGTTCACTTTATCAAGTTAACCCTCGGAAATTTGCAACTTTCAAAATGGCACATGTGCTATTGGTCCTTTGTTGAAATATGGTTCTCTGATTGGAAGATTACCATCCAATAGTTATACCAGTTTTCAGAACACATCACCTCTGTTCATGATTTTGCTATAAAACAAAATATGAAATGTTACCACCTTGGTTTATTAATTTCTCGATACACAGGTATTGCATGCTGCTAATTTTATTTATATGGTCAACAAGATTATAATGTACTTAAATATATTTCGCCCTCCTGTAATCCTGAATAAATCCCCCATTAACATGGTTTTTATTTTAATTTCCTTTAATAAGAAATAAAGAATTATTGCACAAAGCTTAAGAAACGTTTACTAGCAGCTGCAAGGGAGGATTCGTCCTTAAAATAAATAAAATCTGCTTGGTCATAGGACAAATGGCAATGCAGCGAGGTGTATTTTTAATATACACTGCCCATGTGACGGAAATGGGAGGCAGATTCCTTCTTGTCTTTTCAGAACCTGAAAATAAACTTGTTAAGGGTTTTCATGATGTTGCATCAGAAAATTTACCCTTTGGGGAGATTTGCTTTGGGTCCTGTGGCTGTTACTGAATTATAGTTTTATGAGGTCACCACATATTTGGCCAATGGCCAAACTCCAGTTGGCCCATTCTATTTAACGGATAGAATTGGCCACTCAGAAGGTCACAGTTATAACAAAGAATTGTACTAACCCCCTATCTTTCTGTATACAAAGTAACTAAATTCAATTGGTATCCTTATTGTCTATTGCTTATTTATATAGAGCAGTGTAGCGTTTTATATTTTATGGTTGGCTGCTCTACAACTACAGGGCCACCATGTTTACAGCTGGAAAATACCCAGAAGTCTCCTTTGCTCGATTTAAACGCAGAAATATATTTTGTGTCAAGAAAGGACAAACTGTAAGTCTTCTTTCCTAAACTTTTTCACCTCTAGGAACATGATGGGATAAATCTATCTCTGATCCATATATATCCTCTGCTAGTTGTCTATTAGTCATCGATATATTGCAGCTGTTTTTATAATTAGTCCTGGTATTAAAAGCTACTTACATTTTTTTAAAAATGCCTTTAATAATATATGACCTTATGTTGGCCAACTGTAGATGTAATTAGATTAACTTATTTGCATTTGCTGGAAGGAATTTTCTAGAATAACTGCACCCAGTGAGATATGATCTCCTCACCTCCAGTATTGCTTTGTAATGACAGAATCCCTAGTGCACAAAGAAAGGAATGACCAGCTGTCACGTATAGTCTATGTCATGCACATGGGGCAGGCACACAGGAATACAGACAATGCAAAACATCTATGCTTTGTTTTTATACCCGGAACTAAAGCTTTATACAGATGTCCAATGTGGTAACAGACCCCTGGGCGCACGTCACAGGTGCGACCGACGGACATTTTCGGCCAATAGTCATTGAACGAACGACCCCCAACCGAATACATATACACATGCGACTATCGGCCAAAACGGGCATTTGTCGCGAGTGTGGACAGATTTGGTGGTCGGGGGTCTGTCCCCAAATCGGATGTCTGTATGAAGCTAAGGGTCTATCTCTATTGTCATCGGTTTCCAAACATAACATGACTTTAGACTACTAGAAAAAAATGGACATACTCAAGCCATCTTCCAACCCACAATTCCATGGGGCATGTGTATGTCCCAAAGGTTTCCTGATATGTTGAGTACTTAGGGGCTAATGAAATAAAAGGTGCAAAAGTTTGCCCATGCTGTTAATCTACAGCAACCAATCAAATGTTCCCTAAAGATGGATAAACACACTTTAACGATAAATGGACAATGGAATATCCCCTTTACCACTAAAGTGTGTACCGTAGTTCTGAGGATTCCCAATGCTAACAAACTTTCACTGCATGCAGTCCCAAACTTAGTGAAAACTTCTGATTCTGGTGCTTTCATTAAAGCCCCTAAAATGTATGGAGAATCGTCAGGTATGCGGTTTATTTTAACTTTCTGTCAAAACAGATGAGAGCAATCTACTGCAATGGCACCAAACTAAATTTGTTTGTCAAATGACCGATGGTTCCAACTAGGGCAGACATCCTGTGCACCCCAAGGTCCATCCCTAATTAATGCTTTGGGATGTGTTTATGGTAAAATTGGTATTTGAAGGACAATGTAAAACTGTCTAGAATCCAACACCAACATATTCTCTAAACCTTAATTCCTACTACACTAAATAATACACTGAGCACGGTGCTTAGTGGTGAGCACTGATGTCTTGCAGCTCTGAAGTCCTGAGTTGATTCCACCCTGTTCTCCCCGTGCTTGCGTGGGAATCCTCCGGGCACTCCGGTTCCCCCACCATCATAAAGACATACTGATAGGTTGTATGTGTGATAAAGTGATTAGATTGTAAGCTCTTTGGGGCAGGGCCTGATGTGAATGTATACATGTAATTGTAAAGCGCTATGGAAGATCCTAGCGCTATATAAATCCATAATAATAATAATAAAAATAATAATAAATTGCAAAACAGCATGAGCCTGACTCTTTCCTTGGACAGAGATAAATACTACTCATTTTATATACACATCCTCCATATGTAATATACAGATGTCTGTGTAATATAAAAGACCAGCAAGACAAGTGATAATATATATATAGAAGATATGACTTTCTCTACACTTACAAATACTGGCAAGAGGGAAAAACTCACATTTTGTTCTCGAGGCAAAGAAAAAATTGCTAAAAAAATAAAAACAATTCGAAAATGAATTTGCAGTTTACAACTTATTTCAAATTTACTGCTAAAAAAATAAACTTTGTGAAAAAACGAATAAACAAATTTACAATTAAAAACAAATTAATGTAAAACAAAAAAAAGTTTTTTATTTCAAATATGAAATTAAAATTTTTTATTTCAAATATGAAATTAAAATGTACAATATAAAATTTGTTCAGATTCAAAATTCAGAAGTAATAAAGGTGAATTATTGTGTAGAGATAATCGAATTCACTGAAATCCTTTCCACTTGCAGATTTGGGGATTTTCGGGAAAATCCAAAAAATTTAAAATTTCAATGGGAGTTGAAAAATCTGAAAGTTCTGCCTAATATTAAGGTATAAATAGCAATGGTAACTTAGACCCTCAGGGATCTGGGTCTGGGGAACACGTATAAATGCCCAAAATTCCCCAAATGCCCAAAATCTTTAAAAAAAACAACAACCTGGAAATGTTATTTCTAAAAAACTAAAAGAATTTCCTATTTTGGCATTCTGCAAAGTATTTTTAAAATTTCTAGAAATTTTAAATTTACAAAATCAAAAATGTCAAAAAATATTTTTAGAAATTTTTAAAAAATTATAAAATAGTTCTGCTATTTTTGAAATCTGTTGAGTCCAAGTTCCAGCAGATCCGTGAAATCTGATTCAGAATCGGGTCCTTCTGTAGTATTGTGCTTGTAAATTTAAAGTACGTTGTGTCTGCGGGTGCTATGATGTTGTAGCTGTATTACCTTAATTTATAGCTAAAACACTTTCCCTAATTCTTTGTTTTAAACTCCTTGTAGTTCTGTCCACATATTATTGGGAGCAGTTCCTACATTCATGTTCATGTATGTTCTCCGTTACAGAGAATGGAAAGAAGAACACAATTTCAATTGTGCCACAGGCGTTAAGCGCCAATGTCTTTTAACAAATTTTTGGAAGTGCCTTATTTTCCTGAGTTCGTCTTGATTCTCTACAAGGCTGGGGAATAGAATAGACCTTTTCATTTAATTAGAATAGACATTTAATTTGATGAGAACTGAGCACTTTTCTTACATCCATGTCTGTTTCTAAGACTGACATGTTTTTGTATAATTTTTACATTTGTGAAAAATTCCGCACTGTCTGAGTAGAAGAATTCATACAGGGAGATTCAATAAAAGTTCTTATCGTTTAAAATGGTGCTAATTTGCCCCAACCAATCATTGTTGCTTTCAAATGTTAAATAAGATCTGATTGGTTGGGGCAAAATTAGCACCATTTTAAACGATAAGAACTTTTATTGAATAACCCTGTTATTTTTTTTATTATCATGTGCTCCTGTATATCTTTTTTGGTGTTTGTTACCTTTGGTGTTTAATTACACTTGCCTCATATCCTAGCCAATCAGAATTTAAGCTCCTGTGCAATATAATCCCAATTATTGGTACAGTCCCTTAGGGCATACCTCTTTTAGTATGGACAGGGTGACAACTATCGGATCTTAGAAGCTTATCCCCTGCTATTGCCTTTTGGAGTGTACAGGTTTCTATGTTCTTTTTTTTAAAGGCTATGTCCACCCTAAAATAAAAAAAATAATATGTGATCCCCCCTGGGCTCCCAGCCCCAACCGCATAAATTTTTTTTTAGAAAGCCCCCCAAACTCTACTTACCTTCCCTTCTTTCCTGCGCCCGCTCCGGCCCTCTGCTTGTGAGGAAATGCAAGCAGAGGGGCGGGACCGGCAGCCGCGTCTGTGATTGGCTGAGCGGCAGCCAATCACGGACGCGGCTGCCGGCAGCTCACTTCCGCGTGGAAAGCGGAGAGGTAAGTAAAACATTGGGTCACTTTTTAAAATAAAAAGTATGCGGTTGGGGCTGGGGGACATAGGGGAAGGGATAGCGAAGGGGTTTAACGCTAGGGGGAGGGATCAACGGGAGGGGAGGGAGGGAGAGGGAGGGAGGGGGAGAAGGGCTGCAGCACGCATGGCAGGAACTCCGGGGGGCCAGGTAGCAGGCAGTGTCCTATATGGACCTGCTAGCCTCCTGGTGGTCATTTTTTTGGAACTTTGGGGGGACTACAGGAGAACCAGGTGGAGTTTAATGTGAGGTAAGGATTAAACTACACTACATGGTGGGGCCAGTAGTTGGGGGGATTATAGTTTTGGGGGTGGACATGCCCTTTAACATTACCCTTTGATTCTAGATCTAAAAAATTAATAATGTTCACATTGTATTCCATGTTTAACTGAATTCCACAAACTCTGTTATTTAAAAAATTCTCATTTTGAAGTTTTAGACTATAATTAAGTTACATTGCACCAAAATTATATAAAGGGTAAAACACCCCTGTCACTGAACACCCTGTGTGAGGTAATAAGGCTAACCAGGCCACACAAGCTATTTTACAATTGAAGGAGCTTTATTATAATGCACCAGTACCAAGCAAAACCTTATCCTACCAAGCAAGCACTGTCCTTGGGATGCAGTTCCTGGGATCTCTGCGCTCCACTGCCTTGGCTCCAAACTGCTGGGCTGCTGGTGGTTTCTCTTGGTCTGCTCTGCCTTCCTGGCTCCTGTGCCCCTTGCTCTCAAGCTAAAGGACAGGGTAGTGTTTTACAGCTCTGAGCATGTGTCCTAGCTCTGTTCTGATTTAGTGGGCTAAGGCTGCTCTTTTTATTCCCAAATTCTCTTTGAAATGTAAATGAGCAACCTTCAACCAGCAGCCAATCATCAGGCTTGTTGAGCAGCAGACCAATCAGCGATTACTTATCTCAATCCATCTACCAAGACTTTGTGTCACCAGACTAATTCATTTACAACAGGCAATCCCAGGAGTTTTACCCATTGAGCCATCTTGTGCACAAAGGACTAACTGTGTATTCCCAACAGTGTGCTTTCCTTCGACTCATCTGCTTAGTGAAGAACCCGGTCTAAGGTGACTGAACTTCATGTGAAGGAGGATTTATAGTCTTTTAAACATTGTGAATACTGGACACTGAAAGGTTTGCGCTGCTTTCTTACTTTATTTCAAATCTTAAGTAATTTGTTCCTTTGTCTTAAGATGGCCATACACTAGGTAGACATTAGATAGAGATTTCTATCCAATGTCTAAAGACCACATTTTACAAGCAGCATTTTTTTATCTTGAGATGTTCCTATCTGACCCATTCATTTTGTGTTCTCAGAGATTGGACATTTATCTTATGAGAGATTGGACATCTGTCTAATATCTTACGTAGTGTATGGGCACCTTTAGACACATTTCCCTTTTAATAGTAAAAAGAAATCCCTAAATCCTAGTTAAGGTAAAAAAAAAAAAAATAAACGATAAGGAAACCACAATAATGAATCAAATCAGATTTATTAAACGTTGTGGACATGATCACAAGTTTTCAATCAGTGCTGTGATTGGTTTTACTAAAAGTCAGGTGGTACATTCATATGTGTAGGTGAGCGCAGTATATAGTAAGGTTTCCATGTCTTCCATTAATTACCAGACCCGTGTAGAACCTCCATGTTTCGAGTTAATTGCAATGATGCATCATGCTTCCAATGAAAATACTGACCGGACTATCAGCTGATTTTGGTTGACCCGAGGTCCATTTCCAGGCACATTAAACACTATTATTGCTCTCTACACAGTAAAAAGATAAATGATAACATACCTAGGACCTATTTGTAACGCTAAAAAGCGATATTGCGCCTTTAACGATCGTTAAACCAATCGTTAACTTACGTTTGTTATCGGAAATTAACGATAACGCGATCGGAGATTTACGATCCCCATAGAATACCATTGTGATAGTTTACTATCGCATGGTATTCGTTCGGCCGCAATCGTACATTATCGATAATGATAATTTAGCAATACCGCGCGTTTACAAATAGGGCCCCAAGAGCTGGATTTATTAAAAACCATGATTACTGTGCTAAAATTTCTAGTTTGCGGACACATTTCTCATCATTTTTTAAAATTTTTTCACTAAATGTATCACTGCATCATTAACCGTATCGCTAACTATCACTTATTGTATCGCTGACTGTATCACAGCTTTACATTATGAACCTGCATCTTTATTGTTTTTATCGCTGATGCAAAAGCTAACTTTAGTGACATCATTCCCAATCAAATCCAGCCTGCCCAAGGAAAGGCTAAAATACTAGTGCAACTAATTGTATTGGTAGACAGCATAAGGTGTGACTGGAAATCCTTTAAGTAGATATTTTTATTATTAACATTGCTGGGATGGCTCTGGTCATTTTTTGCAGCATTGAGGAAAATTCTTAAAAATGGATTAAAGAATCCTGTAATAGATTTATACCCGCAGGACCCCTAAAAACCCAAAGGCCATAATACTTTGACTTTTTCCGATATCCCTGAGATATTCATCTTCACTAGCTCTTCTTCCTGGCCCTTCCGGGTAGCAACTGCCATTTATGGTCATGGTGGTGACATCATGGCCATTGACTTACTGCTGCTTTCTGAACTGTCTGCCCTGCAGCTTTGTGCGCTTGTAAACCTTGCAGTGAAGGCGTATGCCTTCTGGACTAGGGCTAGTAAAGATGAAAAGGAATCTCTCTGTTCGGGGACATGGAGAAAAGGTAATTAAGTCCTTCTGGTACATATCAATTTTACTGTGTGGGGGTGGATATCCCTTTAGAGCTAGATACAGATGGGAAGATGCCTCCATGACAGTGGGTCAGAAGCTTGACTGATCAGCAATACACAAACCGTTTCTCAGTCTTAACTGTTCGTCAGGAATTGTGGAATCATCTTCCCATCTGTTCCTAGCTTAAGATTTAGACATTTCATTTTAAAGGCACTTTGGCATTATAATCCAGGGTGCACCTTGTGCACAGATATAAGAGTTTGATGCTCTACAAAAAACAGTTTTGGACTAAAAACACTTTTGCATGTGAGGTCCACATTCTAGTTCTCCATTTGTACAGGCAGGACAATATTAGTTTAAGAAAATAAAGAATGGAATTGACATCTTTAAATAAAACAATTCAAAGATACTGTTAAGGTGGAAAGTGTTCTTTGTTATGGTATGATTTACTAAGAAATGTAATAAGATATAATTAAAGGTAACAACCTATGCCTGTTAGTAACAAGCCCTTACTAATACGTTTAATGTGGCCACTCAAAACACAACAAAAAGTGTTGTACAGTAAAATTGTAGACTGAGTTTACCACTTACTCTAAGACCCGGTACACACGAGCAGATTTTTATAATTGTCCAATATCTACAGACGGGTACAGTGTCCTCCTGCTGAAATAGACAGATTGCCTTGTGGGAAATCAAGTGTGCAGCTCGGTTAATTGGCTGCAGATCTGCTTCTTAAGGTGACCACACATTAGGCGGATTTTATGTACAATTCGACATACAATCCGACATTTCCATCGATTGGCCGAAAAATTGTACATTTTCCCATTCTTATCACACGACATTAGATCGTAAAATCGAACGTAATTACGATTGGTAAAGTCGTTTTTAAGTCAATTGATAAAATGATTGTAGAGTTTTCTGAAGTTCCGATAAAATGTTAATGTTATGTTACCTCACAACAGACGACATTCGACATTAATCACAAAACAAATTGAATGTCAAACAATATTTAGGGTACATCTTAGAACAATTAACATTATACAACTGTCTATCAAAGTATCGGTCAGTTTAAGATCATAATCAAGATCGTAATAGTGTTTGGCCACCTTAAGTCCTATAACGAATGTGATATTTTAAATCTCTTATTATTATTTAACTGTTGTAGTATCAATTGACCTTTTCAAAATGTCACAAATATGATATATATGAAGTCATAAAAAGTGTACATGAATTCCCTTTGAAGCAAAAAATATCATCAGTGCACTGATATATTGTACACTTCAGTATGCTACAAGTAATTTACTAGTAAGCTTATTACTAAAATGGCGTGTAGCACATTCATTCTCTTTCCATCGATTTCCATCCAGACATGACATGGTCTTGATATTTCATCAAGGCAACAATTATTGGTCTTTTTTTCTTTACCAAAGAAGGTATTTTGGAAATAAATAAAGTCTCGAAAAATACAGTATTCAAGGGAATTTTCATTCACTTATTCATCCGATGACCAAGAATCTTCATTCTTATCTTGAGTCTTTGTAACAAAAAGTCCTTCATATTTCTCACTATAGACTTGTTGGTTTTCGGACATCCGTCCTACTTCCCCCACTAGGAAAGACTCTGTGCTAAACCTGCTTTCATCATTAGTTTCTGGATATTCGGAGGCAGCAATAACTTTCTTACTCTCTGCAGCTAAGAGCACCTCATCTATTCTGCTCCCATCTTTAGGCTGAGATGTTTCAAGCAAAGACTGGAAGAAGCCCTCACTTTTAACTTCTGACATAGCGAAGTTAATGATAGAGTCCTCTTGAACATCCTCTAAAATGTCACCTTCTAGCTGAAAGGTTTTCTTATTGGAAACTATTATTTCACTGTAGTCTCCATCTGAGTGTCCATTTAATTTCTCCTCTGCCTTGTCACATTCACTGTTAGCTTCATGCACACCATTCACTTTCTCCTGGTTTGTAAATTCCTTTGCCGAATCACCAAAGTCATCCTTATTGACAATGTCAGATACATCATTCGAGTCAGAAGAAGAATCCTTCACTTCTTCATCCAACTCTTGTCCTTCATTTGTAAAATCTACCTCTTCGGAGCTACTAGAATTCGGAACATTTTCACATGTTTCCTTGTCTGTATAAGTAAAACCACTGTGTGTTTCAGAAGTCATTATGAGATTGATGTCATCAGTATATATTTCAGTGGTTGTAAGTTTGCTTTCCTCCATCTCAGAAACATGACTTTCTGTTGCATTGGGTGAGCCCTCATAAGAAGATGTTATAGCTTCATTGTCTGATATTACACTGTCTTCTGATTGGCTTTCATCATCAGATGAACTGGGGGGGCTACAAGTGTTGTTTTCAAGACTTTTTGATTCATCAACATATTCACTTTCATTAATGTTTTCTATAAAAGTAGCATCAGCAAACCCAACTGACAGTTCAGTTGATCCTCTTATTTGTTCAGATACACTGACTTGGGTTTTTGACATTTGTTCCTCCATAAAATTAGCAAGGTTATCGACTTGCATTTTATGAAATTCAACTGTTTTCAAATACTCTTCTGAATCCTCAGCATCTCCTAATAAATCTGAGGGTTTACTGCTTTCAGAGGAAAGTTGTTCCTCACAGTCTAAAATAGAAACAAATTCTTCTTTAGTCAGCTCTTCAGTTTTACAAATTAACTCAATTTCTTCATCTTCCTTGTTTTCAGTTAGAAACATCGCTTTTGACTCACAAACCTCTATATTGTCTTTATTTTCTAGCTGAAATTCCAGATCGGTGCTACAATCTGGCTGTTCAGATGGTGATAAATCTTCATAGTCAACTTCAAGGTTTGGCAGAGGTGTTGTATCTGGCAAGGTTTGTTCTAACTGATAATCTTTGCTAATTTCAAATTCTTCACTTTTCTGTGAAAACAAAGAGATCTCTTGTGAGTCAACAGAATCTTCAGACTCAGAATTTTCATTTTCCATCTTATTGTCCTCTGTGTTTTCAGTGGTACCTTCCTTGCCATTGACTTGTTCGTCTGTGATCTTTTCAGGGTCTTCCATATTATCATTACATTTGCTTTCTAAATATTGAACATTTAATGTTTCTGTTAGTTTCTCAGTTAAAATGTCTTCTTCAATTTCTGCATTATCACTCTCTGTATCTTCCCTTTGATTTGAAGTCTTAATATATTCTTCCTCTTGTTGTTCCATGACAATTCGTTTATCTTCTTCAATAAATTCAGATTTTCCTGACTCCCAGTTGCTTTGGTCATTTTCAGAAACATTTTCTTCAGATACCAAACCTGTAGCATCATCCATTTTTGTTGATTGATTCCTTGATAGGGCTAAACCTTGGAATATGTTTTCAGACAACATTGCTTTCATGACATCATCCTCTCCCTCTATGTTTTCTACACATTGTTCAAGTGTTTGATGTTCCTGTACATTTTCAATGACAATGTTTTCATCCACCAAAAGTTCTTTCTCAAATTGACCATGATGAATTTTCCCCCCATTGTTGCTACTCCACTTTACTGAAGAATCTTCACTTGTACCAACATTTTCATTTACTTCAAATTCCTTATTAGAGTTTTCATTCTCATTCTCTGTGATTTGATCATCCAGAGCTAAAGTTTCCATTATTTCCTCACTTTCAACAAGTTCTTCCTTTTCCATTGATTTCCATTCATTGGTTTCTTGTCCATTAGAGGAATCTACCTGTTCTTGTTCAAATATAGAATCTTGCTGTTTAGTTTCCTCTGGCCAATCCTCATGTGTACAAATCAAATCACCCTCAGTTTGATCAAACTCTTCTTCTGACTGATTTGAATGATCCGGATCACTTTCCTCTAACATTATGCTGTCTCCTGGTTTTGTCTCCTTGAAATATTCATCTTGTTCTGGTTCTTCATCTTCCATGATCAGCATATTCTGATCAAGGTCTTTAGGTGAATCGCTTTCACTTTCGGAAGCACATGGCATTTGATCCAAAACATGAGACCTTATATCCTCTTCCTCTATCCTTTTAGAGTCTCCAACTTCCTCCATTTCAACTTCCTCCATATCATTTACATTTATGTTTTCAACTCTATCATCACTAGATAGCTGTTCATCATTATTTAAGTCAAACCTCTTTGGTTCTTTTGTACTTTCCTGCAGACATTCTTCATTATATAAAGCTTCCTTCTGCTTTTCATTCCCTAAATCATCAACTTCCTGTTCAAATGACTGTTTAATTCCATGCTCAATGGTCAACCCCTCCTGGTCAAGAGCTTCAGCATTAAATGATTTTCCAAATGTATCATTCTTTTGACTTTCCTGATCATTTTCCTTTTTATCGCCATCATCTCCACACATATTTTCTTCATCTCCCATCTGCCCGACTTGTTCCTGTGTCATTTCTATTTCAACCTTCTCATCACTGCTTATCAGAAAATGTTCCTGTTCCTTTTCATTTGTCTCCATCCTGCCCTCTTCACTATCAAGTGTGTGATTAGTGTCCTCCTCAACATACCCTGTTTCTTTGTCTGTAATTTTATCTACAAAATTATTTGCTTCTTGGTTAGGTCCCAGGAATTGTTCATCGAGTAGCCCTGATTTGATGTCACTTAACTGACCACATACTTCTACATGATAACTGGTCCCCTCTCCTCCTTCTGACAGTTGCAGGACCTCTTCTGGATAGATTAACTTGGTAGTTGCATCCAATTGTTGCTCATTAATCTGAACACTACTCTCGTCAGTGCAGTTTGTAATGTCGGGATAGACACCATTCAAATTGTCCACAACATGATCACTATTAAATGATTGGGAAATCTCAGAATCTGTGTTTGGTTGATCAGCCAATTCATGAACAACACGATGTTCATTTCCCAAATAACTATTTGTGTGTTTACTTATTATTTCAGGTTCTTTATTATTTTTACAGTTATATTCTGAATCGTATTTTTCAAACGAACCAGTGCTAAGTGCCCTGAAATCTTCATCAAGTTCAGTTTCTTCTGGGGATTCTAGAAAGTTATCAGATTTCTTCATATGACTTTGTTGATGAATGTTATAAACTTGGGTTACTTCTTCTTCAACACCCTTAGTTTTTATTCCATTTGGCTCACTTCCCACAAAATGAAAAGTGATTGGTTGTTCAGCGATTGGTTTGTCTTCCATTTTCTTTTGACTTTCTTTTTCCCCATTCATTGATTTGAAAATTTGATCTTCGTTTTGTCCAAGACCAGAGGGAATATTGCTGAAATCGTCCTCTAATGCCTTTAAAACAGAGTCCAAACAATCTAATTCAAAATCTTTCTTTTGGCTTGAAATTTCAAAATGGCTTCCATCATGATCCAACTCATCTTTCTTTGGTGATTTGCATTCAGTAAAATTGCTGTTACTTTTTGAGGCATTCAGGCTGTCAATGTCCTTCCTAATGATCTGTTGATCGACAGATGTAGACAAGCTATGGGAATTAGAGTGTGATAACGTTTCTTCTTTTGTTTTCCTTATGGCTTCACCAGATGGGGGCCTTTCAGCCTTAGGTAATGTTTTAGCATCTTTAACTTGAGGTAATGCGGTGTATTTCAGGCCTTGACAATGCAGCACTGAGCTAACCTTCTGAAACTCTTTGGTAACGGGACTTGTCCTTGTGGAAACTGCAGAGCTTTTTATATTGAGAAGATTGTTTAAAGGTGGTCTGAAAAGTTCATTTTTCTCTTCTTTCTTCTTTATACCGTAACTTTGCCTTTGATCCCTGGACACGGGCTTTCTTGTGTACTCAGATTGTCGTCTTCTGATATTTTCCAACATGGAATCTAAAATGAAACACAAAATGTAAGGAAGAGTTTTCAGAAGATATTTGTTTTAAAAAAGTTCACCTGAGCTGTTAATCTGCTGTAACTAATCAGATGGTATCTAACTGCAGTCACCTTAAAGAAAGCTAAAATCTCATTGGTTCCTGCAAATTAATAGCTTGGGTAAACTTTTGCACCTCTTATTGTATCAGCCCTTCAGTCTTAATGGTCATCACAAAACATTGGATATAGATAGCCATAATGAAAAACAGAACACAGAGGTGTATATACTGTAGAACTGAAACCTAGCTCCACTTAAGATGATTTTAGCAATTTAGTTATCCTTAAATCCTGGGCCAACACACCAAATTATACAGACCAAATAAGATTTCTGATTAGAAAATCTTAACATTTTACATTCATTGTTATGATCTGGACATAACGCTGTTATAAAATCTAGTTATGATTTTTTTTTTTAAAATCAATCAGTATGTCATCTCCCATTTTATTAATCCACTTTTATCTCTGGATTGCCCCTAGCGACAGAACAATGCAAACGCTGCACAAAGTAACAAGCTCCTATTCAGAACTGGCTCTGTTCCTTGGCTGACAAAGTTTCCTGTGTGGGTTGGATCAAAAGTACAAGAAAGAGTATGGGAGGGGAAAAAAACTTTTCAGGCTTGTGGCTAGTTTTAAAAATGATTTAGAGGTTTGGGGTTGGGGCTGATGATGCAGCTAATGAATCTCTGTCCCAGCAGTGGGCATGCTCCAACCTTAAAGGGCATGTCCACCCCCAAAACTATAATTCCCCCCACCACTGGCCCCATCATGTAGTGTAATAAAATCCTTACCTCACATCCCAGCTCCATATGGTTCTCCTGTAGTCCCCCCCCAAAGTCCCAAAAACTACCCATCAGGAGGATAGCAGAGTCCATATAGGACTCTGCCTCCTGTCTCCCCTCCAGGAGAAGTTTGGCATGCGCACTGCAGCCCTTCTACCCCTCCCTCTCCCTTCCGTTTTGGACTCCCACCCCCTAGCTACAAATCCATTTTATATAGTGTAGGGCTTGGTCCCCCAGCCCCAACAGCTATATTTTTAATGTAAGAAACTTCCCCTATCTTTACTTACCTTCCGTCTTTCCTCCGCCATTCAGATCTACCGGCAGCGCGTCCGTGATTGGCTGCCTCTCAGCCAATCACAGACTCGGCTGACGGTCCACCCCTCTGCTTCTGCTTGCATTTTCGCGCAAGCAGAGGGACAGGCAGTAGGGGGGTGGAAAGAGGGAAGGTAAGTAATGTTTGGGGTAGTTTCTTACATTAAAAATATAGCGCTTGGGGCTGGGGGACTAAGGCCTACACTATATAAAAAATTAGGGTGGACATACCGTTTAAATTTGGAAGAAGGCCCCCAAGTACTGGTGATGTCACATATCGCAGCGATAGCTAGAAAAAACACCCTTTATACTGCTGTAATTTTGGATACACTGCAGCTAGAAGCATGATCCTGAAGTCATTTTAAAGGTAGGACTCTGTTGAATAAAGGCCACTTGTATGGAGACCATAGTTCCCCTTTAAAGAAAAATTATTACCAGGAAGAAAGCCACAGAAGTGCAGGGTAAACACACAAACTCCTTACAGACGTATGTTTCCATTCTGACCATGGTGCCACCATATTGTCCTTAATTCTTATTGAAATGAGTTGCCTGCTCTTAAGCTAATCTAAGCTTAAGAATACCATTTCTTAGGCTTTAGAAGCATAACCTCAACCTAGCAAGTGCAATTCATATAAATGAACATCCAACAAACAGCTGGAGTCCAACAGTATCGCTGCTATTGATTGGTTAAAAAATACAATCTTACCATTGAAGACACTTGATGCTTTACGATCTGAGTCCGGCATCTCAAATCTTGTACTTTCTACCTCTAGCAGAGATCTACAAACAAAACATAGGACATCACCCATGTGCTTTTGATACATATATAAGAATACAATTAATTGTTAAAATAATACTCCCCAAAGTACAAATGAAATGTATGTGCAAGAACCCCCCCCCCCCCAAAAAAAAAGCACGAGACCACAAGGGGTTCGTACTGAGGTCTTGGTAGTTGATTTTAAAGGGTAAATGCAGTCCCCATATCTTTGAAACATGCCTAGGATGATGCCTCTAACTTTTCTGAATCTTAAGTTATTGGCTTGTAAAGTTACATTTTCCAGACTCCGCTATCTCTTGTTACAAGCCCTTCACCCAACTAATCTATCTTTTCTGAATCTAGTTACTAACCTGCAACCATTCTCTTTCCATTCCTCTACCTATGGACATTTTAGAGAGAGGAAAATAAATATTTCAAAGTTTGTGGGCAGGGCTTAAGATTCTCTGTCCCAACAGTGGGCATGCTCCAAGCTTAAACTTGGAGGCAGACCCCAAGTGCTGGTGATGTCGCGGAGAAAAAATATACTCTTTAGCAAGAAAATATACTATTTATACTGGTGTAACTTTAGATTGACTGCAGCTAGAAACATATGGAGTCATTTTAAAGGTAGAAATGTGCAGTGTGCCCTTTTCAGTAAAGGCCACTTGTATGGAGACCACAGTTCCCCTTTAATTGATCTAGGTAGGGATGAACATGCCCTATAAATTGTAATTTTTATTTATTTATTTTAACAGGGAAACAATACACAATGGGGGATTATATATCTCATACAAAACAAAAGTCTGCCTACTTATTAAAGGGCATGTCCACCCCCAAAACTAAAATTTAACACCTTACTGGCCACATCAAGTAGTTTAAAACAATCTTTACCTTACATTCCTGCTCAAAATAGTTCCCCTGCTGTGCCCCTCCAAAGTCCAGGAAACTGCTGTGTAGGAGCAGTGTGTGACTCATGCTGTGCCTGAGACTTCCTCAACCTCATCAAGGTTGAGGCATGCTCAGTGCAGCCCTCCCTGCCTCTCAGCCAATCACGGACGCGGCTGCCGGTCCCGCCCCCTGCTTTCAATTCCATGCAAGCAGAGGGCCTGAACACTGCAGCGGAGGAGAGAGGGCAGGTAAGTAAGAATCGGGGGACTTTCTAACAATTATATTAATGCGGTTGGGGCTGGGGGAGCATGCCCTACCACATATCAAAAGTTAAATTTTGGGGTGGACATGCCCTTTAACACTATGTAGCCATTTCCAGTAATAAAAACACATTCCCCAAGATTAACGTTCAGCCCATAACATAGTTTAGCACAGCAGTTTTTCAGTTCCATTATAAAGGTTCCTTAACTTGTTTACTGAATTTAATAGCTTTGCTTCATAGAAATTGCATCTCTCATAACCACACACAATGTTCACAGAAACAAGATTATTGTAACCCCTTGAGTTGTCTACTCAAAGCATTTTATTGAAGACTTATCTATACCGCAATCCCAGAACATAATAGCAAAGGTTCAAGAAAGAAATCCCTTTGGCTTTGCCCACAAGTGAGAAGTATTCTAATGTTAATCACCGCCGTCTTTTGTCTGAGACCAAAGAAAGAGGAATGAAATACAGTTGGCCAGTGTCAATAAGACAGACCCAGGAAGTGAGAATAGAGCTTACTGGTATCAGTGTGGGGTCAGGAGCCTACGTGTATCAGTGTGAAAGGAGCCTACGGGTATCAGTGTGAAAGGAGCCTATGGGTATCAGTGTGAAAGGAGCCTACGGGTATCAGTGTGAAAGGAGCCTAAGGGTATCAGTGTGAAAGGAGCCTACGGGTATCAGTGTGAAAGGAGCCTACGGGTATCAGTGTAAAAGGAGCCTACGGGTATTAGGGTGAAAGGAGCCTACGGGTATCAGGGTGAAAGGAGCCTACGGGTATCAGGGTGAAAGGAGCCTACGGGTATCAGTGAGAAAGGAGCCTACGGGTATCTGTGCCATACGCCTGACCCCAGTAGGGAATGTTTTGTGGGAATTGGTATATTATTAGCACAGGCAGGTGTAAATAATTCTGTTGGACACAGCGCACACTTTATCAATGTCAGATTTATAAGTGAGTTAGGATGGTGAAAGGAATTTATGAAATCATTTAAAGGGCATGTTCACCCTTAAAACTAAAAACTGGTCAATTGTCAGTTACCTACCTCCAACCCCAACTGATATATTTATCCCTTTATTACCTGCGTTAACCAGATATTAAAGAATAATTATTGCCCCCATTTTAGCAGAGTAAGCTGGCCCCTCCCTCCATGCTGTCAATCAAGACTGTGATTGCTGACATCACAACCAAGCATATAAAAAGTTCCCGGAGCAGAGGAAGGAGGCAGATACTTTTGCCTAAAAGGAATACAACTTCTAATTAAAAAAGGAGTTAGGATTGCAGGTTTTTGTTTTAAAGGGGGATATGCCCTTTAATAGTTCAATTGGCAAGAAGTCAGATTAAGAGTGCAGAAGTTTTTCTCCATTTTGGAAACAATGAATTTTGCACAATGTTCCTTAAAGCTGAGCCTGAATACTTCAAAGATCGGCGCTGCTAGTGCAGCTGACAGTTCGCCTTGCCTGTCCTCTAATCCCATGTGAAATAGGGCACATGTGTTTCAGAGTGTCTGTCACTGTGTCAGAGTGTCGGGGGGAGAAGCAATGAGCTATAACAAAAGGTAGGAGTTGTTTATCCTACCTCCCAGAAAGTTCTTTTTTTCTGGATTTTTTTTTTTTGCAGTTTTAGGGCATTCGTACGATCACTGAGGATTGGTGATTATGAATTTGGTAGGAGGAGGTAACTGGCACATACAAGGTTAAGCTCCACCTGTGCTGGACCAGTGAACGGCAAGGGTAAGGTCTTCCTGGCAGAGCTTGGTGATGCCACTTCCACATAGGACCCTTATCAGCCTATGTGGGTTATTAACTTTTGAAAATGTAACTTTTAGAAAGTTTCAGTTGCAGTGATCAAAGATCTGAGTTGCTTTTGTATCTTCCCCCAAAGATTTTATTTTGCATCTATTCTTTTAGTTCTATCTAGCACAAGGAGTCTTCATCCAAGCACAGGGAACATAAAAGACGTAATGATTCCTGAAGCGTTGATGTGTCCTGATTCGCCCTTTAAAAGATTTTTATTATCTTAACACCAAGGTCTGTGCAGACGGTGAGACTCTGGTTCCTATTTGGACTGAAACTGATTTTTATCCTAAAGCTTTGGTTTGTCATTATAATTCACGCTGCTGCTATTGGTAACATGTCGGGGGTTAAACAACAGGAAGCGTGGAGGATATTTGTACAAACCCTTAACTTTGTTAAAGGGTCACTATACTCACTAAAACAACTTTACATTATCTGAAACTACTATTTGAAAGAAGTAAAATGCTGGTACACACATATTTATCTGTGCTTGCTGTCATTAAATTATTAATGTTTAGTGAGTGCTCCTAATTCCCCCACCCTCCCTTAATCACTGCCTCCTTGTAGTGTCTGTGACACTTATAAGTTCTGCACAGCCTCCCCAGGGATACTGCTCTGCTTACACATCTCCCTCTTTTTTCTTTTCTTTGCTGATTCTCTTAAATGTTGTAGAAAGTGTGCTGTCAGGCAGCTAAAGAGGTCAGGGATGGGTCACATAGCATAATTCCTGCTTATGGAGTGACAGGTCTTTCCCTGTAAATGCTGTGATTTCAAATGATGATTTCTCAGAATCTACTGCTCAGATATAAAATCTGAAAAAAAAGTTTTGAAGCAGTGGGAACTTACTGTATCTAAAGGTACACTTTTTGAAAGTTACATTTTTTATACTTTAAAATCATGACTGTCCAAAGGCTGGAAAACATTGAGGAGAAACCAAGTGTAATTAGGCTTCTGCCATGAGGTCTTATGCAGTTTAGATCCACACCCTGAATACCATTCATTGGTGGAGGAAGAGATAAGTTGTCCTTTAAAGGTGGCCATACACATGGGATTTCCAAAGCAATATGACGACAGATCACATTAGTATCTGTCACCACATTGTGATGGGAACCGCACACATGGACATGACTGATCGCCAATACGCGGTGGTTCGGACAGCCATGAACGGACCAATAGTATCGTCTCTCTTTACTTCAAAGTTAAGGGAGCCAATACCGACAGACTGAAATTTTCTGTCTTTCCAGACTGACCATACTGCCGACCATAATGTTCGTTGGCATTAGGGTTGGTCGGTTACGGCCCCCACACACTGCCAATATTAGGTAAATCCCATCAGCCCACGATGAGATTTACCTAATATCCAGTGAAGTAACTACCGCCCCTACCACCTCCACCGCCATAGTAGGGCCCGTCACAAGCCCACAACCTCCTGTTTTAAACAGCTGATCGGGCGTATGAATGAAACATACACGGGATCAGCTGCTTAAAAGACCAGACCCGAACTACCGGAAAGTGAACCAGTAGTTCAGGTCCGGTCTTTTAAACAGCTGATTGCGCGTATGTTTCATTTATCAGGTGTTTTTAAACAGGAGGTTGAGGTGTGGAGGAGGGGTGGGTCAGGGTCCAAACCTCCAATCTCACAGGGGGGCCCTGCAGTTATACCCCTGCTAATATGTATGGGGATATGTAATATGTATGGGGAATGATTGGGAGACCTAACCACAGCTTGGGAAACAAAGATACCATTCCCCAACATTGTTTAGAAATCCAAGACACATCCCAGAACAATATAGGAGTGGGACAAACCATCATAATGTCTTGCATGTGTATGAGGCTTTAGTTTTTCCCAATGACCATCAATATACATTTTACAGATAATCACATAGCACAGATCTGTTGGGCACACAGAATGATTTGGTGGGTCACAAGAAAAAGACAGAAAACTATTAACCTTTAATTCTCTTTAATGTTCTTGTTACCTGTAAGTGGCCACTTCCAAGCTGAGAGACATCTTAAGGTGCATGAGCTGTTGTCTGTCCTCGAGAACTTCAGCAATCTGGGCTCTCAAATCTTGTTTCTCCCTTTCCAAAGTTTCAACCTCAAGCTGCAAAAAACAGAAACAAAAAATGATCAATTAGAAAGTTAGAAAGCTGGCAAACATAAGGCTAACCTAAAAGTTTCCACCTCCTCTTCAAGCTCTCCAAGCTTTTTTACAAGCTTGGACATGCTCACATGCTTAGAGGAGACAGCTATTGTAATAAAGTTCTTTCATTGACTGATCTCATCTGTTACTTCAGTGACTGACAGCTTCTAACCAGAAGAATCAGAAAGCAGAAATAAGAGTTAACAGAATATCAGGTAGCATTTCAGGTTAGACTTTCATTTCTCAGGTTCGAAACTATTGCACTTTTGGGGGTGATTTTCATTTGCAGGGTGAACATGCTCATTAGGGCCGTATTTAACGATTGTTAATTTTTTAACGATCGTTAATTTCCAAACGTTAATCTCCGATCGATAGTTAATGGTACCGATCTTAAATCTACGATAACGAAATCGTAGCTTTGCGATACCCATAGAATACGTTTGCAGTAGTTTACTATCGCACGGTATTCTACTACCGAACGTTCGGGAATTACCGAATGTTCGGTCGTACATTCACTAACCCATTCACTAAAAAGCGATACCGCGGCTTTATAAATACGCCCCTTAAGCTCAAAAAACTCTCCCCAAACATTATACTATGTTTACTGCATTGCAATCAGAATGAGTATATATAGTGTATATAAAATAATGCAATCCCATTCAATAAACAATATTCTTGTTAGACGGCACTGGACAAGATTTCCTATCCAAGGGCGTAAAGTTGCCAATATACCTATTAAAGGGCATGTTCAGCCTAAAATAAACTTTTCATAGAAATGTTTACCAACCCCTCAAACCAGGTTTCGCATTAACTATACATTCCAAAGATGCCCCTGAAGTGTCTTACCTAACCTGGTCCCTTGGCACTCCTCCTCTGCTCTGCGGCTGACCGCCTCCCTCCACCCCTAGGCCACTAACTCCGCCTCCCTCCAACCCTAACTGATGTCACTTTGCCACGCCTCCTCGTCACGCCCCCTACCCCCACCCTGCCCGGAAGCCTCAAATGGCAGGGTGGGTTTTCTGCAATTACCTGACAGCTGTGAACAGGAGGTAGAGGAGCAGGGGGCAGCGCCCAGGCGGGACACATTAGGGGCATCTTCGGAATGTATGGATAATGTGAACCCTGGGTTGGGGGGGGGTTGAACATTTCTATGGAACCTTTTAGGCTGGAGATGCCCTTTAATAGTGTTGTGTACTTCACATTGGTGCTGTTCATCTTAAGGAAAAGATATTTTATTCTTGACTATTAGAGCAGAAATTTCGAATTAAAATGCAGATTTGTGATTCCTTATATCAGTAAAATCTGTCACTGCAATAAAGGTGGCCATACACATTCCCGTTCGATCCTATTGGGATTTGCAGACTGATACTGCGTATAGGGATCGGTCGGGGCCACGTATTCGGTTACCACCACATGTCTACCGGAACATTCCAATGGGATCTGTGCACATGTGATCGTAATTGGCACCTAAAGCCCCGCAGTCACTTCCTAACCGTCTCTCACTCAGTGAGCTTCACCTATGGATGGGAATATTGTTTTAATGGCTTACAGGGGGAACAAAGCCTGAACGTCCTCTCCATACCAGGGACAGACAGAGGGACGTCACCTAAATATCAGCCTATTGCTGCCCATACACTATTACACCTTACCGTGACATGCAGGAAGTTTCCTCCCATGTTCAGCCTCCCTCACTGCCAAAGCTCAGGCGTATTAATGTAGTATTAATGTAGTATTAATGTAGTATTAATGTAGTATTACTGTAAACTAGGTTCACATGAACGTCTATCTTCCTTTCGCCCTCATTTCCAGCAATGTTGCAGCATTGGGGCGAAGCAATAAAATGTGGACCTAGTTTCCTTGGCATTTCTGTTCCTGATCTTGAGGTCAAAATCACATAATATCCAGGGAGTTTTATTTTTCCTTTTACTTTAGCAACAATTTAGGCCACATTGTATTAGTGAATATTATCCTACCCGCCAAGATTCCTCTTTAAATAGGTACACTATTGGGAAATGCATTGCACAAAGCTGTGCTAAGATCATGTTAACTTCTATATCCTCCTCCTGCAGCTCTGTACTGTGCTGTTTGTATAGAAGGTAATGGTGGTGGTTAGAAGGGGTTGTCACCTTTTGCATTGAGCCCCAATCTACATCTGCAAGGCTACGCACAGTTTATTAAACACACAATCAGCCCGATGGAATCCATAATAGATAGAAGTAGGCAGCCCACGGAGGTAAAATCAACTTATTTTATTTCATTCATTAAAAACATCACAAGTCCAATCAAACACTAACTAGTACGCTAGAGGGTGGAGGAAACGTCTGGCGCGTTTCGTGACATAGTCACTTCATCAGAGACAATCAGCCCGATGCACTGAGATCCGCTATCGGCAACTCGGTGCAAACACGCCGGCGATGCTATGTGCCAATAGCGGCTCTCAGTGCATCACTATCAGCTGACGTTTAAAGTGTCGCAATGGAATGGCACTTTCGGCATTTAACATCCGTTGCGGCAGCTGCGTGGTTAACTTTAATATAACAACATAACATCGGTTAGCGTGACTTAAACTCCAGAACAGGAGTGGTTCGCCTCTTGGTGCATTGGCCTGAATGATGGCATTAAAACCCATGCAGCCTGTATTGTGCTTACAATGTAAATGAAGACCAGCCAGTCAATGTGTAGATTGTATGCGTTTGGATCTTAAAGGGCTCCCCCGCTGTGTCCTCTGACAGGTCCTGATGGACTCTGTATTCTATTGCATGGAGTATTAAGTCCATCGGAACCTCTTAGAGGACGCGGCGGGGGGGGGGGGGGCGAGGGATTGGGTAAGTGGCTAAGTGCCTTACCTTTGTTCCTGGCTCCTGAATGTTTTATTGAAGAACGGGAGGTATGACAAAGATCCTTTACCTCCTGTTTTTCAATAAAACTGAATAGCAACATTTTTTTTTACCAATGGAGATACCCTTTAAAGGGAAATCTCAGCCACAAAGCAGGGTGTGAATTCTGTCCTCTACATTGAGAAAGGAGAACTAAACTACTATAATCAGAGCCCAATAAATTATAAAACAGATTTGTCTACTAAAACCTGCACTGTTAAATAATGTTCCATTAGCTGTACATTAGCCAGATATACAACAGGTCGATATTACAATTGTAACCTCAACACAACGCAAGTAACTAAAACCAAGTCGATCTCTCCAGGATACGGATACAGGGGGAAACTCAGTTTGTCTAATTCGCTGGTTCCTGTAGCCCTGTAATAAAGTTAAGTGGCCTAAATGAAATTACGGATAGTGAATTACTAGCCATCTGCCAGACTGATAAATACTGCAGGTGAAAACCCCATCTGTTTCCTTTCCATATAGATTTAACCTATAAAACTAGAGTGACTGCATGTGCAGTTTAACCCCTTATTGTGAGAGCGGCATTATTGATTTCATTATTTATTACCCCGTGTTTTAGTTTTCTGGTCCTGTTAAGCTAAGTACACACGTTTCAATTTATCCTCCTGACCGACCGTTCGAGACTTTCAACCGGTCGGCCAGGAGGAAGGACTGTCGGTCGCGGCAAAAGTTGTGCTAAGATCAGGTTCACTTCATGACCCTCCCCCTGTAGCTCTATACTATGTTATTTCTATAAATGTAACTAATAAAGTTGTGATATTGATAAATTACACAGAGCTATGCTAAGATCAGGTTCACTTCATGACCCTCCCCCTGCAGCTCTGTACTATGTTATTTCTATAAATGTAACTAATAAAGGGTGTGATTTTGATAAATACATTACACAGAGCTGTGCTAAGATCAGGTTCACTTCATGACCCTCTCCCTGCAGCTCTGTACTATGTTATTTCTATAAATGTAACTAATAAAGTTGTGATATTGTAAATACATTACACAGAGCTGTGCTAAGATCAGGTTCACTTCATGACCCTCCCCTGCAGCTCTGTACTATGTTATTTCTATAAATGTAAACTATAAAGTTGTGATATTGATAAATTACACAGAGCTGTGCTAAGATCAGGTTCACTTCATGACCCTCCCCTTGCAGCTCTGTACTATGTTATTTCTATAAATGTAACTAATTAAGTTGTGATATTGATAAATACATTACACAGAGCTGTGCTAAGATCAGGTTCACTTAATTATCCTCCCCCTGCAGCTCTGTACTATGTTATTTCTATAAATGTAACTAATAAAGTTGTGATATTGATAAATTACACAGAGCTATGCTAAGATCAGGTTCACTTCATGACCCTCCCCCTGTACTATGTTATTTCTATAAATGTAACTAATAAAGTTGTGATATTGATAAATTACACAGAGCTATGCTAAGATCAGGTTCACTTCATGACCCTCCCCCTGTAGCTCTGTACTATGTTATTTCTATAAATGTAACTAATAAAGTTGTGATATTGATTAATACATTACACAGAGCTGTGCTAAGATCAGGTTCACTTCATGACCCTCCCCCTGCAGCTCTGTACTATGTTATTTCTATAAATGTAACTAATAAAGTTGTGATATTGATAAATACATTAACACAGAGCTGTGCTAAGATCAGGTTCACTTCATTATCCTCCCCCTGCAGCTCTGTACTATGTTGTTTCTATAAGTGTAACTATTACAGTAGGTTGGGTACACAAGGAGGGGATTTTGTCCCAACCAACCATTGTCAGAATCGATCAGTCAACTGGGACAAATCAGATGGCACGGCCAACAGTTCGCCATAATAGTTTGTGTCGACCGATTCACAGGCGGACTGATACACGAAAATAGCGGTTGGTTGGCCTGAAAAAATCTGTTGGGACCATTTGCGATGCGATCCGTTGATTGAAAAGCATGCGATCACCATTTTTGGTGCGATTCACATGAGCTACGGTTCCCAAAAATGACAGGGATCGCATTGTGAGTGGGCACCAACACGCATGAACAGCGTGTGCACGCTTAGTGTGACCTTGGCCTTAGGCTGGTGTTCGTACTAAGATTAACTGTGCCAGTATCTACACAGAATTTTATAGAAATCAAATTACTACACAGAGAATAAATAAATAGTGCAGGGTTTGGATAATGAAGTGAACCGGATCTTAGTACAGCTCTGTGCAATGTATTTCTCAATATCACAACTTTATTAGTTACACTTATAGAAATAACATAGTACAGAGCTGTAGGGGGAGGATAATGAAGTGAACCTGATCTTAGTACAGCTCTGTGCACTGTATTTCTCAATATCAAAACTTTATTAGTTACACTTATAGAAATAACATAGTACAGAGCTGTAGGGGGAGGATAATGAAGTGAACCTGATCTTAGTACAGCTCTGTGCAATGTATTTATCAATATCACAACTTTATTAGTTACACTTATAGAAATAACATAGTACAGAGCTGTAGGGGGAGGATAATGAGGTGAACCTGATCTTAGCACAGCTCTGTGTAATGTATTTATCAATATCACAACTTTATTAGTTACATTTATAGAAATAACATAGTAGTTGTTTGATAATTAATCTGAAAAACCATCTCTCGTTCAGTTGCAGTTTGAATGTCGGATAGACACCATTCAAATGTCCACAACATGATCACTTTAAATGATTGGGAAATCTCAGAATCTGTGTTTGGGTGATCAGCAAATTCATGAACAACACGATGTTCATTTCCCAAATAAACTATTGTGTGTGTTACTTATTATTTTCAGGTTCTTATTATTTTTACAGTTATTTTTGAATCGTATTTTTCAAACGAACCAGTGCTAAGTGCCCTGAAATCTTCATCAAGTTCAGTTCTTCTGGGGATTCTATGAAAGTTATCAGATTTTCATCTGACTTGTTTGATGAATTTATAAACTTGGGTTACTTCTTCTTCAACACCCTTAGTTTTTATTCCATTTGGCTCACTTCCCACAAAATGAAAAAGTGATTGGTGTGTTCAGCGATTGGTTTGTCTTCCATTTTCTTTGACTTTCTTTTTCCCCATTCATTGATTTGAAAATTTGATCTTCGTTTTGTCCAAGACCAGAGGGAATATTGCTGAAATCGTCCTCTAATGCCTTTAAAAAAAGAGTCCAAAACAATCTAATTCAAAATCTTTCTTTTGGCTTGAAATTTCAAAATGGCTTCCATCATGATCCAACTCATCTTTCTTTGGTGATTTGCATTCAGTAAAATTGTGTTACTTTTTGAGGCATTTCAGGCTGTCAATGTCCTTCCTAATGATCTGTTGATGTAGACAATGTAGACAAGCTATGGGAATTAGAGTGTGATAAACGTTCTTCTTTTGTTTTCCTTATGGCTTCACCAGATGGGGGCCTTTCAGCCTTAGGTAAGTTTTAGCATCTTTAACTTGAGGTAATGCGGTGTTATTAGGCCTTGACAATGCAGCACTGAGCTAACCTTCTGAAACTCTTTGGTAACGGGACTTGTCCTTGTGGAAACTGCAGAGCTTTTTATATTGAGAAGAATTGTTTAAAGGTGGTCTGAAAAGTTCATTTTTCTCTTCTTTCTTCTTATTACCGTAATTGCCTTTGATCCCTGGACACGGGCTTTCTTGTGTACTCAGATTGTCGTCTTTCTGAATTTCCAACATGGAATCTAAAATGAAACACAAAATGAAGGAAGAGTTTTCAGAAGATATTTGTTTTAAAAAGTTCACTGAGCTGTTAATCTGCTGTAACTAATCAGATGGTACATAACTGCAGTCACCTTAAAGAAAGCTAAAATCTCATTGGTTCCTGCAAATAATAGCTTGGGTAAACTTTTGCACCTCTTATTGTATCAGCCCTTCAGTCTTAATGGTCATCACAAAACATTGGATTATAGATAGCCATAATGAAAAAAAAACACAGAGGTGTATATACTGTAGAATGAAGACCTAGCTCCACTTAAGATGATTTTAGCAATTTAGTTATCCTAAATCCTGGGCCAACACAACCAAATATTACAGACCAAATAAGATTTCTGATTAGAAAATCTTAACATTTTACATTCATTGTTTATGATCTGGACATAACGCTGTTATAAAAATCTAGTTATGATTTTTTTTTTAAAATCAATCAGTATGTCATCTCCCATTTTATTAATCCACTTTTATCTCTGGATTGCCCCTAGCGACAGAACCAATGCCAACGCTGCACAAAGTAACAAGTCCTATTCGAACTGGCTCTGTTCCTTGGTGACAAAGTTTCCTGTGGGGTTGGATCAAAAGTACAAGAAAGAGTATGGGAGGGGAAAAAAACTTTTCAGGGTGTGGCTAGTTTTAAAAATGATTTAGAGGTTTGGGGTTGGGGCTGATGATGCAGCTAATGAATCTCTGTCCCAGCAGTGGGCATGCTCCAACCTTAAAGGGCATGTCCACCCCCAAAACTATAATTCCCCCCACCACTGGCCCCATCATGTAGTGTAATAAAATCTTACCTCACATCCCAGCTCCATATGGTTCTCCTGTAGTCCCCCCCCAAAGTCCCAAAAACTACCATCAGGAGGATAGCAGAGTCCTATAGGGCTCTGCTCCTGCTCCCCTCCAGGAGAAGTTTGGGCATGCGCACTGCAGCCCTTCTACCCCTCCCTCTCCCTTCCGTTTTGGACTCCCACCCCCTAGCTACAAATCCATTTTATATAGTGTAGGGCTTGGTCCCCCAGCCCCAACAGCTATATTTTTAAGTAAGAAACTTCCCCTATCTTTCTTACCTTCGTCTTTCCTCCGCCATTCAGATCTACCGGCAGCGCGTCCGTGATTGGCTGCCTCTCAGCCAATCACAGACTCGGCTGACGGTCCACCCCTCTGTTCTGCTTGCATTTTCGCGCAAGCAGAGGGACAGGCAGAGTAGGGGGGTGGAAAGAGGGAAGGTAAGTAATGTTTGGGGTAGTTTCTTACATTAAAAATATAGCGCTTGGGGCTGGGGGACTAAGGCCTACACTATTAAAAAATTAGGGTGGACATACCGTTTAAATTTGGAAGAAGGCCCCAAGTTACTGGTGATGTCACATATCGCAGCGATAGCTAGAAAAAAACACCCCTTATACTGCTGTAATTTGGATACACTGCAGCTAGAAGCATGATCCTGAAGTCATTTTAAAGGGGACTCTGTTGAATAAGGCGGCACTTGTAGGAGACCATAGTTCCCTTAAGAAAAATTATTACAGGAAGAAAGCCACAGAAGTGCAGGGTAAACACACAAATCCTTACAGACGTATGTTCCATTCTGACCATGGTGCACCATATTGTCCTTAATTCTTATTGAAATGAGTTGCCTGCTCTTAAGCTAATCTAGGCTTAAGAATACCATTCTTTAGGCTTTAGAAGCATAACCTCAAACCTAGCAAGTGCAATTCATATAAATGAACATCCAACAAACAGCTGGAGTCCAACAGTCGCTGCTATTGATTGGTTAAAAAATACATCTTACCATTGAAGACACTTGATGCTTTACGATCTGAGTCCGGATCTCAAATCTTTACTTTCTACCTCTAGCAGAGATCTACAAACAAACATAGGACATCACCCAGTGCTTTTGATACATATATAAGAATACAATTAATTGTTATAATAATACTCCCCAAAGTACAAATGAAATGTATGTGCAAAGAACCCCCCCCCCCCAAAAAAAAAAGCACGAGACCACAAGGGGTTCGTACTGAGGTCTTGGTATTGTTATTTAAAGGGTAAATGCAGTCCCCATATCTTTGAAACATGCCTAGGATGATGCCTCTAACTCTTTCTGAATCTTAAGTTATTGGCTTGTAAAGTTACATTTCCAGACTCCGCTATCTTTGTTACAAGCCCTTCACCCAACTAATCTATCTTTTCTGAATCTAGTTACTAACCTGCAACCATTCTTTTCCATTCCTCTACCTATGGACATTTTAGAGAGGGAAAATAAATATTTCAAAGTTTGTGGGGCAGGGCTTAGATTCTCTGTCCCAAACAGTGGGCATGCTCCAAGCTTAAACTTGGAGGCGACCCCAAGTGCTGGTGATGTCGCGGAGAAAAAATATACTCTTTAGCAAGAAAATATTACTATTTATAATGGTGTAACTTTAGATTGACTGCAGCTAGAAACTATGGAGTCATTTTAAAGGTAGAAATGTGCAGTGTGCCCTTTTCAGTAAAGGCCACTGTATGGAGACCACAGTTCCCCTAATTGATCTAGGTAGGGATGAACATGCCCTATAAATTGTAATTTTTATTTATTATTTTAACAGGGAAACAATACACAATGGGGGATATATATCTCATACAAAAACAAAAGTCTCGCCTACTTATTAAAGGGCATGTCCACCCCCAAAACTAAAATTTAACACCTTACTGGCCACATCAAGTAGTATTTAAAACAACTTTACCTTACATTCCTGCTCAAAATAGTTCCCTGCTGTGCCCCTCCAAAGTCCAGGAAACTGCTGTGTAGGAGCAGTGTGTGACTCATGCTGTGCCTGAGACTTCCTCAACCTCATCAAGGTTGAGGCATGCTCAGTGCAGCCTCCCTGCCTCTCAGCCAATCACGGACGCGGCTGCCGGTCCCGCCCCCCTGCTTCATTCCATGCAAGCAGAGGGCCTGAACACTGCAGCGGAGAGAGAGGGCAGGTAAGTAAGAATCGGGGGACTTTCTACACATTATATTAATGCGGTTGGGGCTGGGGGAGCATGCCACACATATCAAAAGTTAAATTTTGGGTGGACATGCCCTTTAACACTATGTAGCCATTTCCAGTAATAAAAAAAAACATTCCCCAAGATTAACGTTCAGCCCATAAATAGTTTAGCACAGCAGTTTTTCAGTTCCATTATAAAGGTTCCTAACTTGTTTACTGAATTTAATAGCTTTGCTTCATAGAAATTGCATCTCTCATAACCACACCAATGTTCACAGAAACAAGATTATTGTAAAACCCTTGAGTTGTCTACTCAAAGCATTTATTGAAGAATTATCTATACCGCAATCCCAGAAAACTAATAGCAAAGGTTCAAGAAAGAAATCCCTTTGGCTTTGCCCACAAGTGAGAAGTATTCTAATGTTAATCACCGCCGTCTTTGTCTGAGACCAAAAGAAGAGGAATGAAATACAGGTGGCCAGTGTCAATAAGACAGACCCAGGAAGTGAGAATAGAGCTTACTGGTATCAGTGTGGGGTCAGGAGCCTACGTGTATCAGTGTGAAAGGAGCCTAAGGGTATCAGTGTGAAAGGAGCCTATGGGTATCAGTGTGAAAGGGGCTACGGGTATCAGTGTGAAAGGAGCCTAAGGGTGTATCAGTGTGAAAGGAGCCTAAGGGTATCAGTGTTGAAGGAGCCTACGGGTATCAGTGTAAAGGAGCCTACGGGTATAGGGTGAAAGGAGCCTACGGGTATCAGGGTTGAAAGGAGCCTACGGGTATCAGGTGAAAGGAGCCTACGGGTATCAGTGAGAAAGGAGCCTACGGGTATCTGTGCCATACGCCTGACCCCAGTAGGGAATGTTTTTTGGGAATTGGTAATTATTAGCACAGGCAGGTGTAAATTATTCTGTTGGACACAGCGCACACTTTATCAATGTCAGATTTTAAGTGGTTAGGATGGTGAAAGGAATTTATGAAATCATTTAAAGGGCATGTTCACCCTTAAAACTAAAAAATGGTCAATTGTCAGTTACCTCCTCCAACCCCAACTGATATATTTATCCCTTTATTACCTGCGTTAACCAGATATTAAAGAATAATTATTGCCCCCATTTTAGCAGAGGGAAACTGGCCCTCCTCCCATGCTGTCAATCAAGACTGTGATTGCTGACATCAAACCAAGCATATAAAAAGTTCCCGGAGCAGAGGAAGGAGGCAGATACTTTGCCTAAAAGGAATACAACTTCTAATTAAAAAAGGAGTTAGGATTGCAGGTTTTTGTTTTAAAGGGGGATATGCCCTTTAATAGTTCAATTGGCAAGAAGTCAGATTAAGAGTGCAGAAGTTTTTCTCCATTGGAAACAATGAATTTTGCACAAGTTCTTAAAGCTGAGCCTGAATACTTCAAAGATCGGCGCTGCTAGTGCAGCTGACAGTTCGCCTTGCCTGTCCTCTAATCCCATGTGAAATAGGGCACATGTGTTTCAGAGTGTCTGTCACTGTGTCAGAGTGTCGGGGGGAGAAGCAATGAGCTATAACAAAAAGGTAGGAGTTGTTTATCCTACACTCCCAGAAGTTCTTTTTTTTCTGGATTTTTTTTTTTGCAGTTTTAGGGCATTGTACGATCACTGAGGATTGGTGATTATGAATTTGGGTAGGAGGAGGTAACTGGCACATACAAGGTTAAGCTCCACCTGTGCTGGACCAGTGAACGGCAAGGGTAAGGTCTTCTGGCAGAGCTTGGTGATGCCACTTCCACATAGGAGCCCTTATCAGCCTATGTGGGTTATTAACTTTTGAAAATGTAACTTTTAGGAAGTTTCAGTTGCAGTGATCAAAGATCTGAGTTGCTTTTTGATCTTCCCCCAAAGATTTTATTTGCATCTATTCTTTTAGTTCTATCTAGCACAAGGAGTCTTCATCCAAGCACAGGGAACATAAAAGACGTAATGATTCCTGAAGCGTTGATGTGTCCTGATTCGCCCTTTAAAGATTTTATTATCTTAACAACAGGTCTGTGCAGACGGTGAGACTCTGGTTCCTATTGGAATGAAACTGATTTTTATCCTAAAGCTTTGGTTTGTCATATTAATTCACGCTGCTGCTATTGGTAACATGTCGGGGGTTAAACAACAGGAAGCGTGGAGGATATTGTACAAACCCTTAACTTTGTAAAGGGTCACTATACTCATAAAACAACTTTACATATCTGAAACTACTATTTGAAAGAAGTAAAATGCTGGTACACACAATATTATCTGTGCTTGCTGTCATTAAATTATTAATTGTTTAGTGAGTGCTCCTAATTCCCCCACCCTCCCTTAATCACTGCCTCCTGTAGTGTCTGTGACACTTATAAGTTCTGCACAGCCTCCCCAGGGATACTGCTCTGCTTACACATCTCCCTTTTTTTCTTTTCTTGCTGATTCTCTTAAATGTTGTAGAAAGTGTGCTGTCAGGCAGCTAAAGAGGTCAGGGATGGGTCACATAGCATAATTCCTGCTTATGGAGTGACAGGTCTTTCCCTGTAAATGCTGTGATTTCAAATGATGATTTCTCAGAATCTACTGCTCAGATATAAAATCTGAAAAAAAAGTTTGAAGCAGTGGGAACTTACTGTATCTAAAGGTAAACTTTTTGAAAGTTACATTTTTATACTTTAAAATCATGACTGTCCAAAGGCTGGAAAACATTGAGGAGAAACCAAGGTAATTAGGCTTCTGCCATGAGGTCTTATGCAGTTTAGATCCACACCCTGAATACCATTCATTGGTGGAGGAAGAGATAAGTTGTCCTTTAAAGGTGGCCATACACATGGGATTCCAAAGCAATATGACGACAGATCAATTAGTATCTGTCACCACATTGTGAGGAACCGCACACATGGACATGACTGATGCCAATACGCGGTGGTTCGGAAAGCCATGAACGGACCAATAGTATCGTCTCTCTTTACTTCAAAGTTAAGGGAGCCAATACCGACAGACTGAAATTTCTGTCTTTCCAGACTGACCATACTGCCGACCATAATGTTCGTTGGCATGAGGTTGGTCGGTTACGGCCCCACACACTGCCAATATTAGGTAAATCCCATCAGCCCACGATGAGATTTACCTAATATCCAGGAAGTAACTACCGCCCCTACCACCTCCACCGCCATAGTAGGGCCCGTCACAAGCCCACAACCTCCTGTTTTAAACAGCTGATCGGGCGTATGAATGAAACATACACGGGATCAGCTGCTTAAAAGACCAGACCCGAACTACCGGAAAGTGAACAGTAGTTCAGGTTCGTCTTTAAACAGCTGATTGCGCGTATGTTTCATTTATCAGGTGTTTTTAAACAGGAGGGTGAGGTGTGGAGGAGGGGTGGGTCAGGGTCCAAACCTCCAATCTCACAGGGGGGCCTGCAGTTATACCCTGCTAATATGTATGGGGATATGTAATATGTATGGGGAATGATTGGGAGACCTAACCACAGCTTGGGAAACAAGATACCATTCCCCAACATTGTTTAGAAATCCAAGACACATCCAGAACAATATAGGAGTGGGACAAACCATCATAATGTCTTGCAGTGTTATGAGCGTTAGTTTTTCCCAATGACATCAATATACATTTTACAGATAATCACATAGCACAGATCTGTTGGGCACACAGAATGATTTGGTGGGTCACAAGAAAAGACAGAAAACTATTAACCTTTAATTTCTTAATGTTCTGTTACCTGTAAGTGGCCACTTCCAAGCTGAGAGACATCTTAAGGTGCATGAGCTGTTGTCTGTCCTCGAGAACTTCAGCAATCTGGGCTCTCAAATCTTGTTTCTCCCTTTCCAAAGTTTCAACCTCAAGCTGCAAAAAAACGAAACAAAAAATGATCAATTAGAAAGTTAGAAAGCTGGCAAACATAAGGCTAACCTAAAAGTTTCCACCTCCTCTTCAAGCTCTCCAAGCTTTTTACAAGCTTGGACTGCTCACATGCTTAGAGGAGGCAGCTATTGTAATAAAGTTCTTTCATTGAATGATCTCATCTGTTACTTCAGTGACTGACAGCTTCAACCAGAAGAATCAGAAAGCAGAAATAAGAGTTAACAGAATATCAGGTAGCATTTCAGGTTAGACTTTCATTTCTCAGGTTCGAAACTTTGCACTTTTGGGGGTGATTTTCATTTGCAGGGTGAACAGCTCATTAGGGCCGTATTTAACGATTGTTAATTTTTTAACGATCGTTAATTTCCAAACGTTAATCTCCGATCGATAGTTAATGGTACCGATCTTAAATCTACGATAACGAAATCGTAGCTTTGCGATACCCATAGAATACGTTTGCAGTAGTTTACTATCGCACGGTATTCTACTACCGAACGTTCGGGAATTACCGAATGTTCGGTCGTACATTCACTAACCCATTCACTAAAAAGCGATACCGCGGCTTTATAAATACGCCCCTTAAGCTCAAAAAACTCTCCCCAAACATTATACTATGTTTACTGCATTGCAATCAGAATGAGTATATATAGTGTATTTAAAATAATGCAATCCCATTCATAAACAATATTCTTGTTAGACGGCAGGACAAGATTTCCTATCCAAGGGCGTAAAGTTGCCAATATACCTATTAAAGGGCATGTTCAGCCTAAAATAAACTTTTCATAGAATGTTTACCAACCCCTCAAACCAGGTTTCGCATTAACTATCATTCCAAAGATGCCCTGAAGTGTCTTACCTAACCTGGTCCCTTGGCAATCCTCCTCTGCTCTGCGGCTGACCGCCTCCCTCCACCCTAGGCCACTAACTCCGCCTCCCTCCAACCTAACTGATGTCACTTTGCCACGCCTCCTCGTACGCCCCCTACCCCCACCCTGCCCGGAAGCCTCAAATGGCAGGGTGGGTTTTCTGCAATTACCTGACAGCTGTGAACAGGAGGTAGAGGAGCAGGGGGAGCGCCCAGGCGGGACATTAGGGGCATCTTCGGAATGTATGGATAATGTGAACCCTGGGTTGGGGGGGGGTTGAACATTTCTATGGAACCTTTTAGGCTGGAGTGCCTTTAATGTGTGTGTGTACTTCACATTGGTGCTGTTCATCTTAAGGAAAAGATATTTTATTCTGACTATTAGAGCAGAAATTTCGAATTAAATGCAGATTTGTGATTCCTTATATCAGTAAAATCTGTCACTGCATAAAGGTGGCCATACACATTCCCGTTCGATCCTATTGGGATTTGCAGACTGATACTGCGTATAGGGATGGTCGGGGCCACGGATTCGGTTACCACCACATGTCTACCGGAACATTCCAATGGGATCTGTGCACATGTGATCGTAATTGGCACCTAAAGCCCGCAGTCACTTCCTAACCGTCTCTCACTCAGTGAGCTTCACCTATGGATGGGAATATTGTTTTAATGGCTTACAGGGGGAACAAAGCCTGAACGTCCTCTCCATACCAGGGACAGACAGAGGGACGTCACCTAATATCAGCCTATTGCTGCCCATACACTATTACACCTTACCGTGACATGCAGGAAGTTTCCTCCCATGTTCAGCCTCCCTCACTGCCAAAGCTCAGGCGTATTAAGTAGTATTATGTAGTATTAATGTAGTATTAATGTAGTATTACTGTAAACTAGGTTCACATGAAGTCTATCTTCCTTTCGCCCTCATTTCCAGCAAGTTGCAGCATTGGGGCGAAGCAATAAAATGTGGACCTAGTTTCCTTGGCATTCTGTTCTGATCTTGAGGTCAAAATCACATAATATCCAGGGAGTTTTATTTTTCCTTTTACTTTAGCAACAATTTAGGCCACATTGTATTAGTGAATATTATCCTACCCGCCAAGATTCCTCTTTAAATAGGTACACTATTGGGAAATGCATTGCACAAAGCTGTGCTAAGATCATGTTAACTTTATATCCTCCTCCGAGCTCTGTACTGTGCTGTTTGTATAGAAGGTAATGGTGGTGGTTAGAAGGGGTTGTCACCTTTTGCATTGAGCCCCAATCTACATCTGCAAGGCTACGCACAGTTATTAAACACACAATCAGCCCGATGGAATCCATAATAGATAGAAGTAGGCAGCCCACGGAGGTAAAATCAACTTATTTTATTTCATTCATTAAAAACATCACAAGTCCAATCAAACCCAACTAGTACGCTAGAGGGGTGGAGGAAACGTCTGGCGCGTTTCGTGACATAGTCACTTCATCAGAGACAATCAGCCCGATGCACTGAGATCCGCTATCGGCAACATCGGTGCAAACACGCCGGCGATGCTATGTGCCAATAGCGGCTCTCAGTGCATCACTATCAGCTGACGTTTAAAGTGTCGCAATGGAATGGCACTTTCGGCATTTAACATCCGTTGCGGCAGCTGCGTGGTTAACTTTAATATAACAACATAACATCGGTTAGCGTGACTTAAACTCCAGAACAGGAGTGGTTCGCCTCTTGGTGCATTGGCCGAATGATGGCATTAAAACCCATGCAGCCTGTATTGTGCTTACAATGTAAATGAAGACCCGCCAGTCAATGTGTAGATTGTATGCGTTTGGATCTTAAAGGGCTCCCCCGCTGTGTCCTCTGACAGGTCCTGATGGACTCTGTATTCTATTGCATGGAGTATTAAGTCCATCGGAACCTCTTAGAGGACGCGGCGGGGGGGGGGGGGGGGCGGGATGGGTAAGTGGCTAAGGGCCTTACCTTTGTTCCTGGCTCCTGAATGTTTTATTGAAGAACGGGAGGTATGACAAAGATCCTTTACCTCCTGTTTTTCAATAAAACTGATAGCAACATTTTTTTTTACCAATGGAGATACCCTTTAAAGGGAAATCTCAGCCACAAAGCAGGGTGTGAATTCTGTCCTCTACATTGAGAAAGGAGAACTAAACTACTATAATCAGAGCCCAATAAATTATAAAACGATTTGTCTACTAAAACCTGCACTGTTAAATAATGTTCCATTAGCTGTACATTAGCCAGATATACAACAGGTCGATATTACAATTGTAACCTCAACACAACGCAAGTAACTAAAACCAAGTCGATCTCTCCAGGATACGGATACAGGGGGAAACTCAGTTTGTCTAATTCGCTGTTCCTGTAGCCCTGTAATAAAGTTAAGTGGCCTAAATGAAATTACGGATAGTGAATTACTAGCCATCTGCCAGACTGATAAATACTGCAGGTGAAAACCCATCTGTTTCCTTTCCATATAGATTTAACCTATAAAACATAGAGTGACTGCATGTGCAGTTTAACCCCTTATTGTGAGAGCGGCATTATTGATTTCATTATTTATTACCCCGTGTTTTAGTTTTCTGGTCCTGTTAAGCTAAGTACACACGTTTCAATTTATCCTCCTGACCGACCGTTCGAGACTTTCAACCGGTCGGCCAGGAGGAAGGACTGTCGGTCGCGGCAAAAGTTGTGCTAAGATCAGGTTCACTTCATGACCCTCCCCCTGTAGCTCTATACTATGTTATTTCTATAAATGGAACTAAAAGTTGTGATATTGATAAATTACCACGAGCTATGCTAAGATCAGGTTCACTTCATGACCCTCCCCCTGCAGCTCTGTACTATGTTATTTCTATAAATGTAACTAATAAAGTTGTGATATTGATAAATACATTACACAGAGCTGTGCTAAGATCAGGTTCACTTCATGACCCTCTCCCTGCAGCTCTGTACTATGTTATTTCTATAAATGTAACTAATAAAGTTGTGATATTGATAAATTACACAGAGCTATGCTAAGATCAGGTTCACTTCATGACCCTCCCCCTGCAGCTCTGTACTATGTTATTTCTATAAATGTAACTAATAAAGTTGTGATATTGATTAATACATTACACAGAGCTGTGCTAAGATCAGGTTCACTTCATGACCCTCCCCTTGCAGCTCTGTACTATGTTATTTCTATAAATGTAACTAATTAAGTTGTGATATTGATAAATACATTACACAGAGCTGTGCTAAGATCAGGTTCACTTAATTATCCTCCCCCTGCAGCTCTGTACTATGTTATTTCTATAAATGTAACTAATAAAGTTGTGATATTGATAAATTACACAGAGCTATGCTAAGATCAGGTTCACTTCATGACCCTCCCCCTGTAGCTCTGTACTATGTTATTTCTATAAATGTAACTAATAAAGTTGTGATATTGATTAATACATTACACAGAGCTGTGCTAAGATCAGGTTCACTTCATGACCCTCCCCCTGCAGCTCTGTACTATGTTATTTCTATAAATGTAACTAATAAAGTTGTGATATTGATAAATACATTACAGAGCGTGTGCTAAGATCAGGTTCACTTCATTATCCTCCCCTGCAGCTCTGTACTATGTTGTTTCTATAAGTGTAACTATTACAGTAGGTTGGGTACACAAGGAGGGGATTTTGTCCAACCAACCATTGTCAGAATCGATCAGTCAACTGGGACAAATCAGATGGCACGGCCAACAGTTGCCATAATAGTTTGTGTCGACGATTCACAGGCGGACTGATACACGAAAATAGCGGTTGGTTGGCCTGAAAAAATCTGTTGGGACCATTTGCGATGCGATCCGTTGATTGAAAAGCATGCGATCACCATTTTTGTGCGATTCACATAGAGCTACGGTTCCCAAAAATGACAGGGATCGCATTGTGAGTGGGCACCAACACGCATGAACAGCGTGTGCACGCTTAGTGGGACCTTGGCCTAGGTGGTGTTCGTACTAAGATTAACTGTGCCAGTATCTACACAGAATTTATAGAAATCAAATTACTACACAGAGAATAAATAAATAGTGCAGGGTTTGGATAATGAAGTGAACCGGATCTTAGTACAGCTCTGTGCAATGTATTTCTCAATATCACAACTTTATTAGTTACACTTATAGAAATAACTAGTACAGAGCTGTAGGGGGAGGATAATGAGTGAACCTGATCTTAGTACAGCTCTGTGCACTGTATTTCTCAATATCAAACTTTATTAGTTACACTTATAGAATAAACATAGTACAGAGCTGTAGGGGGAGGATAATGAAGTGAACCTGATCTTAGTACAGTCTGTGCAATGTATTTATCAAATCACAACTTTATTAGTTACACTTATAGAAATAACTAGTTACAGAGGTGTAGGGGGAGGATAATGGTGAACCTGATCTTAGCACAGCTCTGTGTAATGTATTTATCAATATCACAACTTTATTAGTTACATTTATAGAAATAACATAGTACAGAGCTGCAAGGGGAGGGTCATGAAGTGGACCTGATCTTAGCACAGCTCTGTGTAATGTATTTCTAAATGTCACAACTTTATTAGTTACATTTATAGAAATAACATAATACAGAGCTGCTGGAGGAGGATAATGAAGTGAACCTGATCTTAGTACAGCTGTGTGCAATGTATTTATCAGTGCTGTATCAATTAAAGGGAAATGCTGGTCAATAGTCAAAAACATTGCAGGCACCTTTTAAAATCTCCTTATTGAAGATAACCTGGTATTTCAAGTTTTCTAGCTTCCCTTTATGACCCGAACACGTATGAAATCTACATGCTGCAGTGCTAAGTGCCGTTACATGAAATACATCATACTTGCAGTGTGGCTGATGAATGCAGCCTGCATCACACTCCCAATGGACATACTAACAGCCTTTTGTCATGTAGCTTTCATGTGCAAGGTCTAAGGGCCACACTAAGGCAATCGCATGAGATTTCGTATCTCTAAAGAAGAAATTGCATGCGCAAGCGTTGCATGCGCAAGCGTGTGTTTTCTCCTCCCAGAAAGCCCAGGATGCTGGAAATTGTAGTTTAAACTGCATGTTCCATGTGTCTTTCATCATAATCTGTTCTGTGTCGATTTGCCATACTTCCAAATTCATTCAAACAGGAGCCATTTATTTAATGTACAAGTCAGCATTCCATCCATAAAGTGGGAAGGATGGTCCCATCATAACATTAACCTATTCCCTAGACAATATGGACTGTCAGCCACAGACAGCTGGGTCACTTTGAACATAGGGGCCCGTATTGATTACTGGATATCAATTAACCCTTTCACTGCTAGAGGCCATCCATCTATCTATGGATTATGTCAAGCTATAGTAAAGCTTGTTACTTAAAGGGACATAGTCCTTTATATTAACAGCAGCACGTGGCTATCTCTGTAATATCGCGTTACGCCCCATGTCAAGCAGGCATTCTAACCATTATTAATGCTATTTTGCACACAGTATGGTAGCTCCCACAGTTCAATATAGAAATAAATATATTGATATTTATACCCCTGTATTTCCACTGATAATGGATAAGAACGTATAGATATATATTTCCCTATATATTATTTCTGGATCGTTCTTATATAAAACCTTTTATTCTCTGTAATATATAAAGAGTAAAAATTCCGATTTACAATAAACTGAATTTACAGATAGATCTTTTAAATAAATGACAAATAATAACATTGTTTAGAATCTGGTGGGGGACAACAGCAAGTAACCTAAGGCTGGGTACACAGCCTTAGAAATGTTAATCACCCCCCCTAACCCCACATTATCTATACCTTTCAAAAATCCCCCTGAAGGGACTTACCTGCCCGGTCCCATGCCGTCTGGCCGCCTGCTTCTCTTTCAAGTCAGAGGGCTTCTGCGCTGACAGCTGTTCTACTTTCTGGTCGCGGCTGTCAGGTAGTTGGGCCTGAGTTCATGTTGCGCCTTAACTGACAGCCGCAACCAGGAAGTGGAGCATCTTTCAGCCGCAAAGCAGAGGAGGAGTGGCGAAGGACTGGGTCAGGTAAGAGACTTCTGGGGTATTTTTGAAAGGTATAGATAATGCGAAAGTGGGGTTTGGGGGGGGATTAACATTTCTTACGTTTTTTTTTAGGCTGGACATGCCCTTTAAACATTGGTACGATTGAGCCCTGACTTCCTGTCAGACAGGAATTATAGTGGCCGTACTGATATTTTGACTCAGCCAGTGATGTGGTCATTAAAGGCTGTTAGACTGGCTATGATTCACCAATATGTCCGGATGCTCAAGCAAGTGATTTTCTGGTCAGGTTGGAAATTACACCCAATATTTTGAGCTGATCAACCAAAAAATTAAAAAACCGAGCTTAAATATTGGATCGTGTGTGCCAGCCTGAACCCTCAAACTCCAACTAGATCTATGAACAAACCTGTATATTGGATACATGTGAATTGATGATCATGTGTACACGATACTACAGGTAACTGATTATATGGCAAGAGCTATGATGAAATAAGAATGTATTAGTGCAGTGATTACACACCTGTAGCTTTTCTTCCTCTTCCTTCTGCTCCTGCCATTGCTTTGACAGAAGATCCTCCAGGGTTTCCTTTCTCATCTTGAGACTCACTAGTTCTTTATCCAGGTTTTGTAAGAGAAGACGGTTCTGTTTGTTTTCTTCCATCACCTTCCTCAGGTTCTCGTTGGCTTCGGACAGGGAGGTTTCCAGCATTGAAACTTCGCTTTTGTACTCCTCCACCGCCCCATGCCAGATATCTGAGAGTTTCCTAGCATAGTCTTCCACATCTACAGGTTTGTAGGCAATAGGAGTAGCCCTGAAATTCTCAAACTTTTGGGAGAAGCTTGAGATCTCTTCCTCCATTAAAGCCTTCTCTTCCTCGTGTTCTTTGAGGATATCCTCTAACTCAAACTCAAGCTGACCAAGCCTTTCCTTCAGCCAGTTCTGTGCACGTGTCTCTTCTTCCAGCAATTTCTTACTTTCAGACAGTTCTTTCTTTGCATCTTCCCTGGCTTGCCTTTCCTCCAGACACCTTTGTTTCAAAAATTCCATCTCTTGGAAGATGCCATCTCGCTCCATCTCTGCTTGGACCATTTCCCTGTGGCTGTCGTCCAGAGCATCCCTCAAACTCATCATTTCTTCGTGGTACTTCTTTTTCCAGCATCTTTCAGACTTGGTGCTCTTCAAATTGTGGATCTCCACTCGGAGAATTTCATTTTCTTCTTCCAGGGCTTTGACTCTTGATAGATAGGCTTCAAGTCTTTTGTTAAGGGTCCACATTTGAGTGGATTCGTCTCCCAGAGATACTGATGCCAAGTAGCCTTCCATTATTCACTTTCTTCACAGTCAGAGTTCCACTAACCAGGCAGAAAGGGAGAGGGGTTTCTGCTGGACGCCTGAATGAAGCGAGACGATTGAGAAAGTGACTAAGGATGAGCAATGCACTTCTATTCATACAGCAGCATCTGGCTGGGAGTGGGAGTGGCCAAGATTAACACACTTGTTAACCCATTATGCTAAATCAGGCAGACCATTGATTGACTTTTTTTTATTCAATGCAACATCGAAACATCAAGGGGAATGTGTAAGGGGAATAAAATAGAATTGAATTGATGAATCAGTAGGGGGAGCAACGAAAATAGGGAACAATGTCAAAAATATACGATAAACTTGCTAAGAATTCCGCCAATCATCTGTTCCTTATCCATTGTAAGTCTGGTCTGAAATAGACATTATTCACATCCTTTACAATACATTTCCCAATGATAACAATAACAATCATTATATCAGAGACGTTAACATAAAAGACTTTTTAAAATCCAGTTTTTAAAAATATAGAATTAGTCATTTCATTGAAAAAAAAATCTCTTTAAAAATGAATATCAAGGTGGGTACACACTGTAATGATCTTTAAAGATCCCGAGCGTTCTCTACATAGAGTATATAAAGTATAGGGAGAACGTTCGGGACTGACACATTCCATTCAGCTGTGGAGGACTTTACATTACTACAAGGGGCTGATTCCAACCAAAGGGAAACTTTTGCTTATTTACAAGTGATCGCGAGGCAGATGCAGAATGTTTGTCGACCTGTGAAATGCTCTTTTCTGCGCCAATCATTTTAAAGATAAAGGGACGATTCCTTTAGATCTGACGGGGTGTACCCAGCTTAAGACTTTGCAGCATATAGATTTTTTGTAGATGCTCTCCAATACCAGTAAACAACTCCATGAATTAATATATACATTATTTATTGGAATATGTATTTTAAAGATAAAATCTCAATATATACAGCAAACGTTAAAGGGCATGTCCACCCCCAAAACTAAAATTTAACCCCTTACTGGCCACATCAAGTAGTTTTAAACAATCCTTACCTTACATTCCTGCTCAAAATAGTTCCCCTGCTGTGCCCCTCCAAAGTCCAGGAAACTGCTGTGTAGGAGCAGTGTGTGACTCATGCTGTGCCTGAGGCTTCCTCAACCTCATCAAGGTTAGCATGCTCAGTGCAGCCCTCCCTGCCTCTCAGCCAATCACGGACCGGCTGCCGGTCCCGCCCCCTGCTTCAATTCCATGCAGGCGAGGGCCTGACACTGCAGCGGAGGAGAGAGGGCAGGTAAGTAGAAATCGGGGACTTTCTTCTACATATAAATGCGGTTGGGGCTGGGGGAGCATGCCCTACCACACAACAAAAGTTAAATTTCGGGGTGGACATGCCCTTTAATTTTTCCTTGATTGTAGCCGTATCAGTGCACTTATAGCATACATTAAAATGAGAATGTATAAGATGTGATACTCTTTTTATTTGCACCAACAATAGTTTTCTTAATAGATTGGATCTTTACATCATCCTTTCAGGAATGTAAGAAATAAAATGATGGAGCTATTTTGCCACCTGGTGGTTTTTCCAAAGAACTGCAGGAGTAAGAGCAACAGAGAGAGACTGTCAGATTGGACAGTTTTTATTATAATAATTATTGAGGATTTATATAGCGCCAACATCTTACGTGGCGCTTTCAGTTACATGTATACATTCACATCAGGCCCTGCCCCAAAGAGCTTACAATTCGTAAGAATAATGCACTCGGATTTCGGAGAAATCGCAGGGAAAAATGCACGGTACTGCGTGTGAAATACGCTACATTGCGTTTTCACATTTCACACGCATTACAGTTTTCTGTGATGTGGCCACAGCCTAAAGGTGGCCATTGGTGGTTCACTATGAGAAATTAGCTTCTTAGATTAAAAGGGGGTAATTAGTCAGGGTCATAACTAGAACTCAGCAAAACTCAAGTCAATGTTTTGCTGTACGACAATCATTGTATTTCCGTCTAGTGCCCGGCAGTTAATGGAAGTCGGTGCTACCACATTCTTACAATACAAGAATAACCAAGGGATCTAACCAAGTTAAATGGCTAATTGCGACCCAAGACACGCTAGTGGGGCCTAACCCTTAAAACAAACACAGATTAAAGTTCTTATCGTTAACAAAGGTGCTAATTTTGCCCCAACCAGACAGATATTAGCTTTCCAATTTCCCTGCAAGTGTAAAGCAAGTTTTTAACCCCTGGACGTACAATACATTCTCACTGGTTAGGGTCTTTAATGTCTTATATTTATTCTACCTTCAGATCGCATTTTTATTAGTCAGTGTTTTATTATTCTGCTTTCTCCCTCTTTCTCCTTATCCTGCTCATTCACCTATTCTTCCCTTTCTATTCCCCATCGCTGTGCATATTCTCATTTCATTATCCTCCCCCTTTTCCTCTTCTTTGCATTCTACTCTACTTCTTGTAAATGTACATTGATGTATGTGCAGGTCATTTGTATGTATGCCGTTTGTGATACAAAATGGATCCCAAGCACACTTAGACCCACGTGTAGTCCGGGTTGCCTGCCCCGGACTCTTCCCCTCGAACAGTTACTTTTATATAGGCTTCAAAGAAAGCATGAGGAAAAAACTTGTATTATGCTCACCAAACGGGTCTGATGGTCCGAGTGCAGTTGCCCCAGACCCCTCGCTCCATGAAGTCAGACAATGAGGAAACCAACAGAAGAAATAGAGGACCCTGGTAATGCTGCACAATAACTCCAAGTCTTACATGAAAGTGAACATATTTCATTAATATATAAACCATGCCAAGCCATGGCATGGTTTATATAGTAATAAAATATGTTCAATTGGAGTCATTGTGCAGCAATGCCAGAATGCGTTTTAGTTGGGTTAGTGTCTATTTCAATACAAAAGACAACTACACTGTAAATAAAAACTTTTTAAAAATGAAAAGTACCGTTGCCAGCATGAAGTAAACTGCCAGGTTTGTGTCCTGGACTTTCCTGTATTAAAGATAGTAATGAAGCACCAAGGAAGCCTGGCAGAAGCAGTTTTTTTCATGCTGTTGCTCCTCATACAAACAATAGTAGAAGGTAGAAAATCCCAACCCTACCTCCCTTCTCCTGGTACTTTTCATTTTAACTGCTTTATTTTAAAAAAAAAATGACATGCACTAGTTCTCCTTGACATGACAAAAATGAAAAAAAGGCTGACTAAAGTATTTTCACTGTCAAGTTTAGAGTTGCTGATCCAGTGTATCCTGACACACCGACAGGGAATCACAGACAAACAGCTCATGTCTCCTTAAGCTGGCCATACACTACAAACCTACCTTACCACATTCTGACAACCACCTGATCATTTTTTCATACTGCTTCACTTGATGTGGGGGAATGACATTCATGTCATGAATCAATATTACATCGGGGTAGTGTATGGTCAAGCTGGTCGATTGTTAGTTCTCCCACTCACCTGCTGCTTAAAGGGCAAGTCCACCTCTCAAATTAACATTTTTATATTTCATTTGTAGTAATTCACCACCAAAAACCCAATACTGTAATAATTCTGAGAGATGTAAGATTAACCTTAAATGCTGCCTAATGTTCTGTTAGATCCTTTTCTGCTTCCTGGTTTCTTCCAGTAGGCAGCTGAGCAATTATATCACATCTCCTCTGAGCACGTGCAAACTTGGAGAGCTAGGGAAGGAGGTGGAAACATTTTGAGTTGCAGGAGAAGAACATTTTGCTGTATAACAGGTTAGTCCAACATCTCTCAGATTTTGGTGACTGATTAACCTGTATATATTTTTTTACTTGCTATTATGTGTGTGAATAAGGGCTGCTTGTTTAAGAAATATGTCTCTCTTGCTGCCCTTCCTCTGTTGTTAAGTTACATTAAAGGGTAACTGTGGTCTCCAAAGCTTTCAAACAAGGTAAGGTTTGTTTTAGAAAAGCCTTCTGCCGCACCTTCAAAATTAACCCTAAATCACACATGACCAGCCTCTGCCTGCATTATTAGACTTCACATTTAAACTAGCGTTCTCACCTCCCTGTGAATAATACAAACGAATGGCAAATAGCTTTTTTTGGCTTTAGGGGAGTTTAGTTTCCCTTTAACCCTAACTCGTTTGGAGACCAATTATCTATTTATCTGCAGTTCTTACTGCTTCACAGAGGCACTGACTTCTCTCCTTTCGGGTCCCTCCTGTCCTGGGGTTACGGGGGTGGTAGTTACTTCACTGATTCCAGCCATTAATATCAGAACATTACGGTAACCATCAGTCAGGGAAACACATCTGTTTATGGTAGAGAAATAACCCAAACACCAGTTTCTCCAGTGATATGTGACATGTTGTAACAACACAAGATTTATTTAAAAGAAAATCACAGTAAATATTTAGCTGCTAACAGGCAGTGATAATCACAGAGCTACTCTGTCCACAAATTGATCCCCCTACAGCTGTGTTTACCGCAACCATGTAAACTGTTATAGATCTTGTGTGGCGCTGAGTTTACCATCAAGGGATCCATTTAACTTAAAGGAATAATTCACTCAGAAAGCAAACTATGAGAGATAAAAGAGCTCATGTCTTAAAGGGGCAACTTTGCTGCAAACTGTAGATGACCCTCCCCCAACCCCACTTTCGTCATATACATACAGGGAGATTCAATAAAAGTTCTTATCATTTAAAATGGTGCTAATTTTGCCCCAACCAATCAGATCTTATTTAACATTTGAAAGCTAACATCTGATTGGTTGGGGCAAAATTAGCACCATTTTAAACAATAAGAACTTTTATTGAATAACCCTGATAGATTCCAAAGAAGCTCCTGAACTTGCTTACCTGACCAGGTCCTTGCACGTCTAGGTGCCGCCTCCTGTTCCCGTTTCAAGCAAAAACCGGAGCAGGGGACTTCTGCGCCGACAACCGCTTCTCTTCCTGGTCGCGTCTGTCAGGCGATTGGACGTGACGTTACGTCGCGCCTTAACTGACAGCCGCGACCAGGAAGCGGAGTGAAGTGGCTGTCAGCAGCAGGTCAGGTAAGAAAGTTCAGAAGAGTCTTTGGAATCTCTGTATATGGCGAAAGTTCTGTACAAAGGTACAGAACTTACCCTTGAGCTCGATCCACCACCGGTTCCTCTGAAATTACAAAGCTCCTTCCAGCTTTACTTAACGTGCATGCCCGCTATCATTTAGTAAAGCTGGAAACATTGTGGACCTCTCAGAGAAGCCGGCAGTGGATCGTGCTCAAGGGAAATTCTGTTTCTTCGCTCCTGTTAGATTAATTGAAGAACGGGAGGCAAGACAATACTCCTTTACCTTCCATGGTTTGGCACAGCTTTACGTTCAGCAGACAAATCCTCTTTGTGAGACTTTGCAGCACAAGTGATAATACAGATATGGACAGATTACTTTTCATTATACGGATAGAACTTCAGCTGGCTGTTTGCCTTGTGTAGAATTCTTGTGGCACAGAAGTCACAGAAACCTAAAGTATGGAAAGCTTGATCATGTGCAACATCGGGTAATGCTCAGATAAATGCCCAAGCTTAGCTCATTAAAGGGCAAGTTCACCCCTTAAACTATAAAATATATAGAGATAAATCACCCTCCAAAATTCAAAACTGCAATAGTTAGAAATCTGAGAGATGTAAGTCTAACCTGAAATGCTGCCTGGTGTTCTCTTTCCTCTCTTTCTGCTTCCTGGTTCTTCCAGTTAGCAGCTGTCAATCGTGTATATTACAGATGACATCACAGCCAATGACTGAATGCTATTCCCCTGAGAGGCAAAGGGAAGGAAGGGGGCTGGATAACAGATTAGCCCTATGTCTGTCAGATATGTAACTATTGTAGTTCTGTGAGGTGATTTAACAATATATCATTTTTCCTTTGAGAGAGCGAACATACCCTTTAACCTCTCCATGCCATGGCAAGGAAATATAATTATCACAAGGTGGCACAACAATATCACACTCCATATTTACAGTGGTCATTGGGGGTTTGGTGTGACATAGAAATGTTGTGCGTTTTTTGCTTTTGTTTTTCTCGGTTTTTTTCTTTGGTCGCAGGTAGCTGTAGTTTTGGCTTAAGAGCCAAAAATGTTACCGATCCTTTTACTGGGTCGGTGAATAGAAAGAGAGAAATGGTGGCTTAGCATTTTGGAGTTATCACATAAAGGCCCTGGATCAATTCCAGGATCATGACATTGTTTGCTGCTGTTCTATTGCAGTGATGGCCAAACTACATCCCTCCAGATGTTAAAAAAAAACTACAACCCCCAGCATTCCCTGGCTACAGGTTGTAGCCTTTTTTAAGTCTCAGTTTGGACATCCCTGTTCTATTGTCTTTTCCACCATAGAGTTTCAACGCAGGGCTAGAAAATAATAAAAATGTCCGATTCTCAACAACTAAAAGGGCTAAAACTCATTTCAATATAAAACTTGAAAATGATCTTTTAAAATAATAAAACTGGGATTGTTTAAAATCTAATAAAACTGTCCATTGTCCGGCATTATAAAGGGGACTGTGAGTTTTCCTACTAGGCCGTAATCTTTGCATCCCATTGTTAAAATGTCAGACTGGAATCTTCCATTAGACCCAGGGGGAGTGAATCAGTACGTGGCTTCGTCCATGTTGTCATCGCTGTCCCCTTCAAACTCCTCCCCATTATCAAAGTATGACATAATATAGTCCGTCTCCTGCAGACAAAGAAAATGAGGGCCGTTACAATCTTATTGTTGTTCACAGAATGCTCATCACAATAAATACATTAGAATGCACTATAACGTACAAATGGTCTGTGTGGCCAGTACCAAGTGATCTACGGACCAGTAGTGGTCCACATCCCAGATGTAGAGTGTAAAACTCACCAACACTCTATTGAATCAATAACTGTAGAATTCCAAAATTCCTCCAGCATTAACCGCAACACAAAAACTGAATAACAGGGGCTCCAGGGAATGGGATGCCTTAAAACGTTATAAGGTGTCCATATAGGGTTTATATATATGCCTGTCACTGTTACAGAGAGCAGAGGGACCTCCTATAGAACAAAGTTTATGTCATCCCTCTGTGTGTGTCTAGGGGTGAGAACTGTTTGGGGTCACATGTTCCGATCCTATATCTATTCCAATATGCTTAGTGCTGTTTTCCATGTTTGATTCTGGCGGCCAGTCTGGGTGAATTACATTGTATTTCACACAATGCTTAATAATAATGTGACTATAAACAAAGACCACTCCAGCCCAGGTCCATTTTTCTGCAATGTCACTGCAAAATATCCCCAAACGTGGAGATAAAAACTAAACACGTGTGTGGTCAAGAAAATGGTTAATCATTTTTATAAAACTGGACTAAAAGAAAAGAATTTTAAAAATAAAATCAACTGCACATATATACTGCGTGTAGCCGCGAGCAATCTATGATTATTATTGATTTCAGGCTGTATTATAGTGCTTTATATGATTTATATGTACCAAATGGAATATGCAGAGCAGTTTTATGATGTACACAAAAGGCCATCATGGAAATGGAATGACAACAAAATTAATGGATGGGCTTAACCATGCAGACAGATTTGATTTGTTGTAAATAAATTAATAAGGGGAATGGAGAGGCTTGACTAGCAGGCAGATTAGACAAGTTAGGGCTGTTTACAATGAAGTAACACCGTCTGCGTGGGGATATGATCACTTTATACAAATATATTAATGGGCCATACAATAAACTCTAATTAATAAGTGGTGAAAAATAATACTTGTGCAATTAATATGCAGCAAACATTCAGATGTTATAACATTTTTTCCAACCAGTATGATCTGATTGGTTGCAGCAAAATAACAGTGTAAGCAAATTTTGCACCACTTAAATAAGCCCAATATAGTTTTTGATATTCCAGGGATCTTTTTTGTTTGGCATTTGGAGTCAGGAAGGAATCCACCCCCCTCAGACTGGGGTTTCTATGCCTTCCTATACATTAGCTGTTAGGCATTACGGGTAGGTTGGATTAGATGGGAAGTATGTCCTTCTCCACTACTATGTAGCTATGAACATTTTCTGCTGCTTTTAATTTTAGAAGTCATTTCTTCTAGTCTTGTTCAGGCAGAATGAAGGTATTTGTACATTAAAGAGTTTACCTCCTCATGTTCCTCCTCATCATACTCCTCTTCTTCCTCCTTTTCCTCCTCTTCTTCCTTTTTTCCTTCTTCCTCTTCAGAGCTCCCTTCCTCTTCTTTTTTTTCAAGGTTCTGGGAGACGCAAAGGAGAAGAAACATTAAAGGAGAACTATAGTGCATATGAAAAGTACCTGGGGCAGGGATGTAGGATTGGTAATTCCTACCTCCCAATATTGTTTCTCTAAGGAATAAAACTGCTCCTGCCAGGTTTCCTCAGTGCTTCAGCACTACCTTTAATACAGGAAAGTCCAGGACACTAACCTAGCAGATGAGAAATATATGTGCTGGTGCTTCTCAACAAAATAATATTAGGAGGTAGGAATAATCCTAATCTATATAATCCTACCTCCCTGCCTCAGTTTATTTTAAAAAGTCCATTTTTTTTACAGTTTATTTAATACTTTAATAAAGAATTTGAAAAGAAATTAAGAAAAAACACTTGGTTTCCCTTTATTTAATATCTAGGTAAATTCTGATTGTGTCTTACTGTGCCTGCATGACTTTGTTAAAAGGCTACAAGCTTGATAATAAGCTGCTTGTGTCAGCTGCATAGGTGCAAAACCAGAGCAACCGCCACAGTTGCCTTTGAAGTCATGCTAGCCCTTACAATTCCATTCTGCAATAAAGAGAGTTCTTACCTCTAACTTCTTGATAATCTCTTCCTTATCCAGTGGGACTCTCTGCTTGTGTTTGGGAAGGATAACGGATTGTTCTAGAGAAATGAGTATACAATAAATAATGTCTCCCATATGTTTAATATTTATACAATTAATAAATTATAATAATTATTAATAATTGCATTAAAACTTTCTAAGCAGGAAGTCATAAGGCAAAGCTTCTCTACCAGTAACTAATGAAATATAATGTGAAGTCAATAAAGTTTATCTGTTTGCTCAATGATCGACCTGATCAAATATAAAGGACCACTAGAATGGACCTCACAATCAGATGGCAATGTGTGTGGGTAAAATCGTACACTATTCCTCTGGTTGGCACCCAATTTCCAAAAACATGGAAGCTGGAGTGTCAGAGTGTAGTGTGTCTTTAAATACATGGGGGAATAAACATGCATACAGAAATGGTTCCTGTCAGACCTCTATTATTATTATTTATAGAGTGCCAACATCTTCCGTAGTGCTTTACAATTAGAGGGACAGAAACCTTGTAACTATGAGATAAACACTTACTGTCTTTCTGCAGCTTCCGGACTTTAATCTTCAACTCCCGAGGCAGCAAATTCCAATCTGCAATATAAATAGAGACAACTGAGGACACCTTGGCCTATGTGAAGGTTGATCAGACCTTTCTTAGGTGGAATCTTTATCTTTCTAGGAAATCCAGCCCAAGGCTGATAGTCCATATATATATACAGCCCTAAATATTGGGGTAATAAAGTAACCATACACAGGTCAATGGCCACACGATGGAACAACTAATCACATCCACCAACAGCTGTATTTGCCTCTCAGTACAGGTAGTGTACACTATATGGAATATGGTCAGAGCATAATAGCCAAAAGAAGGACTTACCTGGGTGCCAGTCAATAGCATTGTCAACAGGGCCAGACATCTGATATTTATCAGAGTAACGTTCCACATCTAAGTAAAATAATGAGATGGAAATAGCACACTGAACTGTCAAAATCATATGGTAAATAATAGACTTCCTGGTATTATTTCTAGTAGTGTTCTAGTAGTGTTCAATTAGAAACTCATCCAGCACTCTCTAGAACCTGTCCATGAAACCTGCCATCTATTGAGAGACAGGCAAACACCAACAGGAGGCCACACTTTCAAAAAGTGTAATCTTTATTCAAAAGTACAGGTAAAACAGGTGGCTGATGTGAGCAGCGTGTGGTGCCTGTCTGTTTTTACCAGTGCTTTTGAATAAAGATTTCACTTTTTGAAGGAAGTGCGGCCTCCTCTTGATGTTTGCATTAAATTATTGCGTTACGGAGAGCGTTTTTTGGCCTGCACTCCCAGCTTGCCTGTGAGCGGCTCATGTATATTTAATCTATTGGAACTTGATCCTCTGAAATTTGGTGAACAATACACAAGAAAGTTTATTATGTGGCCCATTAACATATTTGTATAAACCATATCCCTGCGTAATCGGCACTTCCTTAATGTAAACAGCCCTAACTTGTCTAATCTGTCTTTATAGTCAAGCCCCTTCATTCCCCTTATTATTTTAACACTTTCCGTTTCCAAGATGTCCCTTTTGTATATAGGATTATACTGCACCGCATATTCCAAATGAGGCCTTACCAGTGCCTTGTAAAGAGGGAGAATAATATTTTTCTCCCTTGAATCTATTCCCCTCTTTATACAAGACAATATCTAGCTCTAGACTTTGGTGTCTGTCACTGTTTGCTTCCTTACCACTGCATTGACAATGATCTCGAACTAGACAGTTATTTATATATATAAATGGTGCAGAGATGCCAAATTCCCCTAGACACTCATGCCAACTTAAGCTTTGTATATACATCGGATTAGGTGGATGATGCCCGAAGTGTATTTGTTCGCTGGGGTGTCATTCGTCAATCCACTGCGGCGGATTGCCGAACGATACCCGTGAGAACACATGCACAAGTGTTCAAAGACATTGAGTGATCATCTACAATTTAACAAACTATTTGTCATACATTTAATGGGGGTATAAGAGCAGATTCATGTTGCTTATTTAAAGGGCTTTACAGCCCACTTTGTCTTAATGTTCATTAGGGCAATGCCATGCTGAATGTACCTTTCTTTGGATCAGCAGGCTTGATGAAATAGGGCAGAGTCTTCATGGCTCCCCGGAGCTCCTGTTTCAGGGCTAACATGTATTCCACCTCCTCCCCGGTCTGTAAGGGCACCGCTTTGAACTCCAGACTCTGCAGGAGTGGAACAGACACCGTAGCTTAATATACATAGTCCAATGGCAAAGGCCTCTATAAAGGCAACCACGCCCCCAAAGGGTATGGAAAACATAAAATATAATAATGGTTGGACTGGATAGACGTAAGTCTTTATTCAACCTCAAATACTATACTATTTACCTATGTGATAACTTCCCAATATTGCTTATTACTTAACAAGGACCCACAAACTCATGTTGCACTAAAACCCATATACGGCTTTTTTATGGGGAGGCGTTATAGCCTATTTGGTACATAGCCCCAATAGTGAACTAAACCCCATAATACACTAAACCCCATAGTGCACTAAACCCCATAATACACTAAACCCCATAGTGCACTAAACCCCATAGTGCACTAAATCCCATAGTGCACTAAACCCCATAGTGCACTAAACCTCATAGTGCACTAAATTACTTGGCGTACATTTTAAATATAAGGAGAACTAGTGAGGGAATGTCAGGAGAACCAGACGATAAATATTTGTATTTACCATGTTTACTATCCCAGAGTGGAGTGTGGTGCTTACCAGCATGGCTACATTCCAGACAGGCTGAGTGTATTTCGTGGACATAAGTAAAGGGGGAAACTGTACTTTAGAGACTCTGGCAGACATGGGATTGGTGTGGGAAGCCTGTGTATGACAAGAGGATGGTAAAGGAAGGAGAGGGGCTGCTGCGGTTCACAATTTGTCAGGAAGAAGCTTTAGGACTAACCCATTGCTCCAATATGAGTATATATACTTAAAGGAATAATAAACTATTCCTTTATATTTATATTTAGGAGCTGGCTCCTAAATATTTGGATGATTTGTCCAGCCCTATACTATCTAATGAATAACTGAAAATCAATGAAAAAAAAGTAAACACCTCTGAGCTTTAAAACAACGATACTAGCGACAATCTCAATAGTACATTATAGTGACATTCTGATACCGTGCATGTATGTGTGGCTGATTGCACATTCCCCCTAGCAAATTGGTATTGTTGTGTGTGGACCCCTTTAGTCACACACGAGAAATGCAAATGGAATTACTCGGTAACTCCTCCCATTGTATTTAATATCCATTACAATCAGATCTTGATGGAAAAGTCAATATGTATAATTGGTCACAATTCTCATGATAAATCTTTACTGTGAACTGTACTGTAATTCTGTCTAGTAATTGAAACCCTTGAGTTATTGGTCCACCAGTAAGACAATGGGAACCAAGTTAATGCTTTCCCTCCTATAATTTCAATCAATTGGGAAGGAATAGCGGTAAAATTACCTTAAACAGCAACTTCCAGGATTATAAAGATTTTAGTCTGACCTTTTTTTTTTAAGATAAAATGGTTGTACCCGTGTTAGTCCAGTAGCATATACTTCTTTTTTATCCATCAGCATCTACTGACATAGATTATAAGAACTTTGAACCAGTGATACTTAATTAGGCAGATTAGACATAATGTAGAATAATAAAAGTACTTACTGGAAACAATGGGGGAGGTTGAAGAGTAGGTGGTGGCAATGCCTCCCCTCTCTTAATGCCCACGACTTCCACATCAAAGGTCAGCTGACCCCGGCCTCCACCTCTACCCCTTCCAGACATTCTGTGTTACCAATCCAGATCCTGCAAAAACAAACTGTAATTAGCACAATATAAACAGCTATAACAGAGGGTAAAAAATGGGGAAACTCAATAGGGACCTTATCAGACTGTTATAATAGGTCCTTACATCATCCCATCAGCTAATAACAACATGTGTTGGAAAAAAGATTACATGTACACGGTGGCTCCATTTCAGTGCTGTATATTACCAGAAAAATAAAATGCATAAAGTGCAGATATTTATCTTCGTATGTTAAACCCAGTTTTGTCACCGTCAATCACTGTTCCCCTCTGCCTGTGGTCAAAACATCCATTTCTATTTCCAATAATACAACCGGAGCACACTGTTACAAGTTGTGAGATAAGGTTTTATAAACAGCTGTTGTTGTTGTAATGTATAATTTTATTGATGGTATATAGTGCCACTTGGGTAAGCAGCGCTGTACATTACAAAATACATAGTATACAAACAAGAGGATATGTGCAAGAAATTTTACAGATAAATAAAAATTAAAAATTATTTCATACATAGGTTAAGAATGCATATATAAATTATGGGTACATTGATATAGGTGCAGCATGCCTTGACACATTAGGAATGAGATCCCTGCCCTGAAGAGCTTACAGTCTGTTTGTATTAATGGGTGAATAAAACTTTTTCTTACAACTTGCAAAAGTATGTTCCGGCTGTATTATTGGAAACAAAGTGCAGATTTTACCATGAATAGTTTAGTATTGTTTGGTAATAGTTTGGTATTGAGAGTTACTATAATGTGGGTAGTCGTGATGATAAAAGACAGAATTTGCAATGAATGAAATTTAGGCCCATTGCATCCTCAGACCCAATGAGATCACAGTATCAGTGTCAGGAAAGTGTGTAGTGACTTGGTAAGAATGGGTTAACTAGTGGTATTAGTTCTTGCAAAGGACCAATAAAAATACCATTCCACCCTGGAACAGTCCTATTGTTTATATTACGATTAGTGAAGCATGGACCCAGATCTCCTTTTCCAGACAATGTGGGGCCGAACCTTGCATCTGGAATTCTCTTCAGCTAGGGGTCTGATGGGTACTAAGAGGTCTTTTTAAGGACAGTCATACATGTAAAATAATTGTATTTCGGCATTGGAATGTGCAAGATAGAAACCAATATTATATTTATGAATGGAACAGAAGGCCCTTCAATATGATACCCAACATGGAGACCTTATTCCCTTGCCAAGGTGAGTTATTAATATCTTGGGAAATATGTATTACACACAGGTCATGTTTGGTATTGGAGGAATTGATAATTAATACAGGAGAGGAATATGTGATCAATATCCCAATACAATGTACATACCTACATTTATATGGAATCTGCCCAACTGAGGGGGAATGAGTGCTTTTGGCTAGTCGTAAATATGGACTTTGCTAGACACTCCCACCTCATGCAATAGCCAGGAGGAGGTGTTTCATCAAATGGTTTAAAAAGCCTTGTAGCCCATATAATTTTGTTCATACTTAGGGGACATGCTAAAAACGTGTGTATGGACCCTATGTTTTTTCCTGCCCCGGGATACAGGACTTCTTCTAGTGAGTAGGGTCTGTGAATATTTTTATCCTTTTTATTTTATATAACTGTTGTACTTATTGTATGTCATTTTTATTATAACACCATTTTATTTTTGTATTCTATGCACTGTCCACCTTTTTGGAATGTTAAATCTAAAATTTAATAAGTTTTGTCTTTGATGCTCTAAAAGAACTCAGTTAGCCTCTGATAAGTTTATATGTGTTTGAATGGAGTGTGCAGTGTAAATGCTAATTAACTCTGTGACTGCTTCTGAAGGACTGATGCTAATTAACCAGTTAGTTGCTGGAGTGAATGGTGTAGTGTTAACCTTTTAGCTGCCAGGACAGGGGTGTGCATAGTCAGCGAGAGTCAAGAGTGTTTTTGGGGCGTCTTTAAGGCCGTTACTTAAAGTGGTGGCAGCGAATACCGATTAGTCAGATCACGTGCCCAGCGAACTGGCGTTCGTGACAATCAGCATTACCTTAATGGATACGATCACAATGATGGAACGCTGACCAAGGTCAGTGCAGCAACAATGTCTTTCATAGCTTTAAAACATTTTGTTGAATGATCCTGTGGGTTGTTCCATGTTAGATTCTGTCAGGTTCAGCATAAACGTTTATTAAGTCACCTAAAAAGATAATGTAAATTAGAATGATGAGGAATTTGTATAGAAAGCTCTGGTGGGTAGGTAGGAGGGATAATTAGTGTAGAAGACTATAAACTGTGGTTGTCCACCTGAACAGTAACTAAAACCCTTTGCAGACTAGATAGATATTATAGCACAATGCCATCTGGAGATTCTTGGTTTGGAATAGAGAGAAACAAAATAGTGGGTTTCACGAACCCGGATCCAGTGTTCTCCCTAGGGTCTTTTAGCCGGGCGGCCCACCCGGCTACTTTTTCATGCCACCCGGCTGGAAAAAATTTCTAGAGGGAACGCTTGTGATTTGAAAGAATTTAGATGTAGGTTTAATAGGTGTACCAATACACTTGCAAGATTATTTTAGCACATGTCAACTTTTTAGCTTAACATGTTAGCTTTTTCAAGATCCCTAAGGCCACAAAAGGGTGGCACATGTGCTTGTGCTGCTATATCACATCTGGGTTACCTTCAGATTTTGCCTAACGACAACCCCCTTCAGAAGTTGCCAAACGGCAACCCCCTGCATTCTACAACCACGGAATGCTGGGAGTTATAGTTTTTAAACATCTAGTGGGAGGAAAGTTAGACATCCCTGACCTATAAAATGAGCATAATGCAGTGCACATTTTTCCCCACCACCAAATTTCCCATCCCACCCGGCTACTTTTTCATGCCACCCGGCTGGAAAAACATTCTGGGGAGAACACTGCGGATCTGACACAAAACTCCTGGGTTCCGAAATCCAAATGATCTGTCGTCTGGATTTCAGGATTTCGGATCGCATTTTCGAAAATAGCATCAAACGTTCGAAAATCCTTGAAAATCTGTGTTGAGGGGTTTGGTATATTTTTGTGACTGTGAATATCTTGTAGCAATGTCTATGGCTTTTGCAAATAAAAATGTGTACACACAGCATAGAGGAATTAGATATACTTTTGTATGTTAAGCTAGGTACACACAGTACAAATAAAGCCCCAATACCGTCAGCTCGGGCAGTATCGGGGCTTTATAGGCACTGTATGTGCCTGATTTCCCTAATGAGCGTGCGGCCGCCAAACGTTCTGGTCAGCCGTGAAATCGTTCGGGAAAGACCATAAATTTTCCTCAGCTGAGGTAGTCGCCCTATACGGGAGTCAGGCACGGAAACACAGTCCTGAGCGTTCTCCGTATGCTGTGTATAGGGCGAACGCTTGAGACTGTGTGCATCTTGATCTTTGAAAATTTACAGACAGGACCTTGCAGATCCTGTCTGTCATTTTTCAAAAATCTGTCCTGTGTGTACCCAGCTTAATACTAATCATTTACAAAGTTGACAACGTGTATAATAATGGGCCACACAATTTTTCATTTGATTTTGCCAAAATCAGGCAGAGATATGTTGGACATGTAAATAGATTGTACTGGAATGATTAACAAAAACTTTTTTAGTTGTGTTGTGAAATTAGTGCTTCCAGCATGTTACCTGCTTCAATGTTTGTGTGGATTTGTGAACATTAAGGCGCCCATACACTATATTACAATAAATCCAACATGCGAATAGACATTTCCATTGATTGGCCCAAAAATTGTTCATTTGCCCGATCTTATAATGTGATATTGGATTGTAAAAACAATCGTAATCGGGAAAGTCTGTATTTTAAGTCGTTTGGTTAAATAATCAAAGTATTTTCTGAAGTTCCGATAATGTAACCTCATAATAAAGGAAGATAACAGGACAAGGATAAAGGTAGGAAGGATAAGGATAAAGGTAGGAAAGGATAAGGGTAGGAAAGGATAAAGGTAGGAAGGATAAGGAAAAAGGTGGGAAGGTTAAGGATAAAGGTAGGAAAGGGGGAAAAAAATGAAAACATTTGGAGCCATTTCTACCTCCAAACGCACTGCATGCAAATGTAGACACCTGGTGCGTTTGCATGCGTTTTTTCCTGTGTGTTTGGTTTTATGTTGTGTGATTCTTTAAGGAAGCGAATGAATGAAACCTGCACAATGGGTGTCCATCCTGTGTCGGTGTGTGTGAGGTCTCTGGGCGCAAAGGACCTTTATACCATTAAACATTATAAAACAATAATCCTACTCACTCCTATCACATGGTCACAGGAAGTCACACCGTCTCCCACGTGACATCCTCTAATCAGCTGGATGAACTGAACTTACCCTGCGAGGTTGAAGCCCGTGGATGAGAAAACGGTGAATGAAGAGGACAACCATGCACTTACCCTGGAAAAAGCCAACAGGCCGAACACTGCACGAAAAAAAAACCACCCACACCCCCCTGCTGGTTGGTACAGTCCATACAGGTCTCCCTCAACTTGGCAATGGTCTGTCCCGAATACAGGAAGTGCTGGGGTCAGTTTGATGGTCATGTGCTCCAGTGATTGGTTTATAATGAAGGGAGCGGGGAGCAGGTAAGTGCCCACTGATCGCTCTATGTAACCTGGTTGCTGGCAGGGAACTCTTTAACTTACCTGTCCTCTGTATATAGACCCGGTCATGTTCAACCAGCCTCTGAACTACAATTCCCAGCATACTATGGTGGGGAGTTTTACAACATCTGGGACATTTCTAGTTTATAAAGGGGAAATATTCCTTATTACCATGGGACCTCCACACAGTTATTGGGGATTTCTGTTTATATTATATATGTGATATATTGTATGATCCATGTGTGTTTGTATGTACATGCTAAGTTCATGTATGATAGGGATGTCAAACTGCAGCCAGGGAATGATGGGAGTTGCAGTTTTCACATATGTGGAGGGTGGCAAGTTGTATGGTATGATCCCTAACTGTGGCTCTCCAGAATTCCCAAACTGCAGAGGGAATCCTGAGGATGCTGGGAATTATAGTTTCCCTGGCTGCATTGGGTCAGGTACCAATTTGCGGGTTGGGTTCATGTTCATGTGACCCTTGATTGGGTCGGGTGGGGGTTAAGTCCATCTTTGCTTAAAAGAATTGACCATTGTGGCTATAGTGACAGGATCAGTTTGTGGTCCTTACCTTTGGGTGTTTCTTACATTGTTAGTAATACTTCCCTAAAGGGGTTCTTGCTAGTCCAGCTCTCATTCCAGGACATGGCGTACGGGAAGATGTCTGTCTATAGGCCATATTTTACACACAAGCAGAGGGCGAAGCTAGACCAGTGAGTGGAACTTACAGGCGATGTTGGGAAATCTCAGGGGTGAGGACCTAGTGGTTTAGTGTCTCACTTTTATTGGGAGGGGGAAAGTTTAAGGGTTTAGTTTCCCTTTAATATTTTTAAGATTGGACAATCACATGCTACTGTACCCTTTTTTCTCCGTTATTTTGGAAAGATTCAATAGGAAAAAACAGAAGTTCAAAAAGGGAAGCCCTAATATAGTGCGTGCACTGTTCCTGTAACTGTAATGTAGCTCACATTGTTTCTCCGAATGGGGCTACTTTCGATTGGTTTATTTTTAAAAAAAAAGTAGCCATACATTGCTTATAGAGAACAGAGCCATTTCACAAATGTCATTAGGGAAGATCCTTACATATTTACAGATGGAAAACCTTGTTATAGTTTAGAGTTTATATTAAAGGGTTGTGCCCTGATAGCCATTGTTTGATGCAAGAAAATGTTTGTGTTGTACCATTTATTGGCGAAAAATAAAAGAAACTGACGACATATTGCAAGCTTTTGGGGCAAACGTGATTGGTCTGGGACATGAGTGAAGATTGTGCATGTTTTTTCATTAAGAAATACATTGATGTTTTTTAAGTTCTACATATGTGCTTTTTATGGAGAAATGTTTTTTTGGGGGCATTACAAACCAAGCAGTATGGGTTAAAGGGCAAATCCAGCCCTGAAATGAAAACTTCAATACAGGTAAATCACCCCCCTAAACAGTAATAGTTTGAAATGTGAAATCTATAAGTCTAACCTGAAATCCTGCACAATGTCCTGTTGCCCCTGTTTCTGCTTCCTGGTTCTTCCAGTTAGCAACTGTCTGTTATGGATTTGACAGTTTACATCACAGCCAATGATTGAATGCTAATCCCCTAGCAGCCTCTTCTTAGCATGCTCAGGCTCAGTACAGGCTCAGTACAGGTTTCTAAATTGCTCAGTTTTCATGAGGCACCTAGAAGCATAACAGGCATACAGTAATGAATTCATAGGACAACTTAGGATATATCAACATATATTAAAGTGGCCATTTTTTCTAAAAGGTGTTATTATGAGGGTGGAATTGTCCTTTAATTACACACAGGCTGGTATTTTGTGCATTATCGATCCCCTGTGAAATAAATGAATTAAATTACCATGGGATCTGACGTGCTAGTAAAGATAGATCAGTTGGACTAAATATTAACTTCCGTGTACTCCTTACTGAACAGTAAGCCGGTCAGGGTGGAGATGTTTTGCAGGCCTTGCAGCTGAGCTCCAGATGCACAATTATTCGAATCAGACAGGCAGGTCAGAATAACTGGTCCAAGGTGCCTCTAGGGTATAAACCTCAGTTCTCCTCTAACAAAATCAAAATGATAGCTTGTATCTAATTTCCTTCCTTCTTTTTTTCCTGCTGTTTCAGATACACTCCCTGCTGTCTACTGCTAAACATCCAATGAGCGTTAGAGCAACATTTCCCATTTCTAATGAAATAACGTGATTTTCCACCAGCCTGAGCACAAAATGAATTTCATCGAGAACTTCCTGCCCCCTGAGGCCATGGATAGTCTGGACATGGATAATTTATCGTGGAAGACACGGCTAATATTGATCGCTTTAGGATTTCTTACATCCCTGTCCATTTTCGTGCTGTGCCACATAGTGTCTCTTTTAACCTTTGCCACCTATTGTTTCCTGTCTGCCAAAGAGAGAGTTTTTTGGGATCTAGCAGCTACCCGTGCAGTATTTGGTTTTTTTTGTATTTATGCCGGTCTTAGAGCTTTATTGGTCGACCCGGTTCTGACTGCCGACGTGATTGATGGCCAGCAGAGTTGGTCCACTTTTACTCTTCTTATGGCTGTTGGGTTTTTTCTGTTTGAAAATCTTGCCTTGCACCTTTATAATTTACTGTTTTGGACCTGTGAGATTTTTTTGGTTGTCCACCATTTATTTGCTTTTTTTGGCTTTTTCGCATCTGTTATACATGGCACAACAGGGCATTATATACCCATGATAGTATTGTTACTTGAGATGAGTACACCATTTACCTGCATATCCTGGATGCTACTTAAGGTAAGATTTTAATTCAACAAATGAAAGGAGAACTAAACCAATCTTAAATTGCTTCAGTATCTTTTCCTAAACTTCATTACTTTGGATTGTTTCTAAAGTTGACAATTTTCCAAGAGCCTTACCTTTGAAATTTCCCATAACATAGATTCATCAGACAATGGTAGACTGGGGGGTATGGCACACAGGCCAGTTCCCCCATGCAGCCAGTCGAATCAGAAGGGGGGTGCAGCACTTCCTGACATAGCTGGGTGTTTTTAGCTATGTGACGTGTGTAGGGCACCTGTTATAGGGAAGTTGTTTGCTGTGATCTCACATTCTGATGATAGCTAATGGTTAGCTGAAACACGTCGATGATGTGTGAATAAAATTCATTATTTGTTTTGGAAAGTTCTTTAATTTTAAATCCCTTTAGAAAAAGGCATATTCCCACATTTACTTAAGGGTGCTAAAGACTAAATGACTAATTGATGTAAATTTGTAAACCAATATGGAGTTGACCCAGAATTCTATGGTAATACCATTTTGATCGCAAATGCACTAGTTGTTATGGGTGTAATTAAATATTGGGTGTTGGTTTATTTATAGATTGTATCATACTGTCTAGTTGTATCAAATCACTGTACTACAGTACAGTACCTTACACACAGTAATGAGTTTTGAAAGATGACAAACAGGATCTGCAAGATCAGGGAACACCTGAAACACACAGTCCCGAGCCTTCTCCCTATGCACAGCATATACACAGCATAGGGAGAACGCTCGGGACTGTGTGTTTCCCACGAATGCGGCCGACTCCCCTATAGGGAAACCACTGCGGTCGAGGAAAATTTTTGGTCTTTCCCGAATGATCGCGAGGCCGACGAGAACTTTCAGCAGCCGTTTGGGAAAGAAGCTACACACACTGCAGTTAAAGCCCCAATACCGTTGGATCAGACCGTATCGGGGCTTTATTGTTAGTGTGTGTACCTAGCTTACGGCTGTGTAGGGTACATTAGTGGTTTACTTTACATAGGGGCTGATGCAAGTGGTGCAAAATGTTGCCTGTGCTATTAATCTGCAGTGACCAATCATATGTTCTCTTACTGCAGCAGAAACCTAACATCGAATTGGTTGCTGTACATTAATAGCACATATAGACTTTATATATGCCAAATGTCTAAGTTGCGGTCTTGCTGAATAGAACCATTTACTTTAAAATACACTTTTTATAGAGGAAGGATAAGCAGTGATCCTGCACCCAGAACTGCTGCCTTAAACTTCCTAAAAGTGAAGATATCTGAAGATACTTACCTTCATTCCTGCAGCATCACATATAGCGTTGGTCATGATGCTGCCAAATAGAGGGAGTTGGTCTGCACATGTCAAGGATGGATGGTCTCCCAGTTTGTTATTCTATAGACTGTAAGCTCTTGGGCAGGGCCCTCCTTCCTATTGTACCACAGTAATGCTGTAACTTACCACACTGAATGCTGCTGGATCAGCACTTAAATTATTTGCACTTTGTATTACTTGCACTACCCTTGTATGTAACATGTATGTTTTCCTCATGTATATTAATGCAACTGTAAAGCACAGAAGTTGTTGGTGCTATATAAATCTATAATAATAATAATATGTACTTGGCACCACTCGTACCTATAAAACAACAGGAGGTAGGAGGACTTTCATTAAACTTTACAGGTAACTTTTTTTTTTTTTGACAACTGAATTCATTGTCTACTGCTGTGTTTGTTTTTTTTACTTTTCTGTTACTGAAGTCCTTTTTACCAAGACATTTCACAGCAGGGCTGGACCAATCCCAGTATTCAGGAAGTCAAAGGGCCTAAACAAAAACCACTGAAAACTATCTTTAAAGGGTATGTCCACCCAAAATAAATTTTTTTTTATATAAGATTCCCCAAGGGCTCCCAGCCCCAACCGCTATAGTTGTATCTTTAGAAACCCCCCCCAACTCTACTTACCTCCCTTCCTCCGCCGCGCTCCCGGCCTCTGCTTGCGAGAAAATGCAAGCAGAGGGGCGGGACCGGCAGCCGCGTCTGTGATTGGTGAGCGGCAGCCATCACGGACGCGGCTGCGGCAGCTCACTTCGCCGGAGGAAAGAGGAGAGGTAAGTAAAGTTGGGGAGTTTCTAAGAATAAACATAGCGGTTGGGGCTGGGAGCCCAGGGGGAATCTTACTATGAATGATTTCACGCTAGGGAGAGGGAGGGGGAGGGAGGGGGGGGGAGAGGCTGCAGTACGCATGGCAAAAATCTACCGGAGGCCAGGTAGGAGGCAGAGCCCTGCTATCCCCTGGTGGTCAGTTTTTGGGACTTTGGGGGGGATTAAAGGAGAACCCTATGGAGCTGGGATGTGAGGTAAGGATTAAACTACACTACATGATGGGGCCAGTAGTGGGGGGAGGGATTTAGTTTTGGGGGTGGACATGCCCTCAAATGGTGTGCCTTCAGATGTTTTGAAAACTACAGCTCCCAGCATTCCCTATGTAGTTGAGGAATGCTGGGAATTGTAGTTTTCAAACATCCTGAGGCACACCGTTTGAGAATCCTAATCTACTTCCTAGGGGTTTAGGACCTCATCCTGAGTACATTAGCGGTATTCATTTTGAATGTAATGCATTTGTTTGAGTATTAAAATTGAACAAAACGAAATAACTTTTGGCACTAGTGCGCAGTGGTGGAAGTAAAGACCCACTCCTTCTTTGCCATTGGTTTAGCAAAGCCCATAAGTAACTGATCAGTGCATGCCCTGGATGGATGATGGACCACTGGCTAGAGCAGGGATTCTCAAATGGTATTCCCTCAATATGTTTGAAAACTACAATTCCCAGCATTTCCCGGTTTCCTTATGTAGTTGGGGAATGCTGGAAGTTGTAGTTTTCAAACATCTGGAGACACACCGTTGCAGAATTCCAGGACTACAGAATTGCAGGACTTGAAACCGTCATTTAGTTTTCCTTTTTGTTTCTTATCAAAAATGCATACAAGGTTATTCAATAAAAGTTCTTAACGTGGTGCTAATTTTGCCCCAACCAATCAGATGTTAGCTTTCAAATGTTAAATAATATCTGAATGGTTTGGGCAAAATTAGCACCATTTTAAACGATTAGAACTTTTATTAAATCTCCCTGATAGTGTTTTGTATACTAAATTAGAAGTCCATGTTTGTATCTGCATTTTATTGCTGTTTATTTTCCCTTAGGCTGGCCATTCGAACACCTTGTTTTGGAAAGTTAATCAATGGATTATGATTCACATGTTTCACTGTCGTATGGTTCTCACTTACCACCTCTGGTGGGTTTCTTTGTACAATTGGGATCGCTTGAAAAACTCCCTGCCTTTGATATTCGTAACATTTTTCTTTATCGGACTGTCCCTGCTCACGTTCGTATTAAACCCTTACTGGACTAATAAGAAGACCCGGCAGCTGTTAAATCCAATTGATTGGAATTTTGAGATATCAAGTTCAGGGAAAGGAAACGGTCAAATCAGACACAAAAAACAGCAATGAACAACCTACAGTTTTTTTTTTTTTTTTTTTTTAATGAACTATAGTAAATGGTTGTCTAGTATATAAAGGGAATGTCCACCCCCCAAACTAAAATTTTTAATTTAACCAAATTGCCACCACCCCCCTCCAAAATGGGGGCAGCAGAGTGCAGATAGAGTTATACCTTGCGGGGTCTAGGTGCGCGTGGGGGGGGTAATTAGTTAAAATTTTCATTTGGTGGTGGACATGCCCTTTAACACTTTAAAGAGGAACTGTGGTCCAAAAATGACTAGGTAAATTGATATGAATTGCTCTCCTGAGAATTTTTGCAATTTATTTCCATTGTTTATTTTGCATAGTTTTGAAGATATTTACATTTTTGTGTGTGATATGGCAGCAGCATCACCAGGTCCCCTGCACTTCCTGCTTCCTGCTCTGAAACCTGTCAGTCAATCTGCCCTATGTCTCCTCCCCTTTGCAGCCCCCCTGGTCCCTCCCACTCATGGACCCCATGGTCCCTCCAGTTGCAGGCCCCCCTTGGCCCGTTTCCTTACAGCCCCATGTGGCCCCGCCCACTCACGGGTGCCTAAGCCCCACCTGCTCACAGGTGCTGTGGGCCACTCTGACACCCCCCCTACCCCCGAAAACTCTGTGGAAACAGCCTTTTCAGGCAGAGTGAGAACTCTGCCTGAAAAGGCTATTTTCACATAGTGAGGGAGAAGGGCTGTAGATTCCCTTACCTTCTCTGCAGCTGCAGGTCCTTCACACAGCAGAGAGGAGGGGGGACTTCCTGTCTCCCTCACACACTGAGGGAGTCTGAGGCTGTGCTCGCCGGCGGCACTGTGCAGGAGAAGCCTTAGGAATGTCACATGTCGGCCACCAACCCATTAACTTTCATGTCAGTCATTTCTTTTTATGTTGGGAGGCCACAGTTCCCCTTTAATGTGACTAAAGGTTCGTACACACGTGCGATCATGGGTCCTGTGTTTCGGGCGATAATTGGCACGTGTTTGGGCCCTTTGTCGACCGAAACAGCCGGTCGTTCGGAGATTCCCCCGGTCGGTCGGGCAACATTCCCCGACTGAACGCCCATTTCGGCTGATAAAGGGCCCATACACGGGCCGATTAATTGGCCAAAACACGGGACCCGTGATCACACGTGTGTACGAACCTTTAGTTTGTTTACTTTTTTAATACTGTACGTTGAGGCTTTTTAATTATATATTGTTGATATACAACTCAAAGGAAAAGTAATAACAATAATCCTAAATGAATTATAGGATTGCAAACTTGTTGTATCTCTCATACGGTATTTAAAGTTAGCAGCATTATGGAGAGTTCCGCGTGATGAAAGAGCATTTCCACCCTTACATCAAAAACTGATCTTAGCACATTACTAGATGTATTACTAACCAGATATTTAAAGGAATAGTTCACTCAGAAAGTGAACTATTCCTTTACTGCATTAATTGAAGAACGGGGGGTAAATGAGCTATGTCTTACCTCCCGTACTTCAATTAGTTTAGATGGAGCCAGGAATGAAGATAAGGGAACTTACCTTGTGCCCAATCCACCGCTGGCTCCACTTCCTCATTCAGTGTAACTATAGCGCGCATTATCGTGCATGCTCACTATAGTTAGACTTAATGCGGAAGTGGTCAGGACTTGTCAGTAGATTGTGTGCAAGGTAAGTTTCCTTACCTTTGTTCCTGGCTCCATCTAAACTAATTGAAGAGCGGGAGGTAAGGCATAGCTCCTTTACCTTCCGTTTTTCCATTAATGCAGTAAAGGAGTAGTTAACTTTCTGGCAAAGTAACCAGCTCCTCCCTCCTTTTTCTCAATCAAGGCTGTATCTGTGGACATTGCAGCCAATGACTGATTGCTCTTTCCTCTGCTGCCCTCTTCTGTTCATGCTCAAGTTCATAAAAGCTCGATGAGCAGGGGGAGGTGGTGGTAACCTCTGCCAGAAAAGGATAGAACAAGGGCAATACTTATCATTAAATAACTGGTTCATTTTCCTGGCTTTTCCAGAATTGATCCCAGTATACATAGTTGCACACACAGTGAATTCACTAGCGTGCTTCCTAGTTAAATTCGTGCAATAACTGCTTGTGACTAGATATATTAATTTTGCCACCAGCTTCCAGTGTATAGATTCTGTTTATATCTCAAGAAGGTAAAAACACTCTTTTTATTGGTAAAATAAGAAAGTATTTCAAATAGTGTTAATCTGTGGAACAACATTTGCATCTTTTTAAATCAACCTCAGGGCATCATTTCTACTGTAGTAGTTTCACAGAAATGTTAAATGTCCCCTCCCCTTTTTGATCTTTTTCCATTTAATTTAACTGCAGTGTTGATCATAGCAACTTGAAGGACTTTAATACCGACGGCTGCTCTGTGCAGTCCCTTCTTTAATGGGAATTCTATGACGTATGTGCCGCGTCTCTGTGGCAGCACCCCTATGAATTTGCCAGTAATAATTTTGAATATAATATATTTATTTAAGTGTATTAACATAAATACAAATAACTTTTCGGATGAGAGAAGACCGCCGTCTAGCACACCAGGATTGGTGTTTAATCTTCCCAAAAGGTAACATTTTACTAGTTACTTACCAAATGCGGCACTGGTGCACGGAGGGGTGGAAATGATGTCACCAAAAGTCCTTTGAGAAACATGGGCCAATGAAAATGATCTGAGCTTGTCCAAGATGTATAGTACACCACTTGGTGACATCACTAACAAAGAAGAAGTTAAAGGCAGTGATCCTGGGTGCTGAATTGCTGCCTTAATTTGAATTAGTCCTTTAAGAATTAATTTAAAAAAATTTTTTTTGCTGCAAATAAAGTTATCCAGATACTGGAAATATCTGTTACAATCAATTATAAGACCTATAGATCCAAGTCTTCATTTATAATCTGTATGAAAACGGTTAATAAAATGCCACCAATGGCATTTCTAATCTGTACTGATAAAGCTTAAAATAAAAAGATGTGAATTGGAACTAAACTGCGTAGAATTAATTAATTTTTACCTAGATTGGTCATGGCGACAAAAAAACATCCCCGGATCTTTCGACCCAATCCACTGAAATGCTAGAATATTGGTCAGTTAGGTCAAAATATCACCATATCAGACCCGTCTTTTAGGGACTGTACACACATCCGACTGGACGCCAGACCCCCCGCACAGCTGTTTTATGCGATAGTTACGCATGTGTATGTGTTCGGATGCTGTTTGTTGATCCGCGGTTCCATGTGTGCACATGCTCGGGGTCATGAGTAGGCTGTGAAATTGTGTATGAGGCTTTAGGCCTGGTATACCCACATACTGATTGATAAGCTATAGTTTGACTGTTGGGCAGAATGCTGTACAAGTGTTTATTGTGACCATTCGTTTGTCTACGTTAGAACATAATGTAATCAGCTGTGAATTACCAGCAGGAATAATTAGACAATGTCCCTAATAAATTGCGCAGGACTAATGGGTCACCTGTGGGTTTATAAGGCTGGGTACACATGGAGGCACAATTTGTCCCGAGCCAGGACAAATGACCGCCAGTCACAGTCACGATCGGCCGGGCAGCTCCATTGGGAACCGCACGACCGATTGCTATTTTCCGATCGTGCGATCCGGACGAACAGTTGGTGTAGGTCGCGGCCGCCCGCCCTACACCAACCAGTATTTTCAGCCGATCGACCGAAAGTGGCCGAAAATATTGGCTGGTGTGTACCCAGCCTAAACGATCCCCTGCTAATCTAATAAAAAAGTCAGAATAGCAATTGGGTAGAATTTATCTTTTCATATGTGCCAGCCATAGAACAGGTCAACTGAAATTGGATGATGGTGCAAATTAATAAACTGAACATCTCTATTGTCTCTGTCTTCAGTATCTGCGTGGTGGGTGTATGGCAGGATGGAAAGAGGAGGATAGGTGTTGATTTTCTTTTTAATGTAAAATATATATCCACTGTATTTAATATATATATATATATATATATATATATATATATATATAAAACCCAAAGGGCTTTTTTAGTGATACCGTGCCTTTAACGATAACTACTTTATGTCCATTTTAATGATCGTAAATCTACAACTGGACTCTTAGATTTACGATCCCCATAGAATTGGTTTAGATTAGATTTACGATCTAGTTTAGATTTAGGTTAGATTTACGATCCCCATAGAATGATTAGATAGATAGATATGGAGATGGTAGATAATTAGATAGATATGGAGATGGTAGATAGATAGATAGATAGATAGATGAATATGGAGATAGACAGACACAGACAGACAGATAGATAGATATGGAGATAGCTATATAGACACATAGATAGATATGGTATGTAAATAAACAGATAGATATGGAGGTAGATAGGGAGGGAGATGATCGTGCGTATTAATGAAACATACGCGCGATCAGCTGTTTAAAAGACCGGACCCGAACTTTCGGTTTAGTTCTGGAAGTTCGGGTCTGGTCTTTTAAACAGCTGATTGCCCATATGTTTTATTCATATGTGCGATCAGCTGTTTAAAACAGCTGACCGTGGCAGGGATCCTGGATAGGGGAGGGGTTCAGGGGCCCGGCCTCCATTCTTGTGGGGGACCCCAGGCCCCTGCAGGTACGCCCCTGTCCAACCCCTGATTGTCTACCCACATTTTTGTTAACTGTAAGTATAGTGAACATGTTGTTACTGGGGGGGGGGGGGGGGGCTTCACTAACTAAAACTAAGTAAAGTCTATATAAACACACTGGTGCTTGTTATTGGCTCCTCCCCCCAGCTGTCCCAGCTGACCTTTAACTTTAGGCTGCTCCCCCTTACTATATTATTCATGTCATTGCACCAACCTCCTAGCCCGTTCTTTAATGCAATTTGAGATCACAAAATAAATGGGTCAGATAGGAACATCTCAAGATAAAAATCGCTGCTAGTACAATGTGATCTTTAGACATTAGATTGATATCTCAAATCTATCTAATATCTGCCTGTGTATGGCCAACTTTAGGCTTTGTGCTTCTATCAATACAAACTGTGCAGTGATGAGTCATAGCTCCACCCCTTTATGCAAATAGCTATAGAAGAGTTGTAGAATAGTTGGGCAGCACGGTGGCTAAGTGGTTAGCACTGATGCCTTTGCAGAGTGGAGACCTGGGTTCAAATCCACCCTTGGACACGTCTGCAAGGAGTTTGTATGTTCTCCCCGTGCCTGCGTGGGTTTCCTCCGGGCACTCCGGTTTCCCCCACAATCACAAAAACATGCTGATAGGATATTTGAAATCATAACACAAATTGCTTAGTGAGCTATGTATCCACAGGTGGTGCATATAGGTTTGTCTATAACAGATGCTGCAACTACCCCTGTGAGGTGAAGCTACAGATAAGAAGAGATCAACCATAAAAGGTCAAGTCCGCTTCATAGGCCATAATGGGGGAAATAAATTAACATAAGATTCTTTGATTGTAATATAAACATGATAAAGTGTATATCAAAGAATATCCACACTAACGGGCTGTAAATTGCCTCTAGTCACACTGCTTGCCCTGTCCAGGCAACAACATAACTGAAGAGAAGAAGGATGCAGATGCTAGGATACAGATGCTTAATGGAAGGACTTAGACCGCAACACCGAAGGTAATTGCAAAAGTGGCTGATTACACACGACATGTTTCGGACACAATGGTCCTTTTTCAAGTGCGAGACACTGACGGGATTATTCAATAAAACTTCTTATAGTTTAAAATTGTGCTAAATTTGCCCCAACCAATCGGATCTTATTTAACATTTGAAAGCTAACATCTGATTGGTTGGGGCAAATTTAGCACCATTTTAAACGATAAGAACTTTTATTGAATAACCCTGTATGTTCTTCCATGAAGCATCTGCATCTTTCTTCTCTGCATGTTTAACTGTTCACCCTTAAAACAAAAAAAAAACTGGTGACATGTCAGTTATTTGCCCACAAGACCAACTGCTATTTTGTAACCTAGCAACCTACCTGTCTATTCCTGTTGCAGCCATGCCTTAAGGTTAGTACACACGTGTGTTTGGGGGTCCCGACCTGCGACGCGCGATGTGTACGAACAAAGTTTCAGCCGATAATCAGTCCGTGTATGGGCACTTTAATAATTAAGTTTGCCCACTGGTATAATCATGTTTGCCCACAGTAACTGGTATAATTAAGTTTGCCCACAGTGAATGGTACAATCAAGTTTGCCCATGACTGGTACATACCTAAAGTCCAGCTATTTTTCCCTTTTAATTACTTTCGGGTCGCACCATTTCTCTTGTATGTGGGTGACACCATTATGTGTATGATAAATGGTGTGACCCAGAAGAGAAGTACTTAAAAGGGAAAAATAGCTGCAACTAGGAAATCCGTCCCTGCTCACAAGTCACATCCAACATAATAGGAAAAGAAATATTTTCACACGCACTGCTCTGCTCTCAATACAGACTAGCTGCTAACTTTTTATTTCAAGTTAACTCTGTGCTGCCTTGGCTGACAGTCTGGTAAATGTGCATGGCATGGGGGGGGCTATATTCTCATTTACCATACTGTCAGCTGAGGCAGCACAGAGTTATCTTTAAAGACAGAGAGCAGCAGTGTCTCCCACATGCAAGGGCACTGACCTCTCCTTCATTAATGCTCCGCTCTCCCTGTTTCTTCAGCCCTGCTTTCCTACCAGCCGGCTGTGCAGAGAACTTCCTCTCAGTAACTTCAGACACAGACAGGAGCCGCAGAGGTTGTTCCCGCCCCGTGCCCCAGGATTCTTCCACAGTTCCTCACAGACTCTACCGGCCGGGCAGTGTCACTGACAGGTCTTTGTATAGAGGAATTTCCGGTCTTTAAAAAACTTTATGGAGACTTACACTGCCCGGACGTTATATACAGGGACAATGCCGGAACGCAGTAGGGGTGCCGGGACACCGGGAAAAGCACCCAAAACTGGCAAAATCAGGATGGTTGTGAGCATCAACACAATGGAAAGCCAGTATGCTTTGGAACTTGGAAGGGGGGCACTTCATGTACATTTTATAGCTGCAATTAGGGACAATATTACAAGGGATGTTTATGTTTACGTAACACATACTATGCAATGCGGCGTTTGAAACTTCCGATCTATTACAGGGTTTATTATCCTTGCAGGCCAAAAATTCATTTTGAAATAGATTTAAATGGTTATTTTTACAGAAAAGAGTAATTCAGCATCAGTCAGTGGGTTTGCTAAATCTTGTGTAGGCTGAAAGAATGACATATAATATATATACATGAAAGGCCAAAAAAGAAAGCTGTGAGGAAACGATTAAATAAACATTGCACCCATTGCAGGTCATATAAGGTGTGAAATTTGAAATATTTTTTTTTTGTGCATTTTCTTTACTCAAAGAAGTTAATTTTATTTAGTGTAGGAGACCCTAGGGGGTCACTGTAGCCTTCAAATAAAATTATTTGTTCTCATGTTTTTAGAAATGATCAGTTAGATGGTAGGTCCATATTAGACTAGGAGAAGTAGAATGACAAGTGCCTTGGAAGCCCTAAATTATAGAGTGGTGGTTAATGGAGCTACATCTATGTGGGCTAAAGTTCTAAGCGGAAGGGCCTCAGGGTTCTGTACTGGGGCCGCTTCTGTTTAATCTGTTTATAAATGACTTAGAAGGGGCATTGAGAGCAAGGTCTCTGTGTTTGCTGATGATACTAAACTATGCAGAGCTTTGGAAACTTCCAATGATGTCCAAGTGCTGCAAGCAGATCTAGATAGATAATCAAAATGGGCAGCAGAATGGCAGATGAGATTCAATGTGGATAAATGTAAGGTGATGCATTTGGGATTTAATAATCCCTGTGCCACCTACACCATAAATAACTTTGTGTTAAGTGAATCTCTAAAGGAAAATGATTTGGGGGTTCTGGTAGTTTACAGACTTACTGTAGCCAACACAATACCAGACAGCCACGGCTAGAGCTAGCAAGATATTGTCTTGTATAAAGAGGAATAGATGCAAGGGAGAAAAATGTTATTTACAAAGAATTGGTAAGGCCTACTTTGGAATATTTTGGAATTCTTTATATGAAAAGCACAGCTTGAAAAAAGGAAAGAGTTCAGAGATGGGCAACTAAATTAATAAGGGGAATGGAAGGGCTTGGCTATGCAGGCAGATTAGACAAGTTAGGGCTGTTTACATTGGAGAAGCAACAAATGCGTGGGGATATGATCATATTATATAAATATATTAATGGGCCATATAATAAACCGTCTGTTGTATTGTTCACTAATAGGTAATTTCAGAGGACACACTGACATCCTTGAAGAATAGAGGTAATAAAATTCCATCTCCTAGTTAATCAGGCCATCCATTTAATTCAATTATACGCCTGCCCCAAATAAATCACAAAAACGGATTTCAACTGATTTGTTACCTTGAGAATGACTCCTAATTAGGGTTTCATTTGATATAGGGGAATAAACATTACAGATGGCCTGTGTTTCTATATAGAGTGCTGCATGTACTACACGTCATCCCTCATACACTAACAATTAAATTACATTTACCCAGGGCCCCAACAATCAAAAACGATATTTATGTGAAAGTAAAAGGAAGAGGCGATTTCAATGTGCAGACAGTTACCCGTATAAAGAGCTCTGATCCTCTCTACTTGCTGGAATGGAAAGCCATTTGGGCAGCAGGATGGTCTAGTGGTTGATGAAGTTGGACATTTCATAAAAACAGCGAGGCACACTAGTGTAAGTGCGGGTACAAATTGGCAGATAAGCCACGTTAATGTATTGGCACCATAACTTTGCCACTTTGATTGGGGATATATACATCCCACTAACATGACTAGGGAGTCAAAGGTGGGGCCCTGAATGCCTGACGATACCACGCAGACCACCCTGGGCATACCCAAGAACAACCCTCCAGCCGTGAAACTTTAGATGCCCGGGCCCCGCTGCAAGATTGGTGGCTGGACCCCTAACATACCCCCTCCCCAGCGCACCAAAGCTCCTTGGTCAGCTGTTTTTGGTCGCGCCTATGTTTACTTGATTACATGATTAGCTGTTTAAAAACAGCTAATCATGGACATTTGGTGCACGGCTTGGGGGCCCTCTTACCTCACAGCCCCTGCGGTCGTGGGCCCTGCGGGCTGGCAGTTATGACAGTGGATAAATCAGCAATCTCTGGGTTCTAAGGCAAAAATAAACATGGTTATATTAAGATTTTCTTTAACTGCATTAAAACAGTTATTAATAATAATGGACCTTTATTGCCTTTAACTCACAGAATGATGGACACTTTAGGGTCAAATGGCAAATTATAATTACTTCTATTGGATAGGAAGGAATGATCTCTGCTGGGTCAACATGGTGTCCAGTTTAATTATGGAAACCACAACCCCCCCATCCCAACGGGAATAGTTATTACAGCTTTTAATTTAACTTCCCTGGCAGTTCCCGGGAGTTTGGGCCTTCGCAGACATTTTGGGTGGTCTCACAGGTGTGCAGAGACTAATGAGTGGGATTCCTTTACCCTTTGTCATATTAGTTAAATTACGGGAGGTAAAGGAACTAAGGCATACAAGTTTTCAATTAATCAAACAGGAGGCGTCACGCTTATTCGCGATTGCACAACTCTGCCGCCTGACTGCATCTACACGACCCTATACGACCTGGGAAAAGTAAGGCCCGGGGGCCACAGACGTGGGAAAAGTAAGGCCCGGGGGGCCACAGACCTGGGCAAAGGCACGGGGGGCCACATGTGGCCCTTTGGCTGCCCCTAACTGGCCCCTCAATACTAGACCTGTACCCCAAAAAATCTTAATATTAATTGATTGTCTCAGACTGGCTAATTAATTTTCTTTTTATTAAAGGGCATGTCCACCCCGAAAATTAACTTTTGATATGTGGTAGGGCATGCTCCCCCAGCCCCAACCGCATTAATATAATTGTTAGAAAGTCCCCCGATTCTTACTTACCTGCCCTCTCTCCTCCGCCGCAGTGTTCAGGCCCTCTGCTTGCATGGAATTGCAAGCAGGGGGCGGGACTGGCAGCCGCGTCCGTGATTGGCTGAGAGGCAGGGGGGGCTGCACTGAGCATGCCTCAACCTTGATGATGTTGAGGAAGTCTCAGGAACAGCATGAGTCACACTGCTCCTACACAGCAGTTTCCTGGACTTTGGAGGGGCACAGCAGGGGAACTATTTTGAGCAGGAATGTAAGGTAAGGATTGTTTTAAACTACTTGATGTGTCCAGTAAGGGGTTAAATTTTAGTTTTGGGGGTGGACATGCCCTTTAAGTTTATTTTATTAAAAAAAAATGATGACCTGATTAATTGATTCATTGAATTGGATATAACGGATTTTACACTTTGTATTGAAAATTGCAACTTATAAAAAAAATAAATCCAATAAACCAGGAATATTAATTTAATCTTTTTATAAAATTCAGTTTTGCAATCTCTATAATGAGAACCGAGTTAAACCTATTGGTCTGGCCCTTTACGACAATCCAAGCTTCTCATCCAGACCCCTGTGGAATTTAATTGCCACCCCTGCTATACAATATGTGTATAGGAGCTTGTACATCTACTGCCTACAATACTGCCCCCTGTGCTAAGTATTTATACAGGGACAGGAAGGAACCAGGACAAAATGCATTACTACAATGAGGTTCCCACCTGTAACAAAAGTCATAGGTTTTGTTTGGGGGGGGGGGGGTTACACTGATTGGGCAACTTCACGTGAAAACCCCTTCAGGAATCTCCCCCTTTTTAAGGGGCCTTTCAATTAAATATATATTGTTTAGAGGATGGACATGCCCTTTAAAGCCACAGCTATCCAATAACATTAAGTTATATTTACAGTGTGCATACACTAACATGCAATACAGCCTATGGTATAGAGCCAATCATCTGACCTGCAGACATGACATGTTTCGATCTTGTTAGAGCTCGTCAGTGCAAGATACATATTCATGGCTCTATGGGGTAGCATAATACAAAATAAAATCTCAGGCACCTCCTGAGATTTTGTTTTTTGGGGTGGAGCTTATTATGACTGCTTATTACACATGCCTTAAGCTACCTCACCACGAGTTGGACTTTCAAGCGATTTCAACACTTCAATTGGATTACACGAAAAGTTGAAACCTGCTTTTCTGATTGACAATGTCAAGTGTTTTATCAAAAGAATGAAGAAGATCGGGCCAGGTGGACCCCATCTTCTGTCCCCATCTCTATGCAGATTTCAAGCTGAAATCTGCAGAAATATTGAGGGCTCAAGGTTGGGAACATCGAGCTTTCTGCACGTGTACAGGTAGCTTAAGGCTGGGTACACACTATAAGATATTTTTGGCCGACCGACCGTGCATCGGTCGGTCGCAAATATCTCCTGGTGTGGGTGGAGGCAACCAAGCTCAGTCACCCGTTTGTCTGTATCAGACGTTCGTAAATTATGGGCGATTGTGCGGTTCCCTATGGGGATGTCACTATTGCTGCAACCAACAGTCATTTCTACTGGCCGAAACAAGACGAACCCTCATGTGTACCCAGGCAAAGACATCACAGTCTGGAAAGTGAAACTTCACAAGCCTATAACTTAAGATCCAAAGAAGCTAGAACGTCCTTCTTAGGCTTATTCGAAAGCTACAATAAAGGGGATTTGTATGGTGTATGAAAGAATGCCTGTTGATATAACTTGACAACCAAACCAGTGAAGAATTGTGCATACAGCTTTAGGAGGGTTTGTATTTTTGGTCTATGGTTTGATTCATTAAAGAAGAAAGAGATCGAGTTCTGTTTAAACCTTTTAATATAACATTACAAATAAAAACAGGAATTGGCTTTAGCAAACTATAGAAAAACATTGTGTCACACGGTCTATAAATCTATAGGTGGATTGTGAAGTTGACAGGTACCATGTAAAGTCTGAATCTGTTGTGGAAGAGAACAGTGCAAGATTCTAGTGCACCATTCCCAGCAGGATGGCTTCTTATTGTGCGTATAGGAATGATCTATATTTAAGGTTCAGCCTTAGAGCTCCTCTCCACTAGGCTTCAGACTGTCAGTAGGTAAAGGCCAATTAAACATTATCAAACCAACCCCTCCTTTTTGCCCCAAATTAAATGAAGACAGGGACCAAAAATGCCCCCATCTCAGTCCAGAACTTGGCAAAGGGGAAGACACACACTTACGTGTGCTAGTCCAGCCCTGCTCACTTCCTCAATCCTAGACCTTGCCAATGGGAGGCCATGCTTCTTGCAGAAGCGCATCTTTCCATTTGCTAGGTCCTGGAGAATGCATCTTCCTATTGGCTAGGTCCTGTATTTGGGAATGGAGTTCAGTCTTTGTAATCATAACTTTAGGCAAACATTTTAGGTCCTCATCATGGGTACATTAAAGGGGTGTTGGTAAAGTATAATTACCATTTAAAGCAGCATTAATGCACCAGAATTTCCTTTGTGCCAATGCCTTACTATACTGAGAGAAACACTAAAGTTCCAGTAAAGACAGCTCCATTCACTTAATACAACATGCATTCACCACATTTCATTTAAGAATTAAAGGCAATGATTTAAGCACACTCCTTATTGCATTAAGTGCGCGTAACACATCACATGATCACTAAAATACTATAAAGAGCCCTTTGGATGTCTTACTGCCTTTCAATCTTTAAAGCTCCATTCATAAGCATGCTAGCTTTTACATTGCGTTTAACTGAGCATTTGTTGGAACCAAAGTGGTGCAACAAACTAGCAGTGAACAAGTCCCATTCATCTTGTACACAGATTAAAATCTATTAACACAACACTGGAAAACAAAAATCCAAAAGAAAAGCACCATGAAAGAAATGAAAAGCAATAACAAAGGCCAGTGAAGGTTATATATTTCTTTCATTAACTGTAAAAGGTTAAAATGTTTGTATGTTTACTCACAGCATTTATCCGGTTGGCCGCTGGCCTGAAATGTCCTTAAAGTGCATCAGATCATAGAAACAACATGGCAGAGACTACAATTCCATTTTTATATTCATCACCCAGGTATACTAAAGGAGACACTATCCAAATAGTCTATATATCTAGAGCTTATTAAATTCATTAAGTGCTAGGAAAATGCTATCATAATGATACACGGCATTAGGCAGCCTTTTAAAAGGGCCCTAAACCTTCTTACCGATTATTGTAATCAGTCATGTGCTAATCCCAAACCAGTGGCTCGAATGCTGGCCATACACTAATTAGATACAAGATAAACTCAAGGTTTCATGGTCAAATCTAAATATACAAAAGGAATATCGATTTTACTTCCCAACATTCCCCATCCTGGTGACATTTGATCACAAAATGATCAGGCCAGGCAATAGTCAGAACGTCTTAGGAATGCTGGGAAATACGTTTTTTTGGTCAGCATAATTAGAAGACTTTTCCTGATTATAGACGTCTATTATTATGTAGACATCTAGATGGGCCACAGTTTGGGCATTCCTGGTCTGGATGGACAAGAGTGTTGAACTTAACACATAGAAAATAACGTTTACCTAAAGGCATAGTTATTTTGCTATTGCCCATACTCAAGCAGGGATCCAGTTCAGAGGGATATTAATATGTTTTTCGAAGAATAAAAGAATATTAGTTAAGTAACAATTATCTTCTGCAGAACAAGAAGACAGTTTAGAAACTACAAATCAACAAACTTTGAATTGAAAGGGAAAAAACAAAAATAGTAAAAATAAAAATATCTATATTGCAAGTTCTAAAAAACAGAATTTGGCTGAAACACAGAGATCTTGAAGCTTAATGCTCTGTGGTGTATTAGGTTAACCATAGAATCTCAAACAAGTACGAGACTATGCATTGTCTTCCACTGACCTGCTCTGTAGACCAACCAAAGAGATGTTTAAGAACATTGTCTGGGACAATGCACAAAAAAAAAAAAAAGGTATGCCCGAATATAATGTCCACCAACCAATCAGAAGCTTGGACAAGCCTGAATTTAAATTTACAGGTTTGGTCTATAATAGCAATTTTTAGATATAAAGGACTATGTTGATGATACAACTTAAAAGAGAGTTTAAGTCTCTTGTCAAATTTAAACACAGACACAAAATAAAATGTCCTTTTGCAATTTTCAGTGCTTTGCATTTCCATTCATATGATAAGAGTTTTTGTTTTTACTAGTATCTCTTTTAGTGGATATAGCTTTTAGAGAGTTGGGGTTTTCTGCTTTGGGAGTAGAACAGCTGGTAAAAGAGGGGGAAGGTGGCTGATCCAAAATGTTCTGAAACTTGTCAGCTTCCGTATCAGAAGTTTCTGCTAGTGATCCCCTCCTTTTCCGGGCTTTGCTGAAGTAGGACACTTCCTGGAACCTAAGATGCAAGTCCTCTTTAATATTCTCTAGGATCTCCATGAAAGACGGACGATGTTTTGGATTCTTTTGCCAACACCAGAGCATCAATTCTTGGCTGTAACGTAAAGAGGCAGATTATTGTGATTTGAAAAAATAATAATGGGTAAGACTTACAGATCACCCAATAAGTTACAGAAAAAGAAGAGGAAAGTGGCTATAAAGTGTGTGTACTTCTGGGAAACAAAACACAGTGTTTAAGGGAGGCTTCTGCCCCCTTCCTCAGGTAAATCGCACACACCATTTTAGGGAAAGATACTGCCCCCTTCCTCAGGTAATCGCACACACCATTTTAGGGAAAGATACTGCCCCCTTCCTCCGGTGCCACTCGCAATATTTGGACCGCCCTCTTTCTAGTCTTGAAAGTAATATACCTGCTCTACCGCAGCTGTAATGTATGACAAAAAAAGGGCCAGATCATATGCGCTTCTCACTGGCTTCACATTGCAAACCATAAGCAATGTGTGCTAGATTATCACAATGCGTGTGGTCCGATTACAGAATATTACTGAAAGCGCATCGCCCAAGAAGGAAGTGCGTGTAAAAAATTTAAGTAGCTATATTTGAACTTCATAGTTACATACAGGGTAATTTAAGGGTAACTGTGGTCTCAAACTCTTCCAAATTAGTGCGGATAATATGAAAAGCCTTTCATCATACCTAAATCACACCTCTGGATAAAATTTGTAGAAGTTATTACTGGAAAGGTTCAGCAATATTACTTTCTGCTTGAACACTTCCTGTTTTCAGCCATGCGACCAGCTTGTAGTCATGTGGCCAGCCTCTACTTCTATTAATAAGCTCACTTCTCAATTGACAATTTTTTTTAGGACTGTGCAGGTACTTCCTGTTTTTTACCAGCATTAAGTGAGCATGCTTCTCCCCCAGGGCGGAGCAGAGATAAGGTGATGTCACAACCTATTAAAAGCAGGAAGTTTGAACATTCACCCCAATATAATTTCCCACAGACTGATGCCAGAGATGTGATTGCCGGCACATTTTAAAGGAAATACTGCAGGCTTTTATTTAACCCTAACTTCTTTGGAGACCAAAGTTGCCCTTTAATAAGAGGTAAAACAATTTACCAATCAGATGATACAGGCCAGATCCACCATAATCTTATTCTTATGCTTTCCAACCTGCAGACATTCAGGTGTTTGAAAACTACTCCCAGCATTCCCTAATTGCCCTCTGCTGTTGAAGAGTGCTTGAGGAGCAATGCTGGTAATTGTGGTTTTCAAACATCTGAGAGCCTAAAGGTTGGAGATCCCTGCCTTAAGAAATAGAAAGTAGTACGATGCTTACAGTCTATTGGGGCAGTTCTCCGGCTTTTCCAAGATTCCGTTGTCTATCACAAAATGTAAAACCTGTTCATTAGCCATTCCTTGGTAAGGCTGCTCGGCCAATGTTGCAATTTCCCACAACACAACTCCGAATGACCTGCAAAGCAAAGGAACATTAAACAAATAGTTTTATGTCAACTCTCAGGAGATAAGAATCCTGTTGCAGTGGTAAGTTGGTAATAAATCGCCAAAATATAGTTTTTGCGACTCAACACGGACACACATCTAGACTATAATATGTAAGGGGTGAAACCTACCAGACATCGGAATGTGTGGTAAAGATACCATCTTTAAGGGACTCGGGAGACATCCATCTTACTGGTAGAAGGGACTTGCCACCCTTACGATAGTAATCCGTTTCATAAATATCTCTGGTCATACCAAAGTCTGGAGAGAAAGATTATGTTTACCAACTGATTGTGTAAGGGGATACAATAAATATTGCGTTCTCAGCAAATGATGTCCATGGTACAAAATGGTTTATAGAGTGCTAAAACTGGGACGCTTAGAAATTCTAATTGATGGGTAGTAGCAAGTGTGTAACTACCAGGGGAGCAACCAAAAGGGGGTCCATCTTCTTATTTTCCCTTGCTAGATATAGCCTCCTCCCAGAAAACCACTGTTAATGAAGTGCAGATAGGGGCCCATCATATTTGATGGGGGGCCCAGTGATTCCATAGTTCCACTGGGTAGTAGATTAGTTTTCATTTCAATTGATGCAGATATAGCTCAAAATGGAGGGCAAGTTTAAGGTTACCATTTAGTATCAAGTTTTCACAAATTGAGCAAATGGAAGGTCCAAAGCACCCGGTTTAAAACCACGCACTCTGCACCTATAAATTCTGTAGCTCACTGTTCCGTAGCTTACCTCCGATCTTTACCGTAAGGTCCTCCGACACCATGCAGTTACGTGCAGCCAGATCCCGGTGCACAAACTTCTTGGCGTTTAGATAGGCCATCCCATCGGCTATCTCACCAGCCATTTGTATCATTTGCTGAAGAGGTGGCTGGGCACCTGAGAAATTATTCTGTAAATGTTAAAAACAGGAGTTGGGTCCGGTCACTCAATATAATCTCTGGAAGTGTCACAACCAAATGCGACCTAAAGTTACATTCAACTAATATCTAATTAGAACGGCTTGGTACAGACCATCTCCATTATTCTACCCAAATGTGTCACTACGTAAATTATAGAATACCAAGTACCTCCTCTTCAGGTCTTAAGGAACGTAGGTAGCTCTTTAGGTCTCCCCTGGTCATCAGCTCCATAATTACCAAAGCTGGCTGTCCTTGAGACACCACACCCAACAAACGGACCTTTGAAAAATAAAATCAAAATAAGAGAGTTTAGTATTCACTTACTAAGATATCTGCGTGGCTTAAGACTCGGACACATGACAAATGTCCATTTTAGCCGATAATCATACATGTATAGCCGTTCGGTCAGCAATCCTTCCTTGATCCAGCAGGTCAGACCAATAAAGTCCGAGCAAACAAACACAAATGTATAACTAATGTCCAAAATGTCCGTTTACTGCGCATTCATTCACCAGGCTACATATGGCGCTTGTTCATTTGTATCAGTAGATAAGTTCTAGTTCCTTAGCTCTTCCTGTGTGTGTGTGTGTGTGGGGGGGGGGGTGTTACCCCTAAAATGCTCTTATGGTGGGGTTGGCTCGCTTATAAAAGCTGGTGACACTAAAGGTGAAGATTCTACGCAGAATATAATCCGTTAGCACAAGGATGATAATGTATTTATTTAGCTATAGAAAATGAAATATTTCTCACACATAGACCGGGTTTAATTCTGCTACATATAAAGTAACCTAGAATGTCATGTGTGTGATCACCTACAAATTATCGGTTTTCATATACATTAGCTAAAGCAGCATAATCAGGCTTGGCCATGCTAAATCCAAGCTACTAGGGCTGAGGCAACAACTCTACAACTGTATCAATAATAAAGGTCAAACGTACTTTAGATCAATAACATTTATTCAATTGCTGAAACCATTCACACAAAGTTTCAGGGAGTCTATGCCCCCTTTCTCAGGTGTGACCAAAAGCTACAACATGCAAGCAATTTATAATGACATCACTCCACCAATTAGTGTAAACTCCACCCTCTGCCATGAAGGGTTCAAAAAAAGTGTTCAACTGAAAAAGTGCAACTTTCAATCATTTTTTTTTTTGCAGATGGTCTATCCACCAATGTTCTCGTTCTGGATAAGAGAGAAGTACGAACGAAATTAAGTAAAAAAAAAAAAAAAAAAAGGGAGGATATAAAACGTTTTATCTCCACCTATAAAATAAACTTTTAATATATGGTAACTTTCCCTTTCCCACCCCCAACCACCGAGTTAGATCTAAAAATAAGTTGCCGATTCATACTTACATCCCCTTCGCTCCTGTGACTATATTCTCCCCTCTCTGCTAACCGGAAACATCAGAGAGGGGCTGGACCGGCAGCCGTGTCTGTGATTGGCTGCCGATCAGCCAATCACAGATGCGGCTGCTGGCTTTGAAGATAGTCGCGGGAGCGAAGGGCTGTATGTATGTTTCAGCAGTTGTTTTTTTTTTAGATCTAACTTGGCAGTTGGGAGTAAGGAATAGCCATGGGGGGATAAGGAGGGAAAGGGCTCCCCTGCGCATGACAGAAACAACTGGGAGTATAGACAGAAAACTTTTGGACAGGAAGACAGCTCCTACCTTCAGTTTCCTGGACTTTGGACAGACACTGCAGGAGAACCGTAAGGAGCAGAGATGTAAGGTAAGTTTTTTTTTTTTTAAACTGCACAGTGGGGCCAGCACTGGGGCAAATTTTAGTTTTGGGGGTGGACATGCCTTTTAAACTGGATGAGGTCAAACATGACACTCCAGTGACACGCCATTTCCATGATTTTAAGTATAACGCAATGCAATTAAGATGGCAGGTATTAGCAGTAGTCAATGTCATGCAGTCACTTAGAGGTCACAATCCCCAACAGCTGTCACAACGAGAACACTGGTGGATAGACCATTTGTAAACGCAGGCACCCAAGGGGTTAAACGAAGATTTCAACCTAAACTTGTTTCCTTTAGAAGATATTGTCATAGTTATATTAATGTATTGTCATAGTTAAATTAAAGGGTATCTCCACTGGTTTTTGTAAGTTTTTTGAATCCAGTTCTATTGAAGAATGGGAGGTAAAGGAGCTGTGCCTTACCTTCCGTTCTTCAATAGAACACACAGGAGCCAGGAGAGAAGGTAAGAACTTACCTGCTCGCTCGCTCCCCCGGCGCGTAGTCTGACAGGTCCCGACGGACCTTGTCTTCTATGCGCATGCGCGATCTATGCGCAAAGTCCGTCGGACCTGTCAGACCAAGCGCCGGGGAGCGTGCGAGCGGGTAAGTCTTACCTTCTCTCCTGGCTCCTGTGTGTTCAACGGAAGGTAAGGCACAGCTCCTTTACCTCCCGTTCTTCAATAGAACTGGATTCCAAAAACTTCCAAAAACCAGTGGAGATACCCTTTAATGTAGGTATTTATCAGGTAATGTAACTCTTTAATTGTGTATATTATAACAAATAGTTGAATATTATAGTTTAAAATGTAAGGTTGTTACTATAGGATTGCCACATGTTACTTTTTACTATGGATTGTAAGAATCATTTGTCTTTACAGGGGATCACATGCCATCTAGTGGATCCTTCCATGAATTGATCATTGGGCCTGTTAAAGGGTTAGTTCACTGGGAAATAAAGCAGCGCTCTAACAGCATAAAGTGAAGAACGGGCGGTAAACTAGCTGTGTCTTACCCCCCATTCTTCACTTAATGCACCAGAAGAGGCTAGCGACCTTACAATGCAGCACGATCCACCGCTGGCTCTTAACAGACAGCTTTAAGTAAGCCATAGAGCGCATGCGTGAACGCGCACAATAGTTTACTTGCAGCTGGAAGCAACGGTGGATCGTGCTACGGGTAAGTTCGCTCCTCTCTCCTGGTGCATTCAGTGAAGAATAGGAGGTAAGACATAACTAGGTTACCGCCCATTATTCACTTAATGCTGTTAGAACGCTGCTTTATTTCCCAGTGAGCTAACGCTTTATTATACTATACTTACATATGCAATTTCAAATAGAGAACTTTGTTACCTCTACTGCTTTAAGGTTATTGCACATTGTCCACAATGTTTTAAGAACCCAAGAAAGACTCGGACAGGATTTTTTAAACCTTACAGTGTGTTTATATATAAAATGAATGGACACTTTATCATTCACTATAGCCCTTTAATTGTAGATTTTGATGTTTTCTAAAATTGTATTCACTTTATTATATATGCCTTATAATATTATCAAATTTTAACATCTAACCTTGATATAGGATGACTTTATGATGAAATTGTAAGTTATTGAAAGTTGCACTTTTTCATTGCACTTGAATATAATAAATAATTATATATACACAAAAGGGGGGCTGTGGGGGGCACTCCTGTGGCATAATTACTTTATAACAAATAGTGGAAGTGCTACTGATCTGACCAAAACATTAGAACAAACAAGAAAAGAGATGATCAATGCACATTCCTGGGCCCCATATATCATAATATCTGTGCTAGTGCAAACAGTAAAAACATGGGTGGTTTTAGTTACAATTTTATGCATAAAAATGAAAAGCCTTCCAACCACGTCAAGGTAACCCCAGTATGGAAGGTCCTAACAGTTTACCTTGGGTCATTTTTGTTGGCTGACTCCCTGCTTGGTTGCATTTTCTTGGGACGGTTGTCTCCCTGACCTTGCATTGGATTAGTATTAAAGGCTATCACTTCCCCCCGCCTACTGGCTTTTAACAAGGAGGGAAGAGGCCTTTCATCCAATGCCCAGTATTAAATGTTTTTACTGTTTGCAGTAGCATAGATATTATAAAATACGGGGCCCAGGAATGTGCATTGATCATCTCTTTTCTTGTTAGTTCTAATAAATAATAGTGTTGTAGCTTTTGGTCCCACTTGAGGAAGGGGGAATAGATTCCCTGAAACCTTGTATGTATGGTTTCAGCATGTTATTGATCTAAAGTATGTTTGAGTGTGCCTCCCTCTAACCTATATTATAGATACTTATCTGATGTGGCACAGACTGCAGGGGGGTGCACCTCATATCCTACCTGCCTGGACTTCACAAGCCTGCTTCATTAACTCTACAGCTGTCCTTTAAAGTGCCCATGCTAATATTTCATCTCAATAGTCCATTGTCCTATATGTATACGGTCATTTTTATTTATCACAGACTGTTGATATTTGTCTTACTTACCACATGGTGGCACAGAAAAGCTTTCATAACGGAGGCTTCATTCAGGAACTCAATCCGCTCCCTGGTAGTCGCCAGCTCATTTACGGTTTTCAAGGCTACTCTGGTTACCGGTTCATCCTTGACAATTTCCTTGGCAATTCCCTCATACACCATCCCAAAAGATCCTTGGCCAAGTTCTTTGACGATAGTGATATTCTCTCTTGGGAACTCCCATTCATCAGGGACATACACTGAGCAAAATACATTATACCTTGTCACATGATGGTGGGAAAATGTCCTAACCAATTAGCATACTACATTGTAAATTTCAATACAAGCCAAATCGTGGGCCAACTGAAACTCTGCCCCATTCTACTAAACTGCTCCACTGATTCTAGGCTGCCCACGTCAGGACTGTCCTATCAAATAAAGACAGTTACTGTATCAGGAATCCATCCTAATGGAAACTCTTAAAACACTTGCAGTACCCCACGCTAAACTGAATTAAAAGGGTAACTGTAGACTCAAATTCTTCCAAACAAATTAGGGTCGTACCTTCAAAATTAACCCAAAATCACATCTCTAGGTACAATTTGATGGAAAGGTTCAGCAATATCACTACTGCTTGAACACTGTGCAGGTACTTCCTGTTTCCCCAGGAACACAGAATATGCTTCTTTCCTGGGGCAGATGGGAGGAACAGAGTTCAGGTGATGTCACCTTGAAGCAGCAAATGTTTACTTGTAACAATAGAATTTCTCACAGGCTGAAACCAGAGATGTTTTTAGGGCTCATTTCAAAAGGAAAGACTGCAGGCTTTTAATTGAACCCTAATTTGTTCGGTGTCAACTGTTGACCGTTAATGAACAGTAAACCATTTAGGTATTAAAATTATTGTTGATGCAATAGATTTTTTTAATTATAAATCGACCAATGGTCGCCTTCCTACAAGGTTACACAAGTTTCCTGAAGACAAACCCTTAAACAATTACCACTGGTGACTGAACATCTATTTACCCTGTGTTTTGGCTTAAGCAGAGGGACAGCAGTAGAATCAGGTTTTCAGCAAGCCATACACCGGTCATTCCCCCCCCCCATTTGATTCAATGTGTATGGCCTTCTATTCAATAGTATTACCACAAATATTAAGCAGTTTGTTGAGCAGAAGGTGATTGGCTCTGTCAGAAAATTTTCCAAAGTTCCACTTTTTTCAACATTTCTTGGGCAGATTTAAAGGGCATGTTCACCCCTTAAATTAAAATTTATATATATAGGTAAATGACCCCCACAGCACTATAGTTAGAAAGCTGAAGGATATAGGACTAACCTGTTACACAGTGCATTGTTCTCCTCCCCTTCCCTCTGCTTCTTGAAAAGTTTCCGCCTACTCTCGCACATGCTCAGATGAGGTAGGGGATTAGCAATCATTGGCTGTGATGGCAACTGTTAGATTTATGTATAGCAGCTACTAACTGGAAAACCAGGAAGAAGAAAGAGGGGTAACAGAACATTGAGCAACATTTCAAGTTAGTCTTACATCTCTCCGCTTTTTAACTATTGCAGCTGTGGGGTTTTTTAGGGGGTGATTTACCTATATACAGTTTTTCATTTGAAGGATAGGTTTGCCCAGTAAAGCTAAAAAGTGGTGAAACTTAGGATCATATTTCAGGCAGAACCAATCTGCACCATATTCAATGTATCTTCATTAGAGCCACAATATAAATACAAACACTTACTGTCAGAAGCACTCAGATACTCTGGGTTAACAGAGGCATATAACGTTCCATTGGGAAACCCATTGTTATTCCTGGTAAAAATGAAACAAATACGGAAATTGGTAAAAATGTGCAAAAAAATTGTACAGAAAAAATTTGATTATTAAGTCGGTAAATTTGGTTTTTAAAAGGCCACTAGATTGGTCTCGCTGCTTTTCTTCCAAATGGGCAGATTACCAAATGGTTACCAGAGTTACCAGATTATTGGCCAAATAAAAGACACATAAACGGAATTAGCGAAGCTACACTCACTGCATTTAAATTGCATTCATATTCATTCTCACTAAAGCCAGGTACACATGTTCCAATCCTTCATCCTGACCGACCGATCGAGGCTTCCGACTGGTCAGCCAGTCGGACCGATCGTTCGCCGCCAATACAGGAAAATATAATTCGGTTCCCCCGAAAAATCTTTTGTTTGTACCCAGCCTTTATGTATACTTTATAACAGTAAAGGGGATATCTGTATAATATATAATATATATTATACAGATATATTATATGATCCATATAGAATAGAATACGTGGATATATTCAGTCATGAACCTCCTTTTGGGCTTGTTCAGTGGTAACCCATTCAGGATTCCCCCCCTTGAAAATCCTGCACTAGAGATGGACTCGAACTCGAGTTCAAGTTGAACTTATCAAGCCCGACTTCTCGAACTATCCCAGACCTGGATTTCTTGGACTTTCCAGGCTTGCGGCATTATTTTTCGATAATTACCGAAAATGCGATAATTATCGACTTTACGGGCCGTTCGCTAACCCTAGAATGTATCGTTTGTTAACCCTCAAACGTATCGTTCGTTTTCGCTAACCCTCGAATGGACGGATCGGTTTTGCTAACCCTAGAATGTATTGTTCGCTAACCCTTGAATGTAGCCTTTGATTTTCGGTAACCCTCGAATGTACGGATCGATTTCGGTAACCGTAGAATGTATTGTTCGCTAACCTTCGAATGTAGCCTTTGATTTTCGGTAACCCTCGAATGTACGTATCGTTTTCGGTAACCGTAGAATGTATTGTTCGCTAACCTTCCAAAGTATTGTTCGATTTTGGTAACCCTCGAATTTATGGTTCTATTATTGGTAACCCTTGAAAGTATCGTTCGGTAACCATCGAAATGGCCGTAACCCTCGAATGTAGCTTGAACAAAACCCGACAACTGCCGGCTCATGTTTTAACAAGTTTTGGTGATAGTGGCATGTCGCCCAGACCATTTCCCAGATGCCACACCCATTTACAGTAAGTTACCATTGTTAGTTTAGCTGTAAATCACTCAGACTTTTTGAACTATCACTCCCCATTCACTTTAATGGGTCCGAATTCAAACTTTTACTGAAGTTCGAAAATGGACCGAACTTTATGAAATTCGCCCCATCTCTATCCTCCACTTGCCCCTGCATGTTCCCCTTGTTACTAATCTAGCTAAATGTATCCCTCTATACAAACCCAAAAAGCAGTGATAGCATCTTACATACAATGCAGATTTCCCCCAAATAATGTTAATTGACACATAACGCCTTGCTTTCAGACACAAGCAAACTTTCTTATTTTGATGACAGTGTCTAACTATGTTCAGCGACACAATCATAACAAGACACATTTTTGGAATTTTGAAGCCTTCTTGAAAAACAAAAGAAATGTAACACAATAAAGAAAATCCTGATGAATTTCTAAGGTCTACGTGACAGAATGTATTGTGGGAAGGAGAGATACATTGGACTGGCCTTGAGGCCAGAGACAAGTTCATGAACAGCAAACGTATCGAGATATATATATATAGAGTGTCCTGGTCCTGACATAGCCAGGGAAGGCCAGTCTGCTCTAGAAATAGGACATTTTCTTGTACTTTGTATCTGGCAAACTTGACACCTTTATTTTGAGAAAACGAAATATGTTCTTAGAATAAACAGAACGAACATGTTTTTGTTTTTAAAATCTGTCAAAGAGGTTTTGGGTTCCATAGATGAAGTTCTTTATTTTACATGTACACACAATCCTACAAAGGGCTAGTAGGTAGGGACGGTAGTAGGGTCCGCCACAAGCCCAAGATCTCTTCTGCGATCAGTTGTTCGCGCGTATGAATGAAACATACGTGTGATGAGCTGTTTAAAAACAGATGATGGCAGAAGAGATTTTGGAGGGGGGAGGGGGCATGGGCAGAGGGTGAGATTTTGAATAGAGAAGGCTAAGTAAGTATCATTGTCGTGTGCTGCAAAATTTTTTAGGTCATGCCCCCTTAACATGCCCCTTTCCACTCCCACCATATATGTAAAATAATATGGAGTGTCAGTGCTGCACATAGCAAATTTTTCAACCCAAGCCCCTTTTCATGCCCCCCACATCCACTTTGCATTTTACACAACGTAAAGTCATAGTTTAAAATTTTATATTTTACACAAAATGCTTGGCACACAGAAATGGGCAATGTTCGTGGCACACAAAAATGGGCAATAATATGCTTGGCACAGAAATGGGCAATATGCTTGGCACAGAGAAATGGGCAATATCATAATGCCCATTTCTCTGTGCCAAGCATATTGCCCATTTCTCTGTGCCAAGCATATTGCCCATTTCTCTGCGCCAAGCATATGCTTGGCACAGAGAAATGGGAAATATGCTTGGCACAGAGAAACGGCACACACACAGTATACATAACTTAGTTACTCAGTTACAGTTTGCCTGCAGACAGTGCTGACTCTGAGGAAAGTCTCTAGACATCCCAGGACGCTCTGGGGCAGGAGGGGGCGGAGCTCTGTGTTCTGATTACCTCTGTCCCAGGCTCAGGCTCAGTGCAGTAAAGTTTTTGTTAGGAGAAAAAACGGAACTTCCGGTTTTTGAAAAACTTTATGTGCACTCACACTGCCTGGCCAGCCAGATACAATCCAGGAGCTTAGGAGGGGCGCCGAGACATGTTGGGAGCTAGCTATGGGAGGAGCTACTGACACCAGCGCATCCACAACCCCCCCACCACCACCACGCCAGGAAATATTTAAAGGTACACGTTTTTTTTTTCCAGCTTTTTTTTGGGGGGGGGGCCAGATTTCACTTGGGAAGGCTAAGCCTTCCTAAGCCTTATGCAGAATCCGCCTATAGGAGGGGGTCAGGGGCCTGGCCTCCAATCTCCAACACGCTCAGAGCTCAGTGTGCTGACATTTTACTTACCCTTTTTTATTATAAAAGAAGATAAATAAGGCAGTGAATACAATGAGTATCAAGAGACTGATGGGCATCACTATGGCAAGTAAACGCAAGTTTTCAGATTGTTCCTCTGCTGTGTAAAAAAAAAAAAAAAATTACGATCAATTGTAAATACTTCAAGGGAAAATATCAGGGTTATTCAATAAACGTTTAAAATGGTGCTAATTTGGCCCCAACCAATCAGATGTTAGCTTTTAAATGTTAAAAGATTTTTTAAAGATAAGAACTTTTATTGAATCTTCCCGTATACTCGTCCAGTAACAGAGCTTAATGGCTCCTCCCCCCTTCTTTTGTCAACGATAGAAGAGAGGAGGAGTCAGTTACTGCATGATTGTTTTGTCCCTTTAGGGCACCAGACGTTCTCATGCAATCGCACCCGATTGCATGTGTGATTCACATGTGATTTCAGTGCGTTTGCGATTTCTTCTTTTCAGATAGGAAATCCCATTCAATAAAAATTCTAAAAGCACGTGGTTGTGTATCACACAGATGCACAATCGTAACACACTTAAAATCGTTGCCAAGATTCTAATGTTAGAAAAAAATCGCAAACACAAGCACACACGACTAGCACTTACATCAAAAATCGATACATTACCAGACATCCCACCCTGCCACTTCATGCTTCCAGGCGGGGGGGAGAGGGTGCGTTACAATGCGGCGGGACATGACAGTAGGCAAGGCATGCGTGCAAAGGGGTGGGGGAGGCGGGCTAGGGGAGTTATGGGGATATGGTATGGGCGGTCCAGGGTGTAACGGGGAGGAGATTCAGGACTCCTCTCCGTTGCGGGAGATTGGGGTGGTCTTGCGGGAGCCCACACCAATTCACGGGGGACTCCCGCTAGATCCTGAGAGAGGTGGGATACCTGCATCACACTGGATGCCAGAATTTTCCAACCTACCAGGCCCAAGGATGAAAAATACAACTGGTTCTGTCCATGATCCATTACCAGCCAAAGAGGTGGCTCTGATGCGAGCAGAATAATTTCCAGGCTGAAGTAGAGTAAGATGGGCACCAAAATACTTCTGGAACCTTTGGCGGGACACACACACCACCGTTGAAGGTCCTTCCTAGATGAAACAATGGAATCGAAATCTTTATCACAACCCAATTCTCCCCATTATGGGCTCCCGACTCCCATTAAAAAACCCTCCCTTACCTCATGATCCCGCTTGTACTTTATTTCATATTTTAGGATAAGACCGTTGGGATTTTTAGGTTCTTCCCATTTCATCACAATAGCGTTTTTCCCTGTAAGATTCCATGTGATATTCCCAACAATGTTGTCCGCGTGAGCTATTTGGAAACAGGAATGGGGCAGAATAATGTTATCATCCATAGATTTCAAAGGGAAAAAACAAGGTAGAAATGCAATTATGTTGACAGAACACAATCACAGAGAAAGAAACTTATATTTTTCAATTTGAGATATTCGGATGGCCTTGTTTTTTTTCCTTAAAGGGATAGTTCAGTGGAAATTATCGATATTTGTTAAATTCTTAGTCTGTGTAATGCCTGCTTAGTTATTCTACATATTAGTAACATAGTATTGGAGGTTGTATAAAGACATACGTCCATCTAGTCCAACCTTTATACCCTACCCATAATGTCTGTCTAACAGTTACATAGTAACATAGTATTGGAGGTTGTATAAAGACATGTGTCCATCCAGTCCAACCTTTATACACTACCCATAATGTCTATCTAACAGTTACATAGTAACATAGTATTGGAGGTTGTATAAAGACATACGTCCATCTAGTCCAACCTTTATACCCTACCCATAATGTCTGTCTAACAGTTACATAGTAACATAGTATTGGAGGTTGTATAAAGACATATGTCCATCCAGTCCAACCTTTATACACTACCCATAATGTCTATCTAACAGTTACATAGTAACATAGTATTGGAGGTTGTATAAAGACATACGTCCATCTAGTCCAACCTTTATACCCTACCCATAATGTCTGTATAACAGTTACATAGTAACATAATATTGAAGGTTGTATAGAGACATACGTCCATCTAGTCCAACCTTTATACCCTACCCATAATGTCTGTCTAACAGTTACATAGTAGCATAGTATTGGAGGTTGTATAAAGACATATGTATAAATAATCCAACCTTTAAACCCTACCCATAATGACTGTATAACAATTACATAGTAACATAGTATTGGAGGTTGTATAAAGACATACGTCCATCTAGTCCAACCTTTATACCCTACCCATAATGCCTGTCTAACAGTTACATAGTAACAAAGTATTGGGGGTTGTATAAAGACATACGTCCATCTAGTCCAACCTTTATACCCTACCCATAATGTCTGTATAACAGTTACATAGTAACAGTCATATGAAAAGGAAGTGGACACCACGCAGAGGAAACTGCGAACACAGAGTGTCTATCAAACCGACATGTTTAGACCCACAGCCGGGTCCCCATCAAGTGTATGCAAACACCATTCAGTGACCTCCCTAAATACTCCCACAATACCCACCCCTTCCCCGGGTCTTTATCAAGTGTATGCAAACACCATTACACACCCAGTGTGTAATGGTGTTTGCATACACTTGATAAAGACCTGGCTGTGGGTCGAAACATGTCGGCCCAACAAACACTCCGTGTTTGCAGCTTCCTCTGTGCGGCGTCCACTTCCTCCTCATATGTTTATATTTCCACACTGCGGGGAACGGAGCAGTAGGAAGGAGTTCTTTTCCATTTTGAAAAATCAGTTGATTTCATACCCTTTGCTGTTCCCTGCTGTTGACATTAATGAGCTGACATTTCAGGTTCTAACAGTCCTTCTTCCCAGGATGCACCACATCTATGGAATGTTCCTAACAGTAATTTCTACTGATTGGCTGTTGGATGGGTCAAACATGCTCAGATCTCTACTGAGCAACTGAATCAACCCAGGCGTTAGGTCAAGGACAAGACCATAACGGTCTCTATTAGGGGTCCTGCAAACAGGAAGTCAGTATTTCGGTTGCAGTTCTTTATACACAGACACAATGCTGAATTGGCAGGTTAAGGTCATTGGGATGAAAAAATACTGCTCTTTATTCTGAAAAGCAAATGTATTTGCACTGAACTTCCCCTTTAATGCATTCTTCAAAAATAGTATGTGCCCTTAGCATGAAAAAATCTTACAGTAATGCTCTACCAGCCTCCCAAGCCCTTGCCACTTTGTTATACCTTTCCTTGATTGTAACTTGAATCAGAAATAGATTAACAGATGATAATTGCCTTCATTATGGCAGAGTAAGGTGGCTCCTCCCTCCATGCAGTCAATCAAAGCACAGCCAATAATTGCCTGCCATTTCCCCTGCTGCCTCCTCTGCACATGCTCAAGTGTACAAAAAGCCTATTGAACAGAGGGAGGAGGCAGATACCTTAGCCAGAATGGAGTAGAACTTATCATTAAATATGGTTACAAATGCATATAACAAACTGGTGAAAATAGCAGTTGGGTTTGCGTAAAGATAACTGACAGGTCACCAGTTTTTGTTTTAATGGTGGGTATGCCCTTAAGGTGATTTTCATAGAACAGGTTATGGTACATACGGTCCTGCGTTGTCCTAGCAAACACAAAGGTGGCTGCACTGCATCCAACAATGTCCGCTGCATGGTTGCAAGCATGGATGTCAATCCGATACTCGGTGAAGTGTCTCAGGTTGGACAGGACCATCCGATCCCGGAAGATCTTGTCTTTGTAGGAATTTGGCTTGAAATCTGCTATGGTGTTGTTGATTGCGTGACTGACTGTTCCATCCAGAAAAGACATGTTCCCATGAACATCAGCGTTTACTCCCGACACATCTCTCCTCCTCTTTGGGGACCTGGATTGGTGGAACAAGGGAGAGTAATTAAAGGATATATGGGCTTAACGCGGTATGGTGCTGGGAAAGGAAAAATGAGCAGAATCTGGCTTTTACAATTGTTTATTTTTATCCAACATGTCTACTGCATAATAAATGTAAACAATGTCTCATCTTAACCATGCTATCCATTCCTTTCTAGATATTTCTTTGTTATGTATCCTATTTTCCTTGGCTATCGGTTTGGAATGGTTCTAAAAGCTTGCTATAGTCATCATCTTAGCTAGCCAATAAAGTTATCATCTTTACACCACTTTATGTTTAACATTCTAAAAGCTTGCTATAGTTATCATCTCAGCCAATCAAAGAATCCCCTTCACACCCCTTCTGTTACATGTCCTTTTAAAAAATATTATTCTGATTTTTGTTTTTTGTTTATTCAGATGAAAAGAAAAAAATGACAGTGACGATATTAGGTTGAGCTTATTACCCCACAACATGGAGAAACCTTTATATTATAAAAATAAAATACATTTCTACAGATAGGGCAATATACAATCTGTGTAGATCTCGAGTATAGCGACAAACATCCACTGAATAAAAAGCCTAACACCTCGATATCCCAAGAACCAACAGAAAGATGACAGAGGAAATCACCAAATGTTTTGCCTAAGGCTGGGTACACACTGCAGGACTTTCTGTCTCGAGCGAGCAGGACAAATAACTGTCGGTTGCGGCCGACAGCACGCGGAAACGATCATGCAGTCCCAAAGGGATCGGCTGGGATTTACCAACGGACTCAATCGCCCGTTCGTCAGATTTGGACAAACGAGCGACTAAGCTCAGTCGTGGCCGGCCACCCCACACCAGCAAATATCTGCTGGTGTGTACCCAGCCTAATATGCTGGGTCCTCACCTAGAGGGTCTAATAATTATCTAAGATCTTGTCGGGCCGGAATATCAGCCGTGGCACTTTAATTCCCAACCAACAGATTACCATTCAGTAAATATGACAGGGGATATATTGAGCAGAAGACTTCTTATTTGTACCAGTGCTGGCCATACACATCGCCAATGTTTTACCATTTTGTCTTTCAAACATTGAATTGTGGTAATGTTGTGCCAGGTACCACAAACTTACCATGAGACGTTCCTGGCCAGAGAATGCTTTGTGACTGATGTTATACCTGTAATGTTTGTTGCCAAGTAATCTGACTGGGTGCTTAAAGGTCCTACTGGTGAGTATTTAATTATTTGGTGATAAAAAGACATTAATGATTGGGATAGTGGGAGAAATCTCTTTCATCTTAGGAACAAAATTAGCAAAGAATTTCCATAAACACAAAATGACAATGTTGGTGAAGTCCCTGAGTACGTTAGTATAGTTTATTTGTAGAATTAACTGTGCCTAGTTATACATTATAATCCAACTCTCATGGTGCAACTGCTTGTCCTGCTGCTTTCTAAAATGCTCATTGGCCAGGTCTATAGCTAGAAGAAACCACACACATGCAGACCCACAAGCAGCGGGTTTATAAAGGGAGAATAAAGAATGATTAAATTTATATTTAACTGTGTCAATGATTAAGAGGAACAAACTTCTTTCTGTTCTCTTACAATTTTATAGAACTTGTCTTCCACTTTATAAACGTAAAGCATAGAAGCAAGACTCAGTGTGAACTTAAGCAGTGAAGAATGCCAATGGGTGAAGCAAGCCATTTAAGCAGATGACTTAACCGCTTTAGAACAGGCCAATTAGAAGGTTTCCAAATTGGCCACAACCATAACGGTTAAGGGAGCTTAAACTGCAATATCTAATCTCACCTCTGGGGGTCCTTGTTGATTAAGGTCACTTTCCATGGAGGCCTATAAGCAAATACATATTATTATCAACGGTGAACCTCAGGAGACACAGACTAATATAATTAAACAGCTTTGGTATTGTCTTGTATAAAGAGAGGTATGGATTCAACAAAGGAAAATGTTATTCTCCCTCTTTACAAAGCATTGGTAAGGCCTCATTTTGAATATGCAGTGCAATTTTGGAATCCTGTGCACAAAAAGGACATCTTTGAAATGGAAAGGGTTCAGAGAAGGGCAACTAAATTAATAAGGGGATTGGGTTAGCTTGAATATGTAGAGAGAGGATAAGTTACAATTATGTACGCTGGAGAAAAGGTGCTTGCGTGGGCATATGATTACTGTGTATAAATACATTAACGGGCCATACAATAAACTATCTGGGGTATTGTTCACCAATAGAACATGTCAAAGGACACGTGGACATCCCTTAAGTCTTGAAGAAAAAAGGTTTAGGCTTCAAGCTCGGAAAGGGTTTTTCACTGTGATAACTGTAAAGCTATGGAACTGTCTTCCAGTGGACGTTGTTATGGCAGGTTCATTGGTCAGTTTAATAAAAAGCTGGATGAGTTTCTACAAACAAGGAATGTTACAAGTTACTGGTATTGATACATAAAGTAGAGTTGGGAAAGGGTTTTTCACTGTGAGAACGGTAAAGCTATGGAACTGTCTTCCAGTGGACGTTGTTATGGCAGGTTCATTGGTCAGTTTAAAATAAAAGCTGGATGAGTTTCTGCAAACAAGGAATGTTGCAAGTTACTGGTATTGATACATAAAGTAGAATTGATCCAGGGAAATTTCCGATTGCCACTTGGAGTCAGGAAGGAATTTTTTCCCCCTTCATAAATTTGGTGTTTTTTTTTGCCTTCCTCTTGATCAACAGATAGGCAGGAAATGAGGATATTGCTAGATGGATTGGACTGGATGGACGTATGTCTTTATTCAACCTCAAATACTATACTATACTAAATACTATACTATACTTTATAGAGGACACCGCAACAATGTTCTAAAAATTGTCCATGTGGTTTCACTGCAATTATCTATAAAGGAGCTAATTTTTCCTCAACATTACATAAAGCCAGAAGTCCTATGCTGAAACGTGCTTCTGGACATCAAATGGGGTGTTCCATATGGAAAGTCCCAGCACAGAGCCGACCCAAATCCAGCCAGATAAAAGGTCCTGGATCTCATTAAAACTTCCAGGAAGACCATTATTATGATTATAATGATTGTAGATTGACCGTATACACTCAAATATAAGTCGATCCGAGTAGAAGTCGAGGTACCTACATGGGCGTCCGCACATAGGGGCAAGGCGGGGCCTAAAAACCTCGACTTATACTAGAGTATATACAGTATATAGCACCAACATCTTCCGTGGTGCTTTACAGTTGCATTAATATACACAAGGAAAACATACATGTTACATACAAGGGTAGTGCAAGTAATACAAAGTGCAAATAATTCAAGTGCTGGTCCTGCAACATTCAGTGTGGTAAGTTACAGCAGTACTGTGGTACAATAGGATGGAGGGCTCCCTGCCCCAGGGAGCTTTCAGTCTAGAGAGTAAGTAAAACTTACTTTGGAATAAAAATGGTGTTCCTCAGAAAGTTCTCAAACTTTTTCTGGAAAGAGCCTTCTTCTAGGTCGAGAAGGGAATCCCCATCCTTCTGACAAGGGCAGCACTTCTCTTCTGTGTCCAGGTTGGTATCTTGGTTATTATTGTCATCATTATCAAATCGAGTGTCGGCACTGCTGGTTGGTAGCTTAAGACCTGCAAAAAACAAACAAGTCATTATAGATGAACAAACTATGACGTAATTAAGTTCTTAATGTCACCGGGTAGGAGTGGGACTACACCAGGCTTCCAGATCAGTAACTACGTAGCAGAGGGGATTCAAAGAAGTACCAAACATAATTTGAACCTACATCCAACGCTAACCAGCAGGGTGTGCTCTAACCTTTAATATTGCCTTTGGGTAAGGCTGTAAATGAACCTTACATCCGAGTCACAGCTCACTAATATGACTTATTAGCTACTACTCTTAGGACAGATATTGCAAGACGATGATTATTATAGCAATAATGATCATTATTTTACAATGTTATTGAATGATTGCAGTTTTAAGATGTTTAATATCATTATCGGTTATAAATATGCTTAGTAAAGGGCTCAAAAACGCATGGGGAGCCTTTATACCATGAGCATAATGGGGTGGGGGGTGTCAGGGGCCCGGCCTGCAGCCCGACGCCCTTTTCCCAATCAGCTGTTTTTAAACGCATCCCCAGTAAAGATACGCTTGATGAGCCATTTTAAAGACCGATACCAGTCTTTTAGACAGGTGATCGCGGGCACCCCTCAGTCCCCAGGTCCCCCCAGGGGCTGCTGTAGCATAATTATGCCCAACGCACAGGTCAAAGGTGAAAACTATTCATAAGGGAACATTCTAAAATATTCTACATGTTATTACGTGAAGTTCTTTTGGACTTGGTCAACTCTGTTCTGGATCCCATTGGCAGAGGACTTGGGGTAACCTGGGAAGTACCAAAAAATTCCAAAACTTTTACAATAAGGCAATTGGCTGTTTTTCTTCATGTCTCTGTACATCTGAAGTATGATGTAATTTATATATATCAGTAACAAGGGGACATCAACAAACCCAACAGAGAGTTTCACCAGTTTCACACTGGTTTCTTCTCAACACTATGTTATATGAACAATTGGTATTGTTTTAAAGGGCATGTTCAATCTTTAAACAAAAAACTGGTTAATTGTCATTTATCTGGCCACAACCAACTGCTAATTTTATCAGTTTATTACATTTGTAACCATTGTAACCATCTATTTCTTTCTGGCAAATGTCTGCCTTCTCTCTCTCTCTGCTCAATGAGCTTTTTATTAGCTTGAGCATGTGCAGAGGAGGTAGCAAGTGAAACAGCAGTCAAGCATTGGCTGTGATGTCAGAAGCTGCAGCCTTGATTAATTGCATGGAGGGAGGGAGGGGTCAGCTTACTCTGCCAGCATGGGGATAATTATCTTTAATATCTGGTTAGTAATACATCTAATAATGTGCTGAATATATCATTTGGGGTGAGGGGAGGTAACAGATAAGTGTTTTTATTGTTTGAAGGGTGGAGATGCCCCCATTATTTAAAGGAACATAGGGAATTATAAGGTCATGAATCAAATTCTACTAACCCCTATCCACCCTCAAGGCTTTTTGAAGTGTTGGATCAAAGGGGACAGAGTTTTCTTGGAACCGATTGATCGAGACCTTTTCTATTACTTTATTTGTCATCGTTTGTTGCTACTTAACACAAAAATGTTTTTAGAGACCAAAAAGTTTCAATTTGCAACCTGCCATGCTTGATTTGTAAATACACAATAAAAAGAACCAACCGTAAACCAAAACCAGAATGTTTCCAGGGTTTGTTTTGTTTTGTTTGTTCCGAATCTGTTCCTATTATTTTGGAAACAAATTAAGATCATTGGTTCCAGATAAGATGCAATGTGCTGGATTCCTAGGGCCATGGGCACGTTTTTAATACTCTGCTAAACAAACGAAGTCGTCCTTCTTGCTCTCGTGAAATATATTTAGCTCCAGAAAACAAAAACAATTCTTAAGTGATGTGTTTGTACAAGGTTCCCAGTAAGAGAAAAGGACTTGGAAAATGTCTAGTTTTGGTCATTATACTATAGATACTGTACATTTTACATTCTGTTTATTTCCGGTGTCAGAACTTTTGGGGCAGGCAAACTGTCAAATCCAGACCCAACCCCTTTAGTGACTATACACCAAAACCTGAATTACAGCCTTAAAATGTAAATGTCCTTAACCAGCTGTTAACCAACTCTTAAAGGGCAAGTCTAGCCCTCAAATGAAAAATTATATACAGGTAGATCACCCTGCAAACCCCAAAATAGTTAGAAAGCTGAAATATTGAAGACTACTGGTGGCCATAGACTCTAAGTTACCTGTGGTATGATATCGGGATATCCAAAATGCATCACTTTACATTTATCAACACTGAATCTCATCTGCCACTTAGCAACCCAATGTGACAATCTATCTAGATCCCCCTGTAACGATTGCACATCCTCTGAAGTTTTTAATAGTCTGCAAAGTTTTGTGTCATTAGCGAACACAAAAACCTTGCTGACAATACCCACTTCCAAATCATTAATAAACAGATTAAATAGAAACGGCCCCAACACAGAACCCTGTGGCAACCTACTTAGAACACTAACTTTGTAACATAGTAATAGAGCTTGAATGACACACGTCCATCAAGTCAAGGGGGGGGATCCTTCCAGACTCCAAATGGTAATCAGAAAGTATCCCTGGATCAACCAGAACTACAGTATATGTATTAATACCAGTAATTCTCAATATTATATAGTATCCCTGTACCAACCAGAACTACAGTATATGTATTAATACCAGTAATTCTCAATATTATATAATATCCCTGTACCAACCAGAACTACGGTATATGTATTAATACCAGTAATTCTCAATATTATTTAGTATCCCTGTACCAACCAGAACTACAGTATATGTATTAATACCTGTAATTCTCAATATTATATAGTATCCATGTACCAATAGGAACTACAGCATATGTATTAATACCAGGAATTCTCAATATTATATATTATCCAGATTGCCCCTCCAATCCCTTTATTAATTTCGTTGCCCTTCTCTGAACTGCTTCCATTTCCAAGATGTCCCTTTTGTATATGGGATTCCAAAACTGCACCGCATATTCCAAATGAGGCCTTACCAGTGCCTTGTAAAGAGGGAGAATAATATTTTTCTCTCTTGAATCAATGCCCCTCTTTATACTAGACAATATCTTGCTAGCTCTAGCAGTTTACGTCGATCAAGTCCAACCTATTCACCCTCTTTATTATTTTTTTTTTTAACCCTACCTAACAGTTGATCCAGAGGAAGGCAAAAAACCCCAGCTAAAAAGGGGGAAAAAATTCCTTCCTGACTCCAAACGGCAATCGGAATGTATCCCTGGATCAACCAGATCTATATGTATTAATACCAGTAGTTCTCAATATTTTTTAGTTTTAGAAACTTATCCAGGCCTTTTTTAAAGCTATTCAATGAACCTGCCATTACCACATCTGCTGGATGACAGTTCCACAGTTTCACCGTTCTCACTGTAAAGAAACCCTTCCTAACCTAAAGATGAAACTTCTTTTTTCCCAACCTTAGAGGATGTCCATGTGTCCTCTGATATGACCTATTAGTGAACAATGTACCAGAGAGTTCATTGTGTGGCCCATTAATATATTTGTATAAGGTTATCATGTCCCCACGCAAACGCCGCTTCTCCAATGTAAACAGCCCTAACTTGTCTAATCTGCCTGCATATTCGAGCCCCTCCATTCCCCTTATTAATTTAGCTGCCCTTCTCTGAACTGCCTCAATTTCCAAGATGTCCCTTTTGCATATGGGATTCCAAAACTGCACCGCATATTCCAAATGAGGCCTTACCAGTGCCTTGTAAAGAGGGAGAATAATATTTTTATCTCTTTAATCTATTCCCCCTTTTATACAAGACAATATCTTGCTAGCTCTAGCCGTTGCTACCTGGCATTGTTTGCTATGGCTAAGTCTGTTATCTACCAGAACCCCCAAATCTTTTTCCATTACAGATGCACTTAACACATTGTTATTTATGGTGTAGGTGGCACAGGGATTATTAAATCCCAAATGCATCACCTTACATTTACCAACATTGAATCTCATCTGACATTCTGCTGCCCATTTTGATAATCTATCTAGGTCTGCTTGTAGCAATTGCACATTATTTGAAGTTTCCAAAGCTCTGCATAGTTTAGTGTCATCAGCAAACACAGAGACCTTGCTCTCAATACTCCCTTCTAAGTCATTTATAAACAGAAGTGGCCCAGTACAGAACCCTGGAGGCACTCCACTTAGAATAGGTGAGTATAATTGTCCTTTTAACAAAAACGCTCTGCATCCTATCCATCAACCAACTTTTTATCCATGTACAAATGTGCCACCCCAGCACAACAGACCTTAGCTTATACATTAGTTGCCTATGGGGGCAGTATCAAAAGCCTTGGCAAAATCCAAGTATACTACATCTACTTCTATGTTAGAGTCTGTCCAAATTCTTACTCACTTCCTCAGAAAAGCCAAGCAAGTTAGTTTGACAAGATCTATTCCTCCTAAATCCATGTTGATTATTTATTAGAAGGTCAGTCCTAGAAACATACTCTATATATTCCCTTGTTAAGCTTTCCAGTATCTTCCCCACCACTGAAGTTAAACTTACAGGCCTGTAATTTTAACTATAATTACAATGAAAACGCTATCCTCCTAGCTGCTTCCTCTGAGCATGCTCAGGCTCATAACCAGCTCAATTAATTGCTAATGGGGGCATGAAGAAATATAGCCATTAACACACACTACCCCTCGTGGATTATAGGAAAATATCAGGCACATGCTAATGATTCCAGAGGACAAAGTAGGATATATTAACATGAGCTGGATTCAGCCACAAATTACATGGAAGATTCCAATGAAACATGTCTCTAATTTGTGATGGTGCTCCTATCCTGTATGTGGATTCATTGTTTCGGTGGAGACATTACTGTACTTGCTACCAATTTCAGATACCTTAAAATGGAGGGTGAACAGGACTGATGGTAGTTTTCTAAAAAAAAAAACAAACAAAAAAAAAACAATCCCACCGCTTTTAGTGTTGTACAGAAGGGTGAAGTATCAAATGGCATTAAACGTCATATACAGTGTGAAAAGTTTTTTTATCCTTAATTTCTTTTGGAAATGCAAATTCATTCACTACCCTTTAACTTTTTCCCAAGTCAGTGCGTAATGATTGTTGTCCCTAGAATCTTATTTATAAATAAATCATGTCAGGTTGAACACTATCTTCCATTACAGCCCATACACATAGATCCATCCTGTGGGTGTCCATTCCAACAGAGATGGAACCAGGCCGATGGCAAACAGAATAATCAGCTGCATTCTAACCAAGGCAAGTAACAGACCTTTGGTACAATAGTCGTTCAGATACAGTTCCTTATCCTCGGCCATCTGTTGCCATAGCACCAAATAATAGGTGATGTTCCCATTGCGTTGGGTTGGTGGCTTCCAGCGAACAATTAGGTGGGAGGAAGAGTTGGACTTGATCATGACGTCCTGAGGAACAGTAGGAGCTGTAGATATAAAAAAAACTTGTTAAGAAGCAAGACCCAGATACTGGTAAGTTGTAAATGTTGGATAAAAGACCTTTCATTAGACATTGTCTGATAAGCTGGGTCACAACAGGCAGAACTGCTCCCCCTGCTGCTGGCCCAATCAGAAGAGGACAGCAGCACTGTTTACACAGTAAAAGAACCGCCTATGGAGCAGTTGCCAAACAAAGATTTGGCTATTTGAAGGGCGTTGCCAGCAGCAAAGGACCTTGGGAAATTGTCAAATTTACCCTTTGTACCAATGTTTTCTTAAACACTAATAGGGCTATGTATCGAGAGCCGTTATCACTAGAGATGTCCGAACTTCGCAAAATCCGGTCCGCTCGAGGATCCGCAAATTTTTGAAAAAATTCGAAAATCCGCGAGCGGACCCATTAAAATGAAAAATATCCTCGAAAATACGAGAAATCCTCGTAATTTCGAAATTTTTTCGAAAATATGTATTTTTCGAAAATACGAGTAATCCTCGTAATTTCGAAAACACGTATTTACGAAAATAAGAGAAATCCTCGTATTTTCTAAAATTTTTGAAAATACGAGAAATCTTCGGTTCGGAAGGCGGAAAATCCGGAAAAATCCGCCGTTCGCGAACGGGATAAATCCCCGGCGGATGCGGGTTCGGATCCGCGAACCGGCCATCCCTAGTTATCACTCTATATTGGGTCTTCTAGGTAATGCACTGAGCCAGTAAGGGTGCTCGGTGCATAGCAAATGGAATTTCATTCCAAAACTTTAACGGCAGCTTAAAGAGTCGTTATCGGCTCATTACATAGCTTGTGGCGTTTGCGTGACAGTTTTTGTGTGAGAGTTTTTGGGTACATTGGTTAACGTGACTTTAAGACAGAAAAAGCCGATAACTTCTCTCCGTACGTAGCCCTGTGAGTGAGGTAGGAAACAAGTTAAAAGTTATTTTCAGCCGATATACTGAGCAACCTAATATTTTACCCATAGTCCTCCACCATAGTGCTGGGTGCTGATTTGCTGCCATTTACCTTTTGCCTTTATTTCTCATTTAAAGGTTATATTTGTACCTGCTGGTTTAGTTCGAATATAGGCCACATCACTTTGTGCACCAAAATTGCGCCCTTTCTCCTCCGTGGTTAGCGTAATGGCCCGAACGTATATGGCGTATTGAGTCCACGGCTTGAGGTTCGTCAGGGTAATGCTCGGTTCTTGCTCGTTGTTCAGAGGCAAATCCACATCAACCACATTCCAGTTGTTTGCCCCACACGCGTCTTGCCCCAGGTACTCAGTCACATTTTGGAATGGCCTAGTGGATACAATACGTAACTACAATAGGAATCGCTTGACGATCTTGGTAAATTCCCTGTATATTATTTAAACATAAATTGCAAACCTAGAAGGTAGATTTATCAAAGTTCTACAAATAATACCTTGCACTGGGACTTACGATTCTTTGTAGTGTACAACGAAGCTCAGCAGATCACGGTAATCCGGAGGTTGATATCGTTCCCATTTTAAGAGGATACGATCGGCTTCTGTCACATTGCTAACAAAACGTAACCTGTGGGTGTTGCCTGCAATGCAAAAAACTTCATCAGTCATTCAAAAAAAAACAAAACGTGTTGTATGAAAGCATTATAGAGGATTGTTTTATTTACACATACAGGACAACACGAAGATACATCGGCAAAGACATTGAATGCAGCCCAATAGAAAACATTCAACTGCCAAATCTGATTGTACGATCGCGTCCTTGCGTCTACGGCCAACATAAGGCTTGGTTCAAGTCAAACTACTCACAAGAGGCCCGGTCTCCATTTGTGCGAGGATTGATATCCGCTTTGTTCTGTCTTCCCCTGGTTCCCGTCATCTCCTCCAAGTGGTAGATCTCAGACAGGCAGAGTTTGGGGTTGAAAGCAAAGTACAGCTTTCCCACTGGTATAGAGAGGCTTTCCTGACTGGAGTCCCAGAGATGTTGGAGGTTTTGATTGTCTAGGAAGTACAATGTGTAATTCCTGAGGAGAATACAATATTTCACATTGTGATCATACTGTTTTGTTGCACAAGACTGGGTACTTATATCATCACTCCCACTAAGGGGTAGGTCCCACTTTTACACTTCTGCTTCGAATTGACAATGCAATGCTATGGAGTATTCCCACTACATGCGCTGTGCTCCGTTATTTTTGTGTATATTGCATGCATTCCAATAACACAGATGTGTACAGGAGAGAAGTGCACATAGCATATCATGCACGCGCTACCGCGCGCAATAGTGGTAACCGAACCCTTGGGGCAGGCATTGGCAACCAGTAAATCTCCAGATGTTTGGAAACTACAACTCCCAGAATTTCCTGCTTGCAGAGTGCTTGTATAGGAACTCTGGGAGTCGTAGTTTACAAACATCTTGAGATCTACTGGTTGCCTATGCCTGCCTTAGGGTATCTGTCATAATTAGGTTGGTTGCCTGGCCATATTAAAGCAATTCGGCCCTGGAACATGTCTCTGTCATAATTAGGTTGGTTGCCTGGCTATATTAAAGCAATTTGGCCTTGGAACATGTATCTATCATAATTAGGTTTGTTGTCTGGCCATATTAAAGCAATTCGGCCTTGGAACATACTGTCTGTTACTCAGAAGTCTAAAACTAGCCCTAAAACTCAGTAATGTTTGATGAAGGCCTTTATTCCGTTCAGCCTCTACTCTTTTATATCAGATATGTTTGACCTCTGATAGAGGCCAGCACTATTCTTGGTAATGTTTCACTAACTTAAAAGGGACACTATACTGAAAAAAATGACTTTGCCTCATCTTAATCTATAATTGAATACATGTAAGTAGCACTTACTCTGATTTGAGTGTGTTGCTACATGCCTTCGATCCAGCACACCCTTTGTTTAGGAGCAGTGCCCCCCCTCCCTCTTTTAACCACTCCCACTTCCATCCGACCTGACTTTTCCCACACACCAACTGTCAAGCCTGCATACAGCATTCCAACTGTCAGAACTCTGTCACCATTCCAGCTACACTAAAACTACTCACAGAAGAATAGTTTTTGAGAGCAAGGAATTAGATTGACAGATGAAATATAAGAAGTTTTAGATTGGATATCTAAAGAAATAGGGTCAGATCAACAAAAAAAATGGTACAGTGGTGGTAGTTTCCAGTTATGGTCAATTTAAAAACCTATTTTTCGGTATAGATGCCCTTTAACTTTCCTTGTTTCTTAGAATTCTTGCCGGTTTAAGTGGCCAGCTACCCCATATGTCCAACACGTTATTACATTAAGACTTTGTCGTCTGTTGCAGACCATCCAAAGCCAATTAGCATGTTTAGTCTCTTACCCGTCCACCATGGTGTCTCCTCGGATCAGCTTCAGATTTTTAAAGAAGGATAAAGAGATGAGAGCGAAAGAGTGTTTGATCTTCAAGAAACCGGTTATCGTTTCAATGAGTCCCAGGCTGCTTTGTAGCTCTGAAGCCAAGTTATCTAAATGCATAAAGAGAGACCGGTTTATCAGAACGGATGCTAGTGAGTGAAATAAACTTTCTCTATGTACAAAGTCCTTCAGGAGAGGACAACGATAGTAACGGGAGGTACGCACTTCCTCTACGAATGTTGAGGATCAAGCTTCCCTCAATGTGAGTGCAGCCAGTCAGCTCTCTTGCGGCTTCGATGGAGTCTATGACTTTGTTCCCACTTTTGCAGGTCTTCGGACATAGGCCCTCACACTTATGGCAGAAAATGCTGCAGTAAGAAAGAGATGAACAGGGTGTTTGCCGTTATTAAAAATGGCACATGTCAGAAACAAATATGGCGCCCATTATACAGACTTATCACTCAGCCTTAGTGCCACTATTTGTACTATTATATTTCTCTGCTGGTCAAGTGAATTTAAAAAAAAAAAAAAAGATTTTTATTTTTTATTTCTTTAAATGTGGAAGTTTAACCTCAGACATGAGAGGAAATAAAAGTTAATTTTTTTTGTGTGAGGCCCATGTCCAGGTAGTTTCATTCATTTGGGAAGAAATACGACAATAAGGCAGAGGGTACAAAAAAGTATTTTAAGTTGTAAAAAAGCAATTAACTAAAGTAATAGGAGGAAAGTACAGCTGACCAACCACAAGTTATTTAAAGGAGAACTAGTGCGTATAAACATTTTCCAAAAACAGGTAAAAAGTATCTGAGGCAGAGAGGTAGGATTGGTACACTCTACCTCCCAATATAAGTTCTATGAGGAGCAGCAGCATCTGGGTGCTTCAGCACTATCTTTAATGCAGGAAGGCCCAGGACCATAACCTGGCAGATGAAAACTGTATGTGCTGTAGCTCCTCAACGAAACAATATTATGCCTAATATTGTATAGATACTTTCTAAAAAGTGAATTTTTACAGTATAGCTTTCCTTTAATGGTTACAAAGGATGGGATTGGAAAACTCAGCCACGATGATTATATTGCATGAAAAAGAAGGCTACAGGAAGCTATATTGGTAACAGTTGTTGCTCTATGGCTGATAAGGATCCCCATCTTTTAAAAGGAAAAAAAAACAAACATTTGAAAGATGCCCAAGATTTGCTCAGTCTTCAACTATGGTTTCAGCACCATTTATGTTTCTGTGACGGGATAGTTTAGGGTGTGCATATTGAATATATCTAAAAATAAAAAATGGAAAGCTACCAGAAAACAAGCTGAAAGGGTTGCTGGGAAGAGAACACTGAAAAACAGCTGGATACACAAAGGGAACGGAATAATTCCCTCAGGGGAGGGTTAAAGCACCTAATCAGCTATGATACTCATCATTTATTTAAAAGAAAAGAAACCTTACTTATGAGCATGATGTTTCTTACCCTTTAAAACCGTGCTAAATGTTATAAGCAAGCCTTATCTGTATAAGTCTAGGGCTGTTGAATTCATCCTTGCGAGTTCTGTAGCCTTTATCAAAGTAAAATTTATAGTTTTAAACATTGTTCAGCCCTGCTCAGAATCAGGTCATGCAATAGTTAATGTACAGTTAAAGGCTATAACACACAGAGCATGTGCAGACTTGTATCCTGCCAGAGACCAGCATGAGGGGGCGGGGAAAGTAGCACTCATAGACTGCTGTTATTGGATGCAAGAAAATAGGTTGATTTCTATTCAATGCTGCAGATTTCAGATACATTGTAGATATCTACTTGGAATAAAACGGTTAACTATATAGCAAAGCAATGTTTATGAATACAGATATTCATTGATCTTTTAGGTTTGTTTGCTTAGGCCAATACAAACGCAGAGTCCAGTTAAATTACAATAATTACTTTTTTTTTTATTGAAAGGACTATGGCAGACATTGCATTAAGCTGTATAAATGTTCTAAGTAAACAAAGGTGCTCACAGACCTGTTATCATTTCTCGTGTAGCCTGCTGGGCATTCTGACAGGCAACGGTGTTCAAAAATGACAAATTTTGTAGACTCGTGGGAGCTTTCAGATTCCTTGAGCAGGTTACCACAGTAATCCTCCGTTATACAGCGCCAGCCCTCGTACTCGTAAGTTCCAGGTGGGCAAGAAGGGAGACACAGATGATCAATGTAGAAGTTACGGCATGCCACACAGGCTCGCGGATCTCCAGTCCTGTTGCAACCGCCCAGGCACTCAGGGTGACAGCATTCTCCAGTGTTGGAGCAGGCTATGTTCTCACCACAATGACACACTAGGATGAGGAATGACACACAAATGAGGAAATAAATATTAGTCAATCGTAATTCTAAATCGTACACATATACCCAACAGTATATGTTACTGAACAACACTGAGGCAACTGTATCACATTGCCTCTACCAGTGATAAAGACATGCTCAGTAGGTTTCAACCGAGAAGTAAGAGAATCAGATACTTTGAATCTCTCTGTACTAAGGGAAGGAGGAGTGCGAGTAGAAGGAACTGCAATGGAACATTTCACTTATAGACTGGCTTAAATTCGGCTTGGAATTACTTTGCCAACCATTAAAAGCTACAAAGGATGTGCAATCATTGCAGGGGGATTTAGATAGATTGTCACATTGGGCTGCTAAGTGGCAGATGAGATTCAATGTTGATAAAAGGAAGGTGAAGCATTTTAGACTTAAAGGGTATCTCCACTGGTAAAAAAAATAAAAAATTGTATTCAGTTTTATTGAGGAACGGGAGGTAAAAGGAGCAGTGTCTTACCTCCCGTTCTTCAATAAAATGTTCATGAGCCAGAAACGAAGGTAACGTACTCGCTCCTCCGCTGCGTCCTCTGACAGGTCCCAACAGACTTAATACTCGATCTGTCCGAGTAAGTTCCTTACTTTTGTTCCTGGCTCCTGAATGTTTTATTGAAGCAAGACACAGCTCCCTTACCTCTCGTTCTTCAATAAAACTGAATGTTAAAAAGAAAATTTTACCAGTGGAAATACCCTTTGAATCCCTGTGCTGCTTATACTTATAAATGTCTTTGTGTTAAGTCAATGCCTTTTGGAAGGATCTTTTTTTTTTTTTTTTGAACAACACACTTAAAAGATAGCAAGCAGTGCCAGGTAGCAACAGCCAGAGCCAGCATGGTATTGTCTTGTATAAAGAGAGGTATGGATTCAAGGGAGGAAAATGTTATTCTCCCTCTTTACAAAGCATTGGTAAAGCCTCATTTAGAATATCAGGTCCAGTTTTGCAATCCTGTGTATAAAAAAGGCATCTTGAAAAGGAAAAAGGGTTTGTAGAAGGGCAACTGAATTAATAAGGGGATTGGGGGAGCATGAATATGAAGACAGATTGTATAAGTTACAATTATGTACGCTGGAGAAAGGCGCTTGCGTGAGGATATGATTACTGTGTATAAATACATTAATGACCATACAATAATCTGGTGCCTTGTTCACGAATAGAGCATTGTAGAGGAAATGCAGACATCCTTTAAGACTGGAAGAAAAGAAGTGAGGCTACACTAACTCGCTCATAGACGAAAGAGTCCGTTAGCGTGCACTCGCGGTCAACCGGTGATTCGCAATTGGAGCGCATGCGATTGCGCAAATAACTGCGGAACATATGCTCTCCGATTTATGGATCGCAAAAAGCAGCACTCCCTAGTGCACTAGTGTGGCCACAACAACTGTGTGCGCTTTATGTGCGATGGGATCGATGTGCGAAGCTTAAAAGTGCTTCAGTGTGGCCTAGCCCTTAGTCTTCAAGTTCAGAAAGGGTTTTTCACTGTCAGAATGGTAAAATTATGGAACTGCCTTCCATTGGACGTGGTGGTGGCAGGTTCATTGGTCAGTATAAAAAAAAAAGAAAGATGGATGAATTTCAAATAACAGAATGTTGCATGACTGGTATTGATACATAAAGTTGATCAAGGGATATTTCCAATTGCCACTTTTTTGCCTTTTTCTGGATCAGCTGTTTATTCAATCTCAAATACTGTACTATTCTGTACTTTCTTTTATTAGGACTGGCCCACTAGGTGCATCAGGATTTCTTATTGGAACGTATGCATTTACTACTTTGTGTGTGTGCAGTAAATGTGTTTCAATAATCTAGATAGCACACATTAACAAAAACAATTAACGTATAGAGTAATGTACATTTCTGCAACGATTCTTACTACACTAGCTCCGCCTTCAAGTCTAGTTATGATTGGATCACAAAAAATATTAAGATTTTAACAGGCTGAAGAGGGGGTGGGAGACCTCACAACATTTTACCCTAGAAAAGCAAATCCAATTCCACTTGGGACAGCACATTTCTATATAAAAAGGGATTTTTAAAAGGTATCTCCACTGATAAAAGTTACCTGGGTTGTAAGGATAGATATGTGTAAGGTGGGAATGTATCTGCAGTATCCTGTGTCTTTGAGCAGTAGTTTAGAAGAAATCCAATGAGTTTCCCCCAGAACGCTGCGGATGGTGCAGGTCCGCCCACTTTCAGTGACTGCCTGCTTGGGAAATGTCAGACACGCGTTTTCCTTTAGTGCATGCGCAGAACCTGAGAGGATCTGTCGGGACTGCTGTCTGTGTGATCTGACTGGTTGGTCGATTCTACACACACACACACACGCACACTCTCTCTTCAAGCTACTGAGTTCACTGATTAATGGAGGAATAATCACATGACCATCACAGCAGCTTGCTGACTTCACTAATTAATGGAGTAATCAGGTACTATCTTTTTCTCTCTCCCACTCCCTCCCATACCTGATTGCCTCATATTCCCAGCATCCCCTATGAAATCAATCATTGATCAATTTTTTCAACCATCCCTCTCAGAGTTAGACACAAAAAAAATCTTTATTTTTTTTGTGGGTGTGTCTGCTACCATGATGATGCACATTGAGTGACAGCACTCTCAGCACAGGGGAAGACACACCCCCAGAAACCTGCACAACTTTCCCATGCTGCTGCAATCAAACGAAAGGGAATTCTGGGGGAAAAATGTTAGGGGGAGGGTTGGGGGATGGTGAACTTTAGAATAAACCAAAAAAAAAAAAATGCTTTTTCCTCAGTGGAGATACCCTTTAAGGTTTGATTGAATGACAAATAAAAACAACATCCATACGACATACATATTCCCAAACTAAACCTCCATAAACACAGTCCCTAAGTAGGTAGGCACAGACATTTTACATTTTGTTGTTTTTATCTTTTGCTTTAGTGGGTGTTTTGATGTCCTTAAAGGAACAGGGCCATCCTTCTGGCAAATTAAAGGGCAACTCCATAGTAATGTTTTAAAATATGAAAAAAAAAAAAACTTGGTACGAAAGGTAGAAAGGAATATTCCTGCCTCCAGATTGTCTTTATTTGCAGAGTGTCAGTCTGTTATTGTCTTTATTTGCAGCGTCAGTCTGTTGAACATTGCATTCCTTCCAATAGAAAGATAGAGCTGAAGCATAGAGAAAGACTGTCAGCTTTAAAAATTGCCCACATAGGCTAATGCTTTGCAAATAAATAAGGTTGGGAAGTAGGGATACTTAATCCTACTTCCCATATTAAAGTATGTAAGTATTAAATTGGCTAGCCCTCCCTATGGAGCCCCATACATAGTTAAACTTGGTCATCACCACTGATCCTAAACACAGTTCAGGTTGAAATGCTGTCATGTATTTGGTTGTTAGAAAATTGTCCAACTGGTCCAGTCCACTTCTGATAAATTGACCATATCACCGAGCAGTCTATCCAACTGAAGGAGTACAAGGGTCAGGGTTTATCCCAGTTTATGTCTAGTCTAAGATTGCTATAGTTCTCCTTTTAATCTAGTGGTAACATTGGGGGAATTCTATGTTAATATACCCCTAGTCTGAACATTATATTATGCAAGTCACAAATGAATGGTGAATAATATCCGAATAAACAGTGCTTATCTATGTCATCAGGTCCTAAAATGTATGTATTATGCAGGGGTGTCTCTCTAATGAGGCAATATGAGCAAAATGCTCAGGGCAGCCCCCCTGATAAACATCAGAGAGGCGTCAGGCAGAGCTCACTTTTTTTTTTTTTTTTTAACAAAAGCGGCAGGAATTATGGTATGGATAAATGTCTTTTTGAGGAAAAAACCCTAGAGACACCCCTGGTATTATGGGAATGAACACATCACTTACTGTAAGTCATCTTAAAGTTCCATAATCTGTATAAAGCTTTTATATGTTCATACATTTATATGGTGATGGAACTCCTTGGTGACTTCATTCATTTGTTATTTATTCCGTATACATTAAACACATTACCTAGAACCAGTAAAGTGCATTTCTCCATCACTGCTGGCGACATATCTGCATCTGTGGAAACCATTTAGTTCCCATGTAATTTATCACATCAGGTCTTGGGCTGAAGGTGTTTAAACATTGACATTGGTTGTGCAAATGCTGAGAGACAATTAGTTTTGCATTATTCAGTATAGATTTTCGATCTGGGGGTGGACATGCCCTTTAAATATTTGTGACCCTCCTCTTGGGATAAACTAGGAGCTGACAAATTCAAACACATTCATATTCTAGCTGTAATTTTCTGAAGAACAAAAAGACAATAATAGTGACCAGCTAACGTTCCCTTTATTCTTTACCCGGTTGCTTCTACATTTCATGCATAATTGTACTTTTAATTCTGATTGAATGACTGATGTGTATGATGACTGCCCAGAGGATTAAGTCCAACATTTAATTGTTTTATGTATGCCAACATTTTCCAGTGCTAATAATTTTTGCACCTCTTAGAAAATACCAGTACCCCCCAAATATCCAATATAAACATCCCCCAAATAAACTGATAAGATCTAATGAGGGTTCCCTGAATGAAACTTCGTCACTGTAGATTTACCTCCGGCCGAGATTAAAGTTTAATCCACCTCATGGCAAGTGTGCGTTCTGAAGGTCGACCCTCTAACTGACGCCTGGAAGGGACCATGAATACGTGCTAAACACCATGGAAAGAACTGGGAAAAACCGCTTGTTCCTTCCGCTGAATATTTCAACTAATTAACACCTGCTGCTGTGGACAAACAAGTATTTAACACTATTCAGACAAACAGGGACATTTGGTAGGGTAGACGGATATTTTAATTGGTTACATAGCCGGCTTAATGCACAAGTTTTGGAAATGTTTGTGGAACCGTTAAAGGGCAACTAAACTGTAAAAAATCACTTTGCGTCATATAAACGAATGCGTGTAAGGTTTTAAGTATCACTTATATGCTGATGATACCCAAATTTACTTGTCCACTCCCACACTAACCCCTGAAGTTCAATCCCAAATCTCTTAAATGTCTGCTCTCTATCTCTTCCTGGATGGGGCACCGCTGCCATAAACTCAATCTATCCAAAACGGAATTAATCATTCCCCTCTAAACTGGGACCTAGTCCTCCCTTCTCCATCACTATTGACAATATGGTCATTTACCCATTTGAATCTGCACGCTGCCTTGGAGTGATCTTTGACTCCTCTCTTTCCTTCCATCATCACATTAACAATGTCGCTAGGACCTGTCATTTTCTCCTTCGCAATATTGCCAAGATCCACCCTTTTCTCTCTCTCTCCACTACTAAAATGCTCATCCATGCCCTTATAATCTCCCGTCTCGACTACTGTAACATTCTACTACTGGGACTCCCAGCCTCTCTTCTCCAGCCTATCAAACTTGGCAGCTCGGGTCATCTCGCTCTCCTCCAAAAGAGAACCCACAACCCCGATACTTCAGCCCATAGGGTGGCTTCCCATCAAACAAAGAATCATATTCAATACCCTGCTTTTAACCTTTAAATCTCTTCGCTATACTGCACCTCCCTACTTATCTTCTCTCTTGGTCCGTAATGTTACAGGCTGTGCCCTCCGTTCCTCGCAAGAAAATATCCACAAACCCCCAACAAAAACTGCTGCCTCCCGCCTTAAAACGTTCTCTCTTGCTGCTCCCTACCTTTGGAACTCTCGTCTGGTGACATCCATGAATACTTTCAAATCCAGACTGTTCTCCTACCTTTCTGAGCATCAGCAAAACAAATGATTGTTAGCCCTTTTAAGCACTTTGTACCCATCCCCCCACTTGTACCTGTATGTTGTCCCCCCCACTTAGATTGTAAGCTCTTCAGAGCAGGGATCTCATTCCTAATGTGTCAAGGCTTGTTGCACTTATATCCATTTATACATAATTTATATATATGCTTTCTTAGCCAATGTATGAAATTGTATTTAACTTAATTTAATTTTTATCTATCTGTATAATGGCACTTATCCCCTTGTTTGTATACTCTGTATTTTATAATGTACAGCGCTGCGTACCCAAGTGGCGCTTTATAAATAAAATTATACATACATACATACATTCAAGTAGCAATTACTGCATGATTTCAACCCAGTGCTTTATTTTACTCGGGCTCAGTATCACCCTCACACTAGTAGCAGACTCCCTCTTCTATCTGACATGACTTTCATATCACTCAAGTCGAGCATGCTCAGTAGCCAGGTATGCAGTCTAAGCACTGGAAGGTGGAATTTCCCACCATGCAATTCCCACATACCATTCTAGTTACAGCAAAACTGCATACAGCAGAAGAGTTTATGATACTAAGGCACTTGATTGACAGCTCCGTTCCTCGCAAGAAAATATCCACAAACCCCCAACAAAAACTGCTGCCTCCCGCCTTAAACCGTTCTCTCTTGCTGCTCCCTACCTTTGGAACTCTCGTCTGGTGACATCCATGAATACTTTCAAATCCAGACTGTTCTCCTACCTTTCTGAGCATCAGCAAAACAAATGATTGTTAGCCCTTTTAAGCACTTTGTACCCATCCCCCCACTTGTACCTGTATGTTGTCCCCCCCACTTAGATTGTAAGCTCTTCAGAGCAGGGATCTCATTCCTAATGTGTCAAGGCTTGTTGCACTTATATCCATTTATACATAATTTATATATATATGCTTACTTAGCCAATGTATGAAATTGTATTTAACTTAATTTAATTTTTATCTATCTGTATAATGGCACTTATCCCCTTGTTTGTATACTCTGTATTTTATAATGTACAGCGCTGCGTACCCAAGTGGCGCTTTATAAATAAAATTATACATACATACATACATTCAAGTAGCAATTACTGCATGATTTCAACCCAGTGCTTTATTTTACTCGGGCTCAGTATCACCCTCACACTAGTAGCAGACTCCCTCTTCTATCTGACATGACTTTCATATCACTCAAGTCGAGCATGCTCAGTAGCCAGGTATGCAGTCTAAGCACGTAAGAGGGAGTTTCCCACCATGCAATTCCCACATACCATTCTAGTTACAGCAAAACTGCATACAGCAGAAGAGTTTATGATACTAAGGCACTTGATTGACAGCTGTAAATTCTGATTGGATATCTTAAGAAATAGGGCTCAGTAATAGTTGGAAGGAATTATAGCTTCCAGTAATGGGCAATTAAAAAAAGCAATGTTTCTTTCAGTATAGATATCCAATCGTAGAACTTTAGGATACATAAAATTGACATAATATGAGGTGCAAAAGTAACAATCAGATGGTATACAAGGCTCATATACACAGGCCAATTTAGGACAGGCACACTGGTCAACAGGAACATTGCAACAGCTGGTCGACCAAGGTAAAAATATTGCCTAGTGGTACCGTGTTTTACTGCACTAACCCAATAAGAAGCCAACAACCGATTGGTTACTGCAAATTAATAGCTCAGGCAAACTTATGTACCTCATGCATCAGTCACATAGGACCATATGTAATAAGAGATGCAATAGTTTGCATGTGCTGTTAATCTGCACCAATCAAGATATTCGCTTTTAACTGGTCTATTGTAGCTAGATAATGATTTGTTACTTCTGATTAATAGGGGAGGCACACTTGGTACCTCTTATTACACAAGCCCCATAGTATTATCCTATGATGTCAGTTTTTAGCAGAATGCCGTGCACCTCATTGGTCTATATTTTAACCAAATCAATATTTCAGCCAATCATGATGAAGTGCTGATTGGGCCGATTTGTCCTGATTATTAAAAGGGATAGTTTTAGCAAATTTACTTTCACTGGTAATTAAAGTAATGCGAGTTACCTCCATCAGGAAGTGCAGTGTTCACTGGCAGCAGCAGACGCCCAGCTCTCATAGGCTGTCCAGGGAATGGAGAAAGTTTGGATAAATACCACATTTCTAATGGTAACAATTACTTCATTTTATGTCCTGATTCAGCAGGAAATTCCCCTCAATATTTATCAACAAAATCTTTTAACAAAAAGTTCTTAAGATAGTATAGTATTTGAGGTTGAATAAAGACGTCCATCCAAACTGTATATTTCACTTAAATCACCATTCCGATTCTAAGATCTCAGTGCATACTAACAAGACGTTCAGATCTGCAGCCCAATGTTCACCCCCCCCCCCCCTGCCTTGTTGCAGTTATTCCGGGTAGCAGCAGTCGATAATGGCGGATGTCATATACAACGACTGACTGCTATTCCCCTGAGCGTGTGTGAGCTTGTAAGTGGATGCAACAAACAGGGTTGAAGATCTGCCTTCCAGAACATCCGAATGGTGGGCATGTGTTGCTGTCTTGGGTTTTTTTAATATATAAAACAAAGTATCGTTTGCCTTTGCAAGCAATTACTATTCACTTTTGTGAATACAAATCCACTGATCACTTCTAACCCCTCCTCTTACCCTGGAAAGTGGGTCAGGCATGCTCAGTTCTCTATTGAGCTACACTGCATCTCCTCTTTCTAATGGTAGAGCAATTTCAACAGAAAATACCTGCAGGGCTTGTAATGTAGGATTTATTAGCTTCATGTACAGTTTATAGCTGCAATTTGGGAATTACAAGGGATGTTTATGTTTACATAACACGTACTATGCAATGTGGCGTTATAGGGTTTATTTTCCTTGCAGGCCAATAATTAATTTTGAAATAGATTTAAATGGTTATTTTTAGAGATTGTAACTTTGCCTGAAGAGGTGAGTTTTGAGGTTGCGTTTGAAGATATGAAGTGATGGCGAGTGACGTATAAAGGGAGGAAGGGAGTTCCAGAGCAGAGGGGCAGCACTAGAAAAGTCCTGTATACAGACGTGGGAGGAGGTGATTAGAGCGGATGAGAAGAGAAGACAAAAAGGGGCAGCGTGGGAGAAGCGGTTAGAGAGGCGAATGAGCCTGGCAGCAGAGTTAAGGATTGATTGAAGGGGCGCCAGTCGGTTGCTTGGTAAACCACATAGGAGGGCGTTACAGTAGTCCAGCCGAGAGATGATAAGGGCATGAACTAGAACTTTGGTAGCGTTCTGTGAAAGGAAGGGACGGATGAGTGAGATGTTTTTGAGCTGTAACCGATAGGAGTTGGACAGGGTATTAATGTGTTGTTTAAAGGAAACTTCTGAGTCAAAGGTCACTTCCAGGCATCGCACATGAGGTGTTGGGGAGATTGGTGTGTCATTGATGTGGATAGTAATGTTTGGTAGGGGGTTAAGACCAAATTACAAATTTGGTCTTATCCATGTTGAGTTTGAGGATGGCATTTAGGCAGTCAGGGACCCGGGATGTCAGAGTAATGAGGTCAGGGGCGGATATGTATATTTGGGTATAATCAGCATATACAGGTGGTATTTTGCAGGTCATATAAGGTGTGAATTTTTTTGTGCATTTTCTTTAATATATTTTATATAGTTGGTATAACGTTTTTAGAAATGATCAGTTAGTTTGTAGGTCCATATTAAACTAGGAGAAGTAGAATGACAAGTGCCTTGGAAGCCCTAAATTATAGGGTGGTGGTAAATGGAGCTACATCTATGTGGGCTAAAGTTCTAAGCGGAGGGCCTCAGGGTTCTGTACTGGGGCCGCTTCTGTTTAATCTGTTTATAAATGACTTAGAAGGGGGCATTGAGAGCAAGGTCTCAGTATTTGCTGATGACACTAAACTATGCAGAGCTTTGGAAACCTATTTGCAAGTGCTGCAAGCAGACCTAGATAGATAATCAAAATGGGCAGCAGAATGGCAGATGTGATTCAATGTTGATAAATGTAAGGTGATGCATTTGGGGTTTAATAATCCATGTGCCATCTACACCATAAATAACTCTGTGTTAAGTGCATCTGTAATGGAAAACGATTTGGGGGTTCTGGTAGATTACAGACTTAGCTGTAGCCAACAATGCCAGACAGCCACGGCTAGAGCTAGCAAGACATTGTCTTGTATAAAGAGGAATAGATTCAAGGGAGAAAAATATTATTCTCTCTCTTTACAAAGCACTGGTAAGGCCTCATTTGGAATATGCGGTGCAGTTTTGGAATTATTTATATGAAAAGCACAGCTTGAAAAATGGAAAGAGTTCAGAGATGGGCAACTAAATTAATAAAGGGAATGGAAGGGCTTGACTATGCAGGCAGATTAGACAAGTTAGGGCTGTGGGGATATGATCACTTTATATAAATATATTATGGGCCACATAATGAACTGTCTGTTGTATTGTTGTAATTTCAGAGGACACACTGACATCCTTGAAGAATAGAGGAAATAAAATTCCATCTTCTAGTTAATCAGGCCATCCATTTAATTCAATTATACGCCTGCCCCCAAATAAATCACAAAAACGGATTTCAACTGATTCGTTACCTTGAGAATGAAATAAACATTACAGATGACCTGTGTTTCTATATAGAGAGTGCTGCATGCACGCACTGCGGGCCCTCTTACCTCCCTAACCTGCGGGCTGGCAGTTATGCCACTGCTCCCCTCGCACAGAACAAAGTGGGTAGTTCTGTGGGTAATGACAGTGGATAAATCAGCAATCTCTGGGTTCTAAGGCAAAAATAAATATTATGGTTATATTAAGATTTTCTTTAACTGCAATAAAACAGTTATTAATAATAATGGACCTTTATTGCCGATAACTCACAACGATGGACAAATTAGGGTCAAATGGCAAATTATAATTACTTCTATTGGATAGGAAGGAATGATCTCTGCTGGGTCAACACGGTGTCCAGTTTAATTACAATTTATGGTATAAATGAAGAAGAATAATCAGATGTTCGCTATAGTTGCCACTTGTTATCATTGGCATTTCCAGAGAACTGAAAAGCCAATTATCACAATAGAATGTACTTACCTTTCTGGCAGGAGCTGGATGTCCAGCAACGAGACTCACGGTGTCCATTAATATGGGTTTTAATACAGGGCTGCCCAGGGTCTCGTATTCCCGGACAGACGTCAGCACATTCCTCCACTGCCTTGTTTCCTACAATGTAGTTATTCTCTGTGGATTCCAACAGGAGGCTCCAGTCTATGGTGGAAATGTGGCAGAGTTCTTGGTTGTGTTCAATCCTCACTGCCCCCCGCAGGATGTTAGTCAGGCTGTGCAGCCCGATGTCCCTTAGGTGGGGCATCTCAAAGATTACCAGGGAATAGTGAAAAAAGAGGTCGGTCCCGCGGATAACGGACAAGTTGGGGAAGAGGTCCCGTAGACTCTCCAATCCGTAGACACGGAACAGAAGAAGATATTCTGTGATCATGGTCAGGTGTGGAAAGCGCAGTCCACGGAAGTCTTCAGGTTTTGTGCCAAACATAAGCAGGATCTGGAGGTTCCCCTGAATAACGGTGCAGTTTTCCAACTTGCGGAACTGGGAAACATCATTGCGTATATCCATACTGCCACAAACTGAACGGGCAAGAAACAAAGACATGGGATTAAAAAACAAACAAATGCAAGGTAGCACAGACTCATTTTTAAAGATGGCGGCTCGATCACTTCTAGCACATCATAAAGTATCACCCAACTGTGAAGGGAGATTGACAGAGGCGCAACACAAATCCTGGGGGCCCCATCTTCTTACTGTGACAGATACATCCGCAGGGAGCCAGGTAACTAAAACAATACAACCCCCAACCCCTAGTATCGTTATAAAGGGGCATCGCCTGGCAGCACAAAAGCATTTAATGTAGTCTAAAAAAAAAAAAAATGAAATTGAAATGAAAATTCCCTTTAATGAAAATTGAAATGAAAATTCCCTTTAATGAAAATTCCCAGCCATGTCACAATAAAAGGGAGAGAATTTGATAATGAAATTGCCAATTTTAGATTTTACACATATGCAGTCGACCTTTAGTTATGGAATCGGTCATCGGAACTGCTGTGTGACACCTTTTTCTTATGGTTAAACCTGTGCAGTATGGAGACACCTTATCAGAATCAAACACAAAAGGGAGATAAGAGATTAAAGGAAGTGAAATCATTCCGTGCTGTGAGTTAACTGTACTTAATGGAACAAACTTCAATCAGAAATGAAAGGGAACATTTTAAAGAAGGGTCGAGAAGCGTCAGTAGCTGGGTACTCACATTACCGATAAAGGGACAATCCCGTTGGTACAAATGTGATCGGCCCTTTATCGGTAATGTAAATGTGCGTAACAGCCGTTTGCCACCATCGTTAGGTGTATGGCATGAACGATCTCCCCATACTTAATGTAGAGAGAGCCTCATCTTTCAAAGATAACAGACAAAATCTCAGATATCCCACCCTACCATATGTGGCTTCTGGGCAGGGTGCGTGAAATCATCTGGGGGTGGATTGGAGGCAAGTTAGGGGCGTTCCAGGGGGTCAGAAAAGTGGGAAGTCTGAGTTAGGTGTTGTCTCGCGGGAGTGCTGGAGACTAGAATCCGGGAAACTCCCGAGACTGCCGGTAGGGGTGGGATACCTAGAGTCCTACTGGTACTGTGGGTAATTTGTCAAAAATCTATTTCATGGTGCCAGGGCCCAAATATAAATGAAGTCAATTGCTTATTGCCAAAATAAAAAAAAACGAAGTACATTTTTAATTAAAAGGTTCTGGACAAATGGTTACGTTGCACTACAGATCGCCGAGTCCTGAACAATGTTTACGTAAACTAAGAAATATTTGCAGTTATGATAATGTTTACTGGATCAACATTAGATCATTTCTTATCTATATTTTATAGCTTCCCCCCACCTTCCCCTCCCGCAAGTTTCTTTCCAGGCCCCATCGCACACACCCTCTCCCCAGCTTTCAACTGTTCTCTGCAAGTCATTAAAATAAAAGCAAAAATCTGAACGGTTGAGGCAGGTTTATGGATTCAGTTATTAGATAAAACCCTCTATGCGAGTAATGCGCCATGAAATAACATTATTAGCGAGCCGGTAGTGGATAGACAGAAGGATACGGTCAATAATAAACGAAGAGCGGTGATTATTTGACAAAGAAATCTCGGCGAGCTTGTTTATTGGGATTTACCAGAACTTGTTCTAGGTTCGTTTCTGTTGTTTAAATAGATTTTCTGTCCATTCTTAGAAAGTTATTTGTTGTTACATAAGCGCTTTATGCTACAGGTCGAGAATATGTATTATAAACACAACAACAAGGGAACCGTGCAAAATACAGAGATTTGCTGGTACAGAGTGAAATTTACTGTAAACAGTGGGTTTGGATTTTGACCTGACAGTGAACTTCACAAAGAATCGGAATTCTGGGTTCACATCTTAAGCGAAAAAAAATCACAACAATTGTGGTGGCCACACTAGTGCGCTGGCATGCGATCCACATATTTCCGTGCAATCGTACGTGATCTGATGGCAACGAGTGCTCCATTAACGGACCGTTGTAGTGTGGCCTCGGCCTTACTAAATGTTGCTTCAGGAAGGGTCTTTATTGTCTATTGGGGCTTTTATAGCCTTGGCACCGAGGAAGCTAGAAATAAGGTTTTATTCTGTTAAGGTTCTTCTAAGGTGCCAATATTCACCCCAATAAATGGCAGCCTTCTAGGGTTTTCACCTTGTCCAGCCATGGAAGGTGGAACTTTAATGTGTGTTCTCATGGCTTAAGATTTATTATTAGCATGTGAAGCACCTTTAAGAGCACTCACAAGACGAACATTCACCATCAGCCTCGGAATCCTTCAGAAATGAACATTCTGTGTGGAAATAATTTTTTTTGCCATTTAATTTTATTGAAGAACGCGAGGTAAAGGAGATGGGTCTTACCTCCTGTTCTTCAATAAAAGCTGCAGGAGCCGGGAGAGAAGGTCACGTATTTACCCGATCGCTCGCTCCACCACCGAACTGGCTGACACTCTGCATTATATGCGCATGGTCACCACACTTGCGCATAGAGGACAGGTAAGTAGATACTATGATGAAGTTGTGTGTATATAGTTCAAAGGTAAAGATAAAATAGATGGAAATTCTTTTTTAATCAATCAGACATTCATTACCTAGATGGCAAAATTATCATTTGGCTTTAACTGAACACATCTCTGCTTAAAGTTAAAGTTCAGTGCAAATACATACAGGGTTATTCAATAAAAGTTCTTATCGTTTAGAATGGTGCTAATTTTGCCCCAACCAATCAGATGTTAGCTTTCAAATGTTAAATAAATTCTGATTGGTTGGGGCAAAATTAGCACCATTTTAAACGATAAGAATGGTTATTGAATCTCTATGATAGACTTTAAAAAAATTAGCAGTATTCTTCCCACCTAATGACCTTTAACTGCCCATTCAGCATTTTGTCTGTGTATAAATAAATGCTTCCGAAATACTGACTTCCTGTTTCCAGGACCACTAATAGAGATCGTTGCCCTTGACCCAGCATCTGGGTTGATTTAGTTGCTCAGTAGAGATCTGAGCAGATTTGACCCATCCAACAGCCAATCATTAGAAATTACTGTTACAAACATTCCATGGTAGTGTGCATTCTAGGAAGAAGGACCGTTGCAACCTCAAATGGCAGCTCACTAATGTCGACAGCAGGGCAAACAAGGGGTATAAATTAAACTGATTATTCAAAATGGAAGAGAATATGTAGAATAACTAGGTTTGCGTAAAATAAACTAAAAATGTTAAAAATATTTTACACAGAACTTTCCCTTTAATCCGATCCCCTTATCCAATATTACGGATAATAACTGATGTAATAATTTTCTCTCTGATCGGGAAAATCGACAGTTAATGTTTTCATTCAGATCAGCCTGTTGGAGTTAAAAAATAGAAGTCACTTTTGTTTTGGGTAAATATTGCACACACACGTTTAAATGTTCTGCCACGTGCTTGGAAGTCTCTAACGTTTAGCTTTTCCTTTACTGCGATAATCCAGAGGCAATTATTATTAATTAATTCTTAGAGGGTAAGTTAACCCTTACATTTATTTTTATACAACCCACGAGCCATGTATAGCCTGTAAATGATATCGATATAAACAATGCTTAGTTATGTCATCAATTATAATCGGTGCTTAGAAGGGACAGCGATTAAACAAAATATTTTTAATACAAACTGTATGGAGGGAGATATGGTGAGATACGGAGAGAGATATGTGAGATATACGAGAGAGATACGGAGAAGATATGGGTGAGATCCGGAGAGAGATATGGTGAGATACGGAGAGAGATACGGAGAGATATGTGAGATGGAGAGAGGTATGGTGAGATCGGAGAGAGATACGGAGAGAGATACGGTGAGATACGAGAATAGATCGGTGAGATACGGAGAGAGATACGGAGAGATACGGTGAGATACGGAGAGAGTACGTGAGATACGGAGAGAGATACGGTGAGATACGGAGAGAGATACGGTGAGATACGGAGAGAGATACGGTGAGATACGGAGAGAGATACGGTGAGATACGGAGAGAGTATGGTGAGATACGAGAGAGATATTGCGAGACACAGAGAGAGATATTGCGAACACAGAGAGATACGGAGAGAGACATGGTGAGATATAGAGAGCCTAAGGTTCATACACACGTGTGATCGCGGGTGCCGACCCGTGACGCATAATGTGTACGAACGCCCATTTATCGACCCGTGTATGGGCACTTTATCGGCCGCTCTTTGGAGATCCGCCCGGTGAATCTGCAACGATCCCCGCAACGAACGTCTGTTTCGGCCGATAAAGTGCCCATACACGGGCCGACTATCGGGCAAAATGGATGTTCGTACGCAATATGCGTCATGGGTCAGCACCCGCGATCACACGTGTTTACGAACCTATAGAGAGAGAGGTCCAGTATTGAGGACCATTGGCAAGTTGTTCTCACATTATGGGCCATATTTATAAGCCTGCGGTATCGGTTAGTTAATGTACGAGCACGGCTGTACATTTATGACCGAAAGTTCGGTGGTAGAATACCATGCTGCAGTAAACTACCGCAATGGTATATTATGGGGATAGTAAATCTACAATTTTGATATCTTAGGTTTACGATCGTTATCGTAAACATCGGATAACATTCGTATATTAAACCATCGTTAAACTGTTCGGAAATTAAACCGAAAATTAATCAATCGCTAAAAGTGATACTTCGCCTTTTAAAAATGTCCCTATAGGTGCACTGCTAACCAAGAAAAACCATGAAACACGGCTTCCCATTATAGCCAGAGCAGTGGGGAATAAACAGGCACTAGGAAATCTATAAGGGAAAGACATCGCCTATAGCTCAGGTACTGAGCCATTCAGACATGGTCAGCGTTCTAGGACACAACTAACGATCGACAAATATTTTCTCCCGTTCATCCGTTCGCCACTAGCGAGCATTCTGCCAGGACGAATCAACATTGATCGCGGCGAATGTCACCTCGTCAAAACAGTTCCTTGAGGCTGCTGTGATCGGCTGTGATTCCCAACATGTCCAACCGCCTGTTCGTCCAATCAGATGTTAGCTTTCAAATGTTAAATAAATTCTGATTGGTTGGGGCAAAATTAGCACCATTTTAAACGATAAGAACAGTTATGGAATCTCTATGGTAGACTTTAAAGAAAAAAAGAGCAGTATTTTCCCTCCTAATGACCTTTAACTGCCCATTCAGCATTTTGTCTGTGTATAAATAAATGCTTCCGAAATACTGACTTCCTGTTTGCAGGACCCCTAGTAGAGACTGTTATGGTCTTGCCCTTGACCCAGCGCCTGGTTGATTCAGTTGCTCAGTAGAGATCTGAGCATGTTGACTCATCCAACAGCCAATCAGTAGAAATTACTGTTACAAACATTCCATGGTAGTGTGCATTCTAGGAAGAAGGACTGTTACAACCTCATATGCAGCTACTAATTGTCGACAGCAGGGCAAACAAGGGGTATAAATTAAACTGATTTTTGAGGTTTGCTTAAAGTAAACTAAAAATGTTAAAAATATTTAACACTGAATTTCCCTTTAATCCTCCCCTTATCCAATATTACGGATAATAACTGATGTAATAATTTTCTCTCTGATCGGGAAATCGACAGTTATGTTTTCATTCAGATCACCTGTTGGAGTTAAAAAATAGAAGTCACTTTTGTTTTGGTAAATATTCACACCACCTTTTAAATGTTCTGCCACGTGCTTGGAAGTCTCTAACGTTTAGCTTTTCCTTTACTGCGATAATCCAGAGGCAATTATTATTAATTAATTCTTAGAGGGTAAGTTAACCCTTACATTTATTTTTATACAACCACGAGCCATGTATAGCCTGTAAATGATATCGATATAAACAATGCTTAGTTATGTCATCAATTTAATCGGTGCTTAGAGGGGACAGCGATTAAAGAAATATTTTAATACAAACTGTATGGAGGGAATATTGAGATATAGAGAGAGGTATGGAGAGATACGTAGAGAGGTATGAAGAGATACGGAGAGAGGTATGGAGAGATACGGAGAGAGGTATGGAGAGATACTGCGAGTAGGTATGGCGAGAATCCGGAGAGAGACATGGCGAGATACGGAGAGAGACATGGCGAGATACGAGAGAGACATGGCGAGACGAAGCAGGATACGGAGAGAGACATGGCGATCGGAGAGACATGGACAGATACGGAGAGAGACATGGCGAGATACGGAGAAAGACATGGCGAGATACGGAGAGAGACATGGCGAGATACGAGAGACGAGATACGGAGCGGACTGGCGAATACGGAGAGAGACATGGCGAGATACGGAGAGAAGACATGGCGGATACGGAGAGAGACTGGCGAGATACGGAGAGAGACATGGCGAGATACGGGAGAGACATGGCGAGATACGGAGAGAAGACTGGCGAGATCGGAGAGAGACATGGCGAGATACGAAGAGACATGGCGAGATAGGAGAGAGACATTGGCAGATACGGAGAGAGATTCGAGATACGGAGAGAGATATGGAGAGAGATATGGTGAGATACGGAGAGAGATATTGCGAGATACGGAGAGAGATATTGCGAGATACGGAGAGAGACATGGTGAGATATAGATAGACATAAGGTTCATACACACGTGCGATCGCGGGTGCCGACCCGTGACGCACAATGTGTATGAAGGCCATTTACGACCCATGTATGGGCACTTTATCTCGTTTGGAGATCCGCCGGTGAATCGGCAACGACCCCCAAACGAACGTCTGTTTCGGGCCGATAAAGTGCCCATACACGGTCCGACTATCGGGGAAATGGATGTTCGTACGCATATGCGTCATGGGTCATCACCCCGCGATCACACGTGCTTACGAACCTATAAGAGAGAGGTCCAGTATTGAGGACCATTGGCAAGTTGTTCTCACATTATGGGCCATATTATAAGCCCGCGGTATCGGTTAGTTAATGTACGAGCACGGCCGTACATTTAACCGAAAGTCGGTGGTAGAATACCATCTCGCAGTAAACTACACGCAATGTTATATTATGGGGATAGTAAATCTACAATTTCGATTCGTAGGTTTTACGATCGTTATCGTAAACATCGGATAACATTCGTATATTAAACCATTGTTAATCTGTTCGGAAATTAAACCGAAAATTAATCAATCGCTAAAAAGTGATACTTCGCCTTTATAAAAATGTCCCTATAGGTGCACTGCTAACCAAAGAAAAACCATGAAACACGGCTTCCCATTAATAGCCAGAGCAGTGGGGAATAGAACAGGCACTAGGAAATCTATAAGGGAAAGACATCGCCTATTGCTCAGGTACTGAGCCATTCAGACATGGTCAGCAGTTCTAGGACAACTAACGATCGGACAAATTTTTTTCTCCCGTTCATCCGTTCGCCACTAGCGAGCATTCTGCCAGGACGAATCAACATTGATCGCGGCGAATGTCACCTCGTCCAACAGTTCCTCGAGGCCGCGTGATCGGCTGTGATTTACCAACATGTCCAACCAACTGTTCGTCCAATCTGACAACAGACATTGGTCACCAGCAACAACAAAAATCTGCTCCTGTGTGCCCAGCCTACAGTGTCCCGAATATTCAATGACAGAGACAAAGAACAAATAATCTAGACTCACGTTTAACCTGCATTGAATTGAACAGTGACCAATTAACCCTTTACCTACCTAAATCTACAATCCGATATGGGAGACCCACCTTTAGAAAAGGAGCTTGGCCTTTAATATATAATCTTCCTATCCAAACGTGATGAATGAATCTAAACATGCAATATAATACCATGAACGCTCTGCATTTAATACTGCTATACTAATACTAAGGTGGGGTACAGAGAGTCTGAAAAGTCCAGGGGGGGAGCAGGTCCCAGAAATCTGGAACTATGGATAAAAATACTCAACCGCCACCAAGGAAATAAAAATATACTTACAATGCGTCGCGTCTCCTTGCAAGTTGAATAAAAGAACGATGAACAGTGCGCCCTTTACTGGAAAGGAGAACAATGCCAGATCTTCTCTCTTCATGTTATAAAGACCCCAACATAAAAAAAAAATAAAAACCCTCAATAGGAATAAAATACTGCGAATAAATAAAACAATTATAAAAATTCAGGGCCCCATAGTACAGCTGCTAGTAAGAATGGGGTGACTGCAGATTTGGGGGACATTCTAGATTCTAAATTGGAAGCCAGAAACCTCAGTGGATCTCTACTAAGATTTGGTGTCCCTGCAGTTACTGAGTATTACAGAGAGCTGGGTGGGGGGGAGGAGCTTTCTGTGCACCTGTGGGGAGGGGCGGGGCCTTGCAAACTGAGACAACAGGTGTATTCTAAAAGCAACATACAAAGTCTGCCCTCTGCATTTCTGATTGGTTGGTGATCTAAACGTGCTGTTTTAATGTTTTATGCAATGGAAGCTCTGAATAAAGATAATATTGTTATGCAGCTTGCACTCAAGTTTGTAAAATGTATACATGCACTTTGCATGTTTTTAGGGTGTGCATGTGTTTGTACATGTGCAGATATGTAACTAGAAATGGTTTGTTTAGTTGTCTAAAGGGATTTGTTCATTTACCATACTCCTTTAAATTGGAACTCTATTGATTAATACATTGCACAGAGCGAACATCAGATTCAATTCATTATCCTCCCTCTGCAGCTCTGTACTATGTAGTTTCTATAAGTGTAACTATTAAAGGGGTAATGTTGGAGGGTATGTGTTTCTATAAGTGTAACTATTAAAGGGGTAATGTTGGAGGGTATTTGTCTCTATAAATGTAACTATTAAAGGGGTAATGTTGGAGGGCATATCTAGGAGACTGTGGCAGATTGAAAGCAATCTTGTGGAGCTTGAGACACATTGAGCTTGAACACATCTGAAGTCGATATATTTTACTGGGCTATATCCATTATCACATGATGTATGGCTACATTGATATCAATGTAGCCTGCATCATGCTTCTAATGTAAATACCAACCAGCCATTCAGTGCTTAGATTTTGTATGTGTTTATGTCTTAAAGAGAACGTTTACGGTGTCTTAACGGAATTCCAAATTGCGGCACATTTCAGCATGAGAAGTTCTAATGCAAAGACTGAAACAGAGGAAGATAGAAAGACAGCACAACATATTGTTATAGAATCACAAATAGCACCAACAGGGTATTATAAGGCCTTAGAACCTATAATTATTGTGCTTCCCACGAATAAACTCCCAATACGTAATGGGGGGAAAAAACAAAAAAATAACCAAAATGTCTCAGTACAATAGAAGATCCAGTTCTGCTCTTTTGTGTTTCATTGTGACAATAGCTCAGATCTACAGAGAAGGACTAAAACGCACATTTCCACTAGAGTAGGCAAGGCGGCTTCTTCCTGGGTAATTCTCACAAAAGAGGCTGATTGCATTGGGTCTTTAGCAGACAATGTAACGCACAGCGAGACTGGGTACAAATGTTATTGCAAATAGTATTTTACATATTATTGATATATTGTGAAATGAAAACAATGCGGAATGGGACATGGAGCTACCCCCCCCCCCC
>CM033476.1:312818922-312852838 GCA_019447015.1 Hymenochirus boettgeri
ACCCCTCTCCTGCTCTTGGAAGATGAATCTGTAGCAGTAGGCTGCGTTCGAGGTACAATACAGAGCGAATGTTTATTACCATCTATTTATAGGCAGACACATGCTGCTTCCAAATTCATCGCCCGGCGAACAGACCGAATCTAACCGTCCTTTGTGCTGTGAAATAAATAAGAAGCACAAACTGTTTGGGAATCTAGGTAGATGAAACGGAATCGTATGGAGGCACAGGGACACCAGTAAATTGCGCTATAGGTCATAGGACATGTCCTCAAATAACAAATCTATCAATGTTTTCTACATTGTATTCACCATTCCTCACGGTTGGTACGGGGATACTATATTATATTGAGAATTACTGGTATTAATTCATATACTGTAGTTCTGGTTGGTACGGGGATACTATATAATATTGAGAATTACTGGTATTAATACATATTCTGTAGTTCTGGTTGGTACGGGGATGCTATATAATATTGAGAATTACTGGTATTAATACATATATTGTAGTTCTGGTTGGTACAGGGATACTATATAATATTGACAATTACTGGTATTAATACATATATTGTAGTTCTGGTTGGTACAGGGATACTGTATAATATTGAGAATTACTGGTATTAATACATATACTGTAGTTCTGGTTGGTACGGGGATACTATATAATATTGAGAATTACTGGTTTTAATACATATACTGTAGTTCTGGTTGGTAAAGGGATACTATATAATATTGAGAATTACTGGTATTAATACATATACCATAGTCTTGTGAGTGGGGAGGGTATGTGTTTCTATAAGTGTAACTATTAAAGGGGTAATGTTGGAGGGTGTGTGTTTCTATAAGTGTAACTATTAAAGGGGTAATGTTGGAGGGTATGTGTATCTATAAGTGTAACTATTAAAGGGGCAATAATGTTGGAGGGTATGTGTTTCTATAAGTGTAACTATTAAAGGGGTAATGTTGGAGGGTATGTGTATCTATAAGTGTAACTATTAAAGGGGTAATGTTGGAGGGTATGTGTTTCTATAAGTGTAACTATTAAAGGGGTAATGTTGGAGGGTATGTGTATCTATAATGTGTTTCTATAAGTGTAACTATTAAAGGGGAAATGTTGGAGGGTATGTGTTTATATAAGTGTAACTATTAAAGGGGAAATGTTGGAGGGTATGTGTTTCTATAAGTGTAACTATTAAAGGGGTGATATTGGAGGGTATGTGTTTCTATAAGTGTAACTATTAAAGGGGTAATGTTGGAGGGTATGTGTTTATATAAGTGTAACTATTAAAGGGGGAATGTTGGAGGGTATGTGTTTATTATAAGTGTAACTATTAAAGGGGGAATGTTGGAGGGTATGTGTTTATATAAGTGTAACTATTAAAGGGGGAATGTTGAGGGTATGTGTTTCTATAAGTGTATCTATTAAAGGGGTAATGTTGAATGGGAAGAAAGGAGGGGGGGGGGAAATGTAGGGTGTTACATAATTTCAACCTAGGAAGTAGATTTAATCAGTTCGATACAAATTCCTTGCACTGCTACTACGAGTTCTTTGTCGTTACACCGAAGCTTCGCGCAATCACGGTATCCTGCAGGTTCTATCGTTCCGCTTTTAGAGGATACGATCGGCTTCTGTGCACTATGCTATCAACAACGTAACCTTGGGTGTTGCCACTGCAGGCAAAAAAAAACTTTCATCATCCTCATCCAAAAAAAAACAAACGTGTTTTGAGATATAGCTTATGAGAGGGTTGTTTATTTACACATACAGGACACCACCGAGATACCAATCGCAAAGACATTGAATAGCCAGCCCAATAGAACAAATTCAACTGCCAAATCTGATTGTCCGTCGCGTCTTACTGCGTCTACCCAACTACATAAGGCTTGGTTCAAGTCAAACTACTACTCACATCAGGCCCGGTCTCCCATATTTGGTCGAGGATTGATATCCGCTTTTTGTTCTGTCTCCCCTGGTTCCCGTCATCTTCCCTCCAGTGTAGATCTCAGACATGCAGAGTTGTGGGTTGAACGCAAAGTACAGCTTTCCCCACTGGTATAGGAAGGCTTTCCTGACTGGAGTCCCAGCAGATTGTTGGAGTTTTAAGATTGTCTAGAGAATACCATTGTGTGTAATTCCTGGGGAATACAATATTTTCACTTGTTATCATACTGGTTTTGGTTGCGGACAAGACTGTGTACTTATATCATCACATTCCACTAGAGAAGGGTATCCCACTTTTACACTTCTGACTACTGCTTCGATTGACATGCAATGTCCTTGGACGTATTCCCCACTCCATGCCTGTGCTCCGTTTTTTTTTGTGTATATTGCTGCATTCCAATACACGATGTGTACCGGAGAGAAGTGCACATAGCATATCATGCAACGCGCTTAGGGAACCGCGCGCATATTGGTAACCGAACCCTTGGGGCAGGCTTGGGCAACCCAGTAAATCTCCAGATGTTTGGAAACCTACCTCCCAGAATTTCCTGCTTGCAAGTGCTTGTATAGGAACCTCTGGGAGTCGTAGTTTACAAACATTGAGATCTACTGGTTGCCTATGCCTGCCTTAGGGTATCTGTCATAATTAGGTTGGGTTGCCTGGCCATATTAAAGCAATTCGGACCCTGGAACATGTCTCTCGTCTGTCATAATTAGGTTGGTTGCCTGGCTATATTAAGCAATTGGCCTTGGAACATGTATCTAACATAATTAGTTTGTTGTCTGGCCATATTAAGCAATTCGCGCCTTGGAACATACTGTCTGTTACTCAGAATCTAAACTAGCCCTAAAAACTCGTAAGTTTGATGAAGGCCTTTATTCCGTTCAGCCTCTACTCTTTTATATCAGATATTTTGACCTCTGATAGAGGCAGCACTATTCTTGGTAATTTTGTCATATCACTAACTTAAAGGGACACTATACTGAAAAAAATGACTTGCCTCATCTTAATCTATAATTGAATACTGTAATTAGCACTTACCTGATTTGAGTGTTGCTACATGCCTTCAATCCAGCACACCCCTTTTGTTTAGGAGCATGGCCCCCCCTCCCTCTTTTAACCACCCTCCCACTTTCCATCCGACCTGACTTTTCCTCCACACACCAACTGTCAAAGCCTGCATACAGCATGTCCAACTGTCAGAACCTGTCACCATTCAGCACACTAAAACTACTCACAGAGAATAGTTTTTGAGGCCAGCTTACAGATGCAGCTGAAATAAAGAAGTTTAGATTGGATATCTAAGAATGGTCAGATCAACCAAAACAATGGTACTAGGGTGGTAGTTTTCCCGTTCTGGGTCAATTAAAAAACCTATTTTTTCGGTATAATGCCCTTTTACACTTTCCTTTGTTTCTTGAATTCTTGCCGGTTTAGTAGCCAGCTACCCCATATGTCCAAAACACGTTAGTACATTAAGACTTTGTCGTCTGTTGTCAGACATCCCAAAGCCAATTGCATGTTAGTAGGGTCTCTTCACCCGGCCACCATTGGTGTCTCCCTCCTCGTCAGCCTTCAGATTTTTAAGAAGGAAAAGAGATGAGAGCGAAAGGTGTTTGATCTTCAAGAAACCGGTTGATCGTTTCAATGAGTCCCCAGGCTGCTTTGTAGCTCTGAGCCAAGTATATCTAAATGCATAAGAGAGACCGGTTTATCAGAACGGATGCAGTGAGTGAAAAACTTTCTCTATGTACAAAGTCCTTCAGGAGGACAACGATAGTAACGGGAGGTACGCCTTCCTCTCCTATAGATGTTGGAGATCAAGCTCCCTCAATGTGAGTGCAGCCAGTCAGCTCTCTCTTGCGGCTTTCGATGGAGTCTATTGACCTTTGTTCCCACTTTTGCAGTCTTTCGGACATAGGCCCTCACACTTATGGCAGAAAATGCTGGCAGTAAAAGAGTGAACAGGGGTGTTTTGCCGTTATTAAAATGGCACATGTCAGAAACAATATGGGCCCCATTATACAGACTTATCACTCAGCCTTAGTGCCCACTATTTGTACTAATTATTTCTCTCTCTGCTGGTCAAGTGATTTAAAAAAAAAAAAAGATTTTTATTTTTTATTTCTTTAAATGTGGAAGTTTTACCTCAGACATGAGAGGAAATAAAGTTAATTTTTTTTTGTGAGGCCCATGTCCAGGTAGTTTCATTCATTGGAAGAAATACGACAATAAGGCAGAGGGTACAAAAAAGTATTTTAATGTGTAAAAAGACAATACTAAAGTAATAGGAGGAAAGTACAGCTGACCAACCACAATTATTTAAAGGAGAACTAGTGCGTATAAACATTTCCCAAAACGTAGGTAAAAAGTATCTGAGGCAAGAGAGGTAGGATTGGTACACTCTACCTCCCAATATAAGTTCTATTGAGGAGCACAGCAATCTGGGTGCTTCAGCACTATCTTTATGGCAGGAAGGCCCAGGACCATACCTGGAAATGAAACTTGTATGTGCTGTAGCTCCTCAACGAACAATATTAGCCTAATATTGTATAGATACTTCTAACAAAGTAATTTTTACAGTATAGCTTTCCCTTAATGGTTACAAAGGATGGATTGAAACTCAGCCACGATGATTATATTGCATGAAAAAGAAGGCTACAGGAAGCTATATTGGTAACAGGTTGTTGCTCTATGGCTGATAAGGATCCCCATCTTTAAAAGAAAAAAAAAACAAAACATTGTGAAAGATGCCCAAGATTTGCTCAGTCTTCAACTATGTTTCAGCACCATTTATGTTTCGTGACGGGATAGTTTAGGGTTGTGCATATTGATATATCTAAAAATAAAAATGGAAAGCTTACCAGAAAACAAGCTAAAGGGTTGCTGGGAAGAGAACACTGAAAACAGCTGATACACAAAGGGAACGGATAGATTCCCTCAGGGGAGGGTTAGGCACCTACATCAGCTATGTACTCATCATTTATTTAAAAAAAGAAACTTACTTATGAGCATGATGTTTCTTCTACCCTTTAAAAAACCGTGCTAATGTGTATCAAGCAAGCCTTATCTGTCTATAGTCTAGGGCTGTTGGAATTCATCCTTCGAGTTCTGTAGCCTTTATCAAAGTAAAATTTTATGTTTTAAAACATTGTTCCACCCTGCTCAGAATCAGGTCATGCAATAGTTATGTATACAGTTAAAGGCTATACACACAGAGCATGTGCAGACTTGTATCCTGCCAGGACCAGCATGAGGGGGCGGGGAAGTAGCACTCATAGACTGCTGTTATTGATGCAAGAAAATAGGTTGATTTTCTATTCAATGCTGCAGATTTCAGATACATTGTAGATATCTACTTGGAATAAAACGGTTAACTATATAGCAAAGCAATGTTTATGAATACATGATATTCATTGATCTTTTAGGTTTGTTGCTTGGCCATACAAACGCAGAGTCCAGTTAAATACAATAATTAACTTTTTTTTTTATTGAAAGGACTATGCGGCAGACATTGCATTAAGCTGTATAATGTTCTAAGTAAACAAAGGTTGCTCACAGACCTGTTATCATCTTCTCGTGTAGCCTGCTGGCATTCTGACACGGCACGGTGTTCAAAAATGACAAATTTTGTACTCGTGGGAGCTTTCAGATTCCTTGAGCATGTACCACAGTAATCCTCCGTTATACAAAGCGCCGCCCTCGTACTCGTAAGTTCCAGGTGGGCAAGAAGGGAGACACGAATCAATGTAGAAGTTACGGCATGCCACACAGGCTCGCGGATCTCCAGTCCTGTTGCAAAACCCGCCCAGGCATCAGGGTGACAGCATTTCCATGTGTGAGCAGCTATGTTTCTCACCACAATGACACACTAGGATGAGGATGACACCCAAATGAGGAAATAAATATTGTCATCGTAATTCTAAATCGTACACATATACCCAACAGTATATGTTACTGAACAACACTGAGGCAACTGTATCACATTGCCTCTACCAGTGATAAAGACATGCTCAGTGGTTTGCACCGGACGTAGAAGAATCAGATACTTTGAACTCCTCTGTACTAAGGGAAGGAGGAGTGCGAGTAGAAGGAACTGCATGGAACATTTCACTTATTAGACTGCTTAATTCGGCTTGGAATTACTTTGCCAAACCATTAAAGCTACAAAGGATGGTGCAATCATTGCAGGGGGATTAGATAGATTGTCACATTGGGTCTGGCTAATGGCAGATGAGATTCAATGTTGATTAAAAGGAGGTAAGCATTTTAGAACTTAAAGGGTATCTCCACTGGTAAAAAAAATAAAACATTGTATTCAGTTTTATTGAGGAACGGAGGTAAAAGGAGCAGTGTCCTTACCTCCCGTTCTTCAATAAAATGTTCATGAGCCAGAAACGAAGGTAACGTACTCGCTCCTTCCCTGCGTCCTCGTGACAGGTCCTCCAACAGACTTATCTACTCGATCTGTCCGAGTAAGTTCCTTACTTTTGTTCCTGGCTCCTGAATGTTTTATTGAAGCAAGACACAGCTCCCTTACCTCTCGTTCTTCATAAAACTGAATGTTTAAAAGAAAATTTTACCAGTGGAAATACCCTTTGAATCCCTGTGCTGGCTATACTTATAAATGTCTTTGTGTTAAGTTCCAATGCCTTTTGGAAGGATCTTTTTTTTTTTTTTTTGAACAACACACACACTTAACAGATTAGCAAGCAGTGCCAGGTAGCAACAGCCAGAGCCAGCTGGTATTGTCTTGTATAAAGAGAGTATGGATTCAAGGGGAAAATGTTTTCTCCCTCTTTACAAAGCATTGGTAAACCTCTTTAGAATATCAGGTCCAGTTTTGCAATCCTGTGTATAAAAAAGGCATCTTGAAAAGGAAAAGGGTTTGTAGAAGGGCAACTGAATTAATAAGGGGATTGGGGGAGCATGAATATGAAGACAGATGTATAAGTTACAATTATGTACGCTGGAGAAAGGCGCTTCGTGAGGATATGATTACTGTGTATAAATCATTAATGACCATACAATAATCTGGTGCCTTGTTCACGAATAGAGCATTGGTAGAGGAAATGCAGACATCCTTTAAGACTGGAAGAAAAGAAGTGAGGCTACACTACTCGCTCATAGACAAAGAGTCCGTTAGCGTGCACTCGCGTCAACCGGTGATTCGCAATTGGAGCGCATGCGATTGCGCAAATAACTGCGGAACATATGCTCTCCGATTATGGATCGCAAAAAGCAGCACTCCCTAGTGCACTAGTGGGCCACAACAACTGGTGCGCTTTATGTGCGATGGGATCGATGTGCGAAGCTTAAAAGTGCTTCAGTGTGGCCTAGCCCTTAGTCCTTCAAGTTCAGAAAAGGGTTTTTTCTACATCACGTCAGAATGGTAAAATTAATGGAACTGCCTTCCATTGGACGTGGTGGTGGCAGGTTCATTGGTCAGTATAAAAAAAAGAAAGATGATGAATTTCAAATAACAGAATGTTGCATGACTGGTATTGATACATAAGTTTGATCAAGGGATATTTCCAATTGCCACTTTTTTGCCTTTTTCTCGGATCAGCTGTTTATCAATCTCAAATACTGTACTATTCTGTACTTTCTTTTATTAGGACTGGCCCACTAGGTGCATCAGGATTTCTTATTGGAACGTATGCATTTACTACTTTGTGTGTGTTGCAGTAAATGTTTTCAATAATCTAGATAGCACACATTAACAAAAACAATTAACGTATAGAGTAATGTACATTTCTGCAACGATTCTTACTACACTAGCTTCCGCCTTCAAGTCTAGTTTGATTGGAATCACAAAAAATATTAAGATTTTAACCAGGCTGAAGAGGGGGTGGGAGACCTCACAACATTTTACCCTAGAAAAGCAAATCACATTCCACTTGGGACAAGCACATTTCTATATAAAAAAGGGTATTTTTAAAAGGTATCTCCACTGAAAAAGTTACCTGGGTTGTAAGATAGATATGATTTTAGGTGGGGAATGTATCTGCAGTATCCTGTGTCTTTGAGCAGTAGTTTAAGAAGAAATCCAATGAGTTTCCCCCCTAACGCTGCGGATGGTGCAGGTCCGCCCACTTTCAGTGACTGTCCTGCTTGGGAAATGTCAGACACGCGTTTTCCCTTTAGTGCATGCGCAGAACTTGAGAGGATCTGTCGGGACTGCTGTCTGTGTGATCTTGACTGGTTGGTCGATTCTACACACACACCACACACCACCACTCTCTCTTCAAGCTACTGAGTTCACTGATTAATGGGAATAATCATCATGACCATCCACAGCAGCTTGCTGACTTCACTAATTAATGGAGTAATCAGGTACTATCTTTTTCTCTCTCCCCACTCCCCTCCCATACCTGATTGCCTCATATTCCCAGCATCCCCTATGAAATCAATCATTGATCAATTTTTTCAACCACCCTCTCAGAGTTAGACCAAAAAATCTTTATTTTTTTTGTGGGTGTGTCTGCTACCATGATGATGCACATTGAGTGACACGTCCTCAGCACAGGGGAAGACACACCCCCAGAAACCTGCACAACTTTCCCATGCTGCTGCAATCAAACGAAAGGGAATTCTGGGGGAAAAATGTTAGGGGGAGGTTGGGGGATGGTGAACTTTAGAATAAACCAAAAAAAAAATGCTTTTTCCTCAGTGGTGATACCCTTTAAGGTTTGATTGAATGCAAATAAAAACAACATCCATACGAATACATATTCCCAAACTAAACCTCCATAACACACGTCCCTAAGTAGGTAGGCACAGACATTTTACATTTTGTTGTTTTTAATCTTTTGCTTAGTGGGTGTTTTGATGTCCTTACAGGAACAGGGCCATCCTTCTGGGCAAATTAAAGGGCAACTCCATAGTAATGTTTTAATAAAATATGAAAAAAAAAAAACTTGGTACGAAAGGTAGAAAGGAATATTCCTGCCTCCAATTGTCTTTATTTGCAGAGTGTCATTCCTGTTATGTGTCTTTATTTTGCAGCGTCAGTCTGTTGAACATTGCATTCCTTCCAATAGAAAGATAGAGCTGAAGCATAGAGAAGACTGTCAGCTTTAAAAATTGCCCACATAGGCTAATGCTTTGCAAATAATAAGTTGGGAAGTAGGGATACTTAATCCTACTTCCCATATTAAAGTATTGTAAGTATTAAATTGGCTAGCCCTCCCTATGGAGCCCCATACATAGTTAAACTTGGTCATCACCACTGATCCTAAACACAGTTCAGGTTGAAATGCTGTCATGTATTTGGTTGTTAGAAAATTGTCCAACTGGTCCAGTCCACTTCTGATAAATTGACCATATCCACCGAGCAGTCTATCCAACTGAAGGAGTACAAGGGTCAGGTTTCATCCCGTTTTGTCTAGTCTAGATTGCTATAGTTCTCCTTTTAACTCTAGTGGTACATTGGGGGAATTCTATGTTAATATAACCCCTAGTCTGAACATTATATTATGCAAGTCACAAATGAATGGTGAATAATATCCGAATAAACAGTGCTTATCTATGTCATCAGGTCCTAAAATGTATGTATTATGCGGGGTGTCTCTCTAATGAGGCCAATATGAAGCAAAATGCTCAGGGCAGCCCCCCTGATAAACATCAGAGAGGCGTCAGCCAGAGCTCACTTTTTTTTTTTTTTTTTTTACAACAAGCGCAGAATTATGGTATGGTAAATTGTCTTTTTGAGGAAAAAACCCTAGAGACACACCCCTGGTATTATGGGAATGACACATCACTTACTGTAAGTCATCTTAAAGTTCCATAATCTGTATAAAGCTTTATATTTCATACATTTATATGGTGATGGAACTCCTTGGTGACTTCATTCATTTGTTATTTATTCCGTATACATTAAACACATTACCTAAACCAGTAAAGTGCATTTCTCCATCACTGCTGGCGACATATCTGCCATCTGTGGAAACCATTTAGTTCCCATGTAATTAATCACATCAGGTCTTGGCTGAGGTGTTTAAACATTGACATTGGTTGTGCAAATGCTGAGAGACAATTAGTTTTTGCATTATTCAGTATAAGATTTGATCATCTGGGGTGGACATCCCTTTAAATATTTGTGACCCTCCTCTTGGGATAAACTAGGGCTGACAAATTCAAACACATTCATATTCTAGCTGTAATTTTCTTGAAGACAAAAAGACAATATAGTGACCACTAACGTTCCCTTATATTCTTTACCTCCGGTTGCTTCTACATTTCTGCATGCATTTTGTACTTTTAATTCTGATTGAATGACGATGTGTATGATGACTGCCCAGAGAGAAGATTCAACATTTAATTGTTTTATGTATGCCAACATTTTCCAGTGCTAATAATTTTTGCACCTCTTAGAAAAATACCAGTACCCCCCACCCCCCAAATATCCAATATAAACATCCCCCAAATAAACTGATAAGATCTAATGAGGGTTCCCTGATGAACTTCGTCACTGTAGATTACCTACCTCCGGCCGAGATTAAGTTTAATCCACCCTCATGGCAAGTGGTGCGTTCTGAAGGTCGACCTCTAACTGACGCCTGGAAGGGACCATGAATACGTGCTAAACAAAACCATGGAAAGAACTGGGAAAAACCGCTTGTTCTTCCGCTGAATATTTCAACTAATTAACACCTGCTGCTGTGGACAAACAAGTATTAACACTATTCAGACAACAGGGACATTTGGTAGGGTAGACGGATATTTTAATTGGTTACTAGCCGGCTTAATGCACAAGTTTTGGAAATGTTTGTGGAACCGTTAAAGGGCAACTAAACTGTAAAAAATCACTTTGCGTCATTAACGAATGCGTGTAAGTTTTAAGTATCACTTATATGCTGATATACCCAAATTACTTGTCCAGTCCACTCCCACACTAACCCCTGAAGTTCAATCCCAAATCTCTTAATGTCTGCTCTCTATCTCTTCCTGGATTGGGCACGCAACCGCTGCCATAAACTCAATCTATCCAAAACGGAATTAATCATTCCCCTCAAAACTGGGACCTAGTCCTCCCTTCTCCATCACTATTGACAATATGGTCATTTTACCCATTTGAATCTGCACGCTGCCTTGGAGTGATCTTTGACTCCTCTCTTTCCTTCCATCATCACATAACAATGTCGCTAGGACCTGTCATTTCTCTCCTTCGCAATATTGCCAAATTCCACCCTTTCTCTCTCTCTCCACTCACTAAAATGCTCATCCATGCCCTTATAAATCTCCCGTCTCGACTACTGTAACATTCTACTACTGACTGGCTCCCAGCCTCTCTTCTCCAGCCTATCAAAACTTGCCAGCTCGGTCCATCTCGCTCTCCTCCAAAGAGAAACCCACAACCCCGATACTTTCCGCCCCATAGGGTGGCTTTCCCATCAAACAAAGAATCATATTCATACCCTGCTTTTAAAACCTTTAAATCTCTTCGCTATACTGCACCTCCCTACTTATTTCTCTCTTGGTCCGTAATGTTACAGGCTGTGCCCTCCGTCCTCCGCAAGAAAATATCCACAAACCCCCAACAAAAACTGCTGCCCTCCCGCCTTAAAACGTTCTCTCTTGCTGCTTTCCCTACCTTTGGAACTCTCGCTGGTGACATCCATGAATACTTTCAAATCCAGACTGTTCTCCTACTCTTTCTGAGCATCAGAAAACAAATGATTGTTAGCCCTTTAAGCCTTTGTACCCATCCCCCCACTTGTACCTGTATGTTGTGTCCCCCCAACTTAGATTGTAAGCTCTTCAGAGCAGGGATCTCATTCCTAATGTGTCAAGTTGTTGCACTTATATCCATTTATACATAATTTATATATATATGCTTACTTAGCCAATGTTGAAAATGTATTTAACTTAATTAATTTTTATCTATCTGTATAATGGCACTTATCCCCTTGTTTGTACTCTGTATTTTATAAGTACAGCGCTGCGTACCCAAGTGGCGCTTTATAATAAAATTATACATACATACATACATTTCACGTAGCATTACTGCATGATTTCACCACCAGTGCTTTATTTTACTCGGGCTCAGTATCACCCTCACACTAGTAGCAGACTCCCCTCTTCTATCTGACATGACTTTCATATCACTCAAGTCGAGCATGCTCAGTAGCCAGGTATGCAGTCTAAGCACTGGAAGAGGGAATTATTCCCCACCATGCAATTCCCACATTCACCATTCTAGTTACAAGCAAAACTGCATACGCAGAAGAGTTTATGAATACTAAGGCACTATTTGACGCTCCGTTCCTCGCAAGAAAATTCCACAAACCCCCAACAAAAACTGCGCGCCACCCTCCCTGCCTTAAAAACCGTTCTCTCCTTGCTGCTCCCTACCTTTGGACTCCTCGTCTGGTGACATCCATGAATACTTTCAAATCCAGACTGTTCTCCTACCTTTCTGAGCATCAGCAAAACAAATGATTGTTAGCCCTTTTAGCACTTTGTACCCATCCCCCCACTTGTACCTGTATGTTGTCCCCCCTCACTTAGATTGTAAGCTCTTCAGAGCAGGGATCCTCATTCCTAATGTGTCAAGGCTTGTTGCACTTATATCCATTTATACATAATTTATATATATGCTTTCTTAGCCCATGTATGAAATTGTATTAACTTAATTTAATTTTTATCTATCTGTATAATGGCACTTATTCCCCTTGTTTGTATACTCTGTATTTTATAATGTACACGCTGCGTACCCAAGTGCGCTTTAATAAATAAATTATACATACATACATACATTCAGTAGCAATTACTGCATGATTTCAACACACCAGTGCTATTATTTCTCGGGCTCAGTATCACCCTCACACTAGTAGCAGACTCCCTCTTCTATCTGACATGACTTTCATATCACTCAAGTCGAGCATGCTCAGTAGCCAGTGTATGCATCTAAGCACTGGAAGAGGGAGTTTCCCACCATGCAATTCCCACATACCATTCTATTACAGCAAAACTGCATACAGCAGAAGAGTTTATGATACTAAGGCCTTGATTGAACAGCTTTAAATTCTGATTGGATATCTTAGAAATAGGGCTTCGTAATAGTTGGAAGGAATTATAGCTTCCAGTAATGGGCATTAAAAAAAGCAATGTTTCTTTCAGTATAGATATCCAATCGTAGAACTTTAGGATACATAAAATTGACATCATATGAGGGTGCAAAACAAATCAATGGATACAAGGCTCATATACACAGCCAATTTATGACAGGCACACTGGCAACAGGAACATTGCAACAGCTGGTCGACCAAGGTAAAATATTGATTGCCTAGTGGTACCGTGTTTTACTGCACTAACCCAATAAGAAGCCAACAACCCGATTGGTTACTGCACTAATAATGGCTCAGGCAAACTTATGTACCTCATGCATCATTCACATAGCCATATGTAATAAGAGATGCAATAGTTTGCCATTGCTGTTAATCTGCACCAATCAAGATATTCGCTTTTAACTGGTCTATTTGTAGCTAGATGATTTGTTACTTTCTGATTAATAGGGGAGGCACACTTGGTACCTCTTTATTACACAACCCCATAGTATTATCCTATGATGTCAGTTTTTAGAGAATGCCGTGCACCTCATTGGTCTATATTTTAAACCAAATCAATATTTCAGCCAATCATGATGAAGTGCTGATTGGGCCGATTTGTCTGATTATTAAAAGGGATAGTTTTTAGCAATTTACTTTCACTGGTAATTAAAGTATGCGAGTTACCTCCATCAGGAAGTGCAGTGTTTTCACTGGCAGCAGCAACGCCCAGCTCTCATAGGCTGTCCAGGGAATGGAGAAAGTTTGGATAAATACCACATTTCTAATGGTCAATTACTCTTCATTTATGTCCTGATTCAGCAGGAAATTCCCCTCAATATTTATCAACAAATCTTTTAACAAAAAGTTCTTAAGATAGTATAGTATTTGAGGTTGAATAAGAGACGTCCATCCAAACTGTATATTTCACTTAAATCACCATTCCGATTCTAAGATCTCAGTGCATACTAACAAGACGTTCAGATCTGCAGGCCAATGTTCACCACGCCCCCCCCCCCCCCCGCCCTTGTTGCAGTTTTCCGGGTAGCAGCAGTCGATAATGGCGGATGTCATATACAAAACGACTGACTGCTATTCCCCTGAGCGTGTGTGAGCTTGTAAGTGGATGCAACAAACAGGGTTGAAGATCCTGCCTTCCAGAACACTGAATGGTGGGCATTGGTTGCTGTCTTGGGTTTTTTTAATATATAAACAAAGTATCGTTTTGCCTTTGCAAGCAATTACTATTCACTTTTGTGAATACAAATCCACTGATCACTTCTAACCAACCCCTCCTCTTACCCTGGAAAGTGGGTCAGGCATGCTCAGTTCTCTATTGAGCTACACTGCATCTCCTCTTTCTAAGGTAGAGCAATTTCAACAGAAAATACCTGCAGGGCTTGTAATGTAGGATTTATTAGCTTCATGTACAGTTTTATAGCTGCAATTTGGGAATTACAAGGGATGTTTAGTTTACATAACACGTACTATGCAATGTGGCGTTATAGGGTTTATTTTCCTTGCAGGCCAATAATTATTTTGAAATAGATTTAAATGGTTATTTTTAGAGATTGTAACTTTGCCTGAAGAGGTGAGTTTTGAGGTTGCGTTGAAGATATGAAGTGATGGCGAGTGACGTATAAAGGGAGGAAGGAGTTCCAGAGCAGAGGGGCACGCACTAGAAAAGTTCCTGTATACAAGACGTGGGAGGAGGTGATTAGAGCGGATGAAGAGAAGACAAAAAGGGGCAGCGTGGGAGAAGCGGTTAGAGAGCGAATGAGCCTGGCAGCAGAGTTAAGGATTGATTGAAGGGGCGCCAGTCGGTTGCTTGGTAACCACATAGGAGGGCGTTACAGTAGTCCAGCCGAAGATGATAAGGGCATGAACTAGAACTTTGGTAGCGTTCTGTGAAAGAGGGACGGATGAGTGAGATGTTTTTGAGCTGTAACCGATAGGAGTTGGACAGGGTATTAATGTGTTGTTTAAAGGAAACTTCTGAGTCAAAGGTCACTTCCAGGCATCGCACATGAGGTGTTGGGGAGATTGTGTGTGTCATTGATGTGGATAGTAATGTTTGGTAGGGGGTTAAGACCAAATTACAAATTTGGTCTTATCCATGTTGAGTTTGAGGATGGCATTTGGCAGTCAGGGACCCGGGATGTCAGAGTAATGAGGTCAGGGGCGGATATGTATATTTGGGTATAATCAGCATATACAGGTGGTATTTTGGCAGGTCATATAAGGTGTGAATTTTTTTGTGCATTTTCTTTAATATATTTTATATAGTTGGTATAAACGTTTTTAGAAATGATCAGTTAGTTTGTAGGTCCATATTAAACTAGGAGAAGTGAATGACAGTGCCTTGGAAGCCCTAATTATAGGGTGGTGGTAAATGGAGCTACATCTATGTGGGCTAAAGTTCTAAGCGGAGGGCCTCAGGGTTCTGTACTGGGGCCGCTTCTGTTTAATCTGTTTATAAATGACTTAGAAGGGGGCATTGAGAGCAAGGTCTCAGTATTTGCTGATGACACTAAACTATGCAGAGCTTTGGAAACCTATTTGCAAGTGCTGCAGCAGACCTAGATAGATAATCAAAATGGGCAGCAGAATGGCAGATGTGATTCAATGTTGATAAATGTAAGGTGATGCATTTGGGGTTTTAATAATCCATGTGCCATCTACACCATAAATAACTCTGTGTTAAGTGCATCTGTAATGGAAACGATTTGGGGGTTCTGGTAGATTACAGACTTAGCTGTAGCCAACAATGCCAGACCACCACGGCTAGAGCTAGCAAGACATTGTCTTGTATAAAGAGGAATAGATTCAAGGGAGAAAAATATTCTTCTCTCTCTTTACAAAGCACTGGTAAGGCCTCATTTGGAATATGCGGTGCAGTTTTGGATTATTTATATGAAAAGCACAGCTTGAAAAATGGAAGAGTTCAGAGATGGGCAACTAAATTAAAAAGGGAATGGAAGGGCTTGACTATGCAGGCAGATTAGACAAGTTAGGGCTGTGGGATTATCACTTTATATAAATATATTATGGGCCACATAATGAACTGTCTGTTGTATTGTTGTAATTTCAGAGGACACACCTGACATCCTTGAAGAATAGAGGAAATAAAATTCCATCTTCTAGTTTAATCAGGCCATCCATTTAATTCAATTTATACGCCTGCCCCCAAATAAATCACAAAAACGATTTCAACTGATTCGTTACCTTGAGAATGAAATAAACATTACAGATGACCTGTGTTTCTATATAGAGAGTGCTGCATGCACGCACTGCGGGCCCTCTTACCTCCCTAACCTGCGGGCTGGCAGTTATGCCACTGCTCCCCTCGCACAGAACAAAGTGGGTAGTTCTGTGGGTAATGACAGTGGATAAATCAGCAATCTCTGGTTCTAAGGCAAAAATAAATATTATGGTTATATTAAATTTCTTTAACTGCAATAAAACAGTTATTAATAATAATGGACCTTTATTGCCGATAACTCACAACGTGGACAAATTAGGGTCAATGGCAAATTATAATTACTTCTATTGGATAGGAAGGAATGATCTCTGCTGGGTAACACGGTGTCCAGTTTAATTACAATTTATGGTATAAATGAAGAAGAATAATCAGATGTTCGCTATAGTTGCCACTTGTTATCATTGGCATTTCCAGAGAACTGAAAAGCCAATTATCACAATAGAATGTACTTACCTTTCTGGCAGGAGCTGGATGTCCAGCAACGAGACTCACGTGTCCCATTATATGGGTTTTAATACAGGGCTGCCCAGGGTCTCGTATTCCCGGACAGACGTCAGCACATTCCTCCACTGCCTTGTTTCCTACAATGTAGTTTATTCTCTGTGGATTCCAACAGGAGGCTCCAGTCTATGGTGGAAATGTGGCAGAGTTCTTGGTTGTGTTCAATCCTCACTGCCCCCCGCAGGATGTTAGTCAGGCTGTGCAGCCCGATGTCCCTTAGGTGGGCCATCTCAAAGATTACCAGGGAATAGTGAAAAAAGGGTCGGTCCCCGGCGGATACACGGACAGTTGGGGAAGAGGTCCCGTAGACTCTCCAATCCGTAGACACGGAACAGAAGAAGATATTCTGTGATCATGGGGTGTGGAAAGCGCAGTCCACGGAAGTCTTCATGTTTTGTGCAAACATAAGCAGGATCTGGAGGTTCCCCTGAATACCGGTGCAGTTTTCCAACTTGCGGAACTGGGAAACATCATTGCTGTATATCCATACTGCCACAAACTGAACGCGGGCAGAAACAAAGACATGGGATTAAAAAACAAACAAATGCAAGGTAGCACAGACTCATTTTTAAAGATGGCGGCTCGATCACTTCTAGCACATCATAAAGTATCACCCAACTGTGAAGGGAGATTGACAGAGGCGCAACACAAATCCTGGGGGCCCCATCTTCTTACTGTGACAGATACATCCGCAGGAGCCAGGTAACTAAAACAATACAACCCCCACCCCTAGTATCGTTATAAAGGGGCATCGCCTGGCAGCACAAAAGCATTTAATGTAGTCTAAAAAAAAAAAATGAAATTGAAATGAAAATTCCCTTTAATGAAAATTGAAATGAAAATTCCCTTTAATGAAAATTCCCAGCCATGTCACAATAAAAGGGAGAGAATTTGATAATGAAATTGCCAATTTTAGATTTTACACAAATGCAGGTCGACCTTTAGTTATGAATCGGTCATCGGAACTGCTGTGTGACACCTTTTTCTTAGGTTAAACCTGTGCAGTATGGAGACACCTTATCAGAATCAACACAAAAGGGAGATAAGAGATTAAAGGAAGTGAAATCATTCCGTGCTGTGAGTTAACTGTACTTAATGGAACAAACTTCAATCAGAAATGAAAGGGAACATTTAAAGAAGGGTCGAGAAGCGTCAGTAGCTGGGTACTCACATTACCGATAAAGGGACAATCCCGTTGGTACAAATGTGATCGGCCCTTTATCGGTAATGTAAATGTGCGTAACAGCCGTTTGCCACCATCGTTAGGTGTATGGCATGAACGATCTCCCATACTTAATGTAGAGAGAGCCTCATCTTTCAAAGATAACAGACAAATCTCAGATATCCACCCACCATATGTGGCTTCTGGCAGGGTGCGTGAATCATCTGGGGGTGGATTGGAGGCAAGTTGTGGGCGTTCCAGGGGTCGAAAAGTGGGAAGTCTGAGTTAGGTGTTGTCTCTCGGGAGTGCTGGAGACTAGAATCCGGAAACTCCCGAGACTGCCGGTAGGGTGGGATACCTAGTCCTACTGGTACTGTGGGTAATTTGTCAAAATCTATTTCATGGTGCCAGGGCCCAAATATAAATGAAGTCAATTGCTTATTGCCAAATAAAAAAAAACGAAGTACATTTTTAATTAAAAGGTTCTGGACAAATGGTTACGTTGCACTACAGATCGCCGAGTCCTGAACAATGTTTACGTAAACTAAGAATATTTGCAGTTATGATAATGTTTACTGGATCAACATTAGATCATTTCTTATCTATATTTTATAGCTTCCCCCCACCTTCCCCTCCCGCAAGTTTCTTTCCAGGCCCCATCGCACACACCCTCTCCCCAGCTTTCAACTGTTCTCTGCAAGTCATTAAATAAAAGCAAAAATCTGAACGGTTGAGGCAGGTTTATGGATTCAGTTATTAGATAAAACCCTCTATGCGAGTAATGCGCCATGAAATACATTATTAGCGAGCCGGTAGTGGATAGACAGAAGGATACGGTCAATAATAAACGAAGACGGTGATTATTTGACAAGAAATCTCGGCGAGCTTGTTTATTGGGATTTACCAGAACTTGTTCTAGGTTCGTTTCTGTTGTTTAAATAGATTTTTCTGTCCATTCTTAGAAAGTATTTTGTTGTTACATAGCGCTTTATGCTACAGGTCGAGAATATGTATTATAAACAACAACAAGGGAACCGTGCAAAATACAGAGATTTGCTGTGTACAGAGTGAAATTTACTGTAAACAGTGGGTTTGGATTTTGACCTGACAGTGAACTTCACAAAGAACGGAATTCTGGGTTCACATCTTAAGCGAAAAAAAATCACACAAATTTGGTGGCCACACTAGTGCGCTGGCATGCGATCCACATATTTCCGTGCAATCGTACGTGATCTGATGGCAACGAGTGCTCCATTAACGGACCGTTGTAGTGTGGCCTCGGCCTTACTAAATGTTGCTTCAGGAAGGGTCTTTATTGTCTATTGGGGCTTTTATAGCCTTGGCACCGAGGAAGCTAGAAATAAGGTTTTATTCTGTTAAGGTTCTTCTAAGGTGCGCAAATTCACCCCAATAAATGGCAGCCTTCTAGGGTTTTCACCTTGTCCAGCCATGGAAGTGTGAACTTTAATGTGTGTTCTCATGGCTTAAGATTTATTATTAGCATGTGAAGCACCTTTAGAGCACTCACAGACGAACATTCACCATCACCCTCGGAATCCTTCAGAAATGAACATTCTGTGTGGAAATAATTTTTTTTGCCATTTAATTTTATTGAAGAACGCGAGGTAAGGAGATGGGTCTTACCTCCTGTTCTTCAATAAAGCTGCAGGAGCCGGGAGAGAAGGTCACGTATTTACCCGACCGCTCGCTCGCTCCACCACCGAACTGGCTGACACTCTGCATTATATGCGCATGGTCACCACACTTGCGCATAGAGGACAGGTAAGTAGATACTATGATGAAGTTGTGTGTATATAGTTCAAAGGTAAAGAAAAATAGATGGAAATTCTTTTTTAAATCAATCAGACATTCATTACCTAGATGGCAAAATTATCATTTGGCTTTAACTGAACACATCTCTGCTAAGTTAAAGTTCAGGTGCAAACATACAGGGTTATTCAATAAAAGTTCTTATCGTTTGAATGGTGCTAATTTTGCCCCAACCAATCAGATGTTAGCTTTCAAATGTTAAATAAATTCTGATTGGTTGGGGCAAAATTAGCACCATTTAAACGATAAGAATGGTTATTGAATCTCTATGATAGACTTTAAAAAATTAGCAGTATTCTTCCCACCTAATGACCTTTAACTGCCCATTCAGCATTTTGTCTGTGTATAATAAATGCTTCCGAATACTGACTTCCTGTTTCCAGGACCACTAATAGAGATCGTTGCCCTTGACCCCAGCATCTGGGTTGATTTAGTTGCTCAGTAGAGATCTGAGCGATTTGAGACAGATATCCACCTATCACATAATCATATAAAATTACTGTTACAAATTCCTGGTTTGCATTCTGAAGAAGGACCGTTGCAACCTCAATGGCAGCTCACTAATGTCGACAGCAGGAGGGTATAATTAAACTGATTATTCAAATGGAAGAGATAGTAGATACTAGGTTTCTTAAAATAAACTAAAATGTAAAATATTTTACACAGAACTTTCCCTTTAATCCGATCCCTTATCCAATATTACGATAATACTGATGTAATAATTTTCTCTCTGATCGGGAAAATCGACAGTTATGTTTTCATTCAGATCAGCCTGTTGGAGTTAAAAAATAGAAGTCACTTTTGTTTTGGGTAAATATTGCACACACACGTTTAAATGTTCTGCCACGTGCTTGGAAGTCTCTAACGTTTAGCTTTTTCCTTTACTGCGATAATCCAGAGGCAATTATTATTAATTATTCTTAGAGGGTAAGTTAACCCTTACATTTATTTTTATACAACCCACGAGCCATGTATAGCCTGTAAATGATATCGATATAAACAATGCTTAGTTATGTCATCAATTATAATCGGTGCTTAGAAGGGACAGCGATTAAACAAAATATTTTTAATACAAACTGTATGGAGGGAGATATGGTGAGATACGGAGAGAGATATGGTGAGATACGGAGAGAGATACGGAGAGAGATATGGTGAGATACGGAGAGAGATATGGTGAGATACGGAGAGAGATACGGAGAGAGATATGGTGAGATACGGAGAGAGGTATGGTGAGATACGGAGAGAGATACGGAGAGAGATACGGTGAGATACGGAGAGAGATACGGTGAGATACGGAGAGAGATACGGAGAGAGATACGGTGAGATACGGAGAGAGATACGGTGAGATACGGAGAGAGATACGGTGAGATACGGAGAGAGATACGGTGAGATACGGAGAGAGATACGGTGAGATACGGAGAGAGATATGGTGAGATACGAGAGAGATATTGCGAGACACAGAGAGAGATATTGCGAGACACAGAGAGAATACGGAGAGAGACATGGTGAGATATAGAGAGACATAAGGTTCATACACACGTGTGATCGCGGGTGCCGACCCGTGACGCATAATGTGTACGAACGCCCATTTATCGACCCGTGTATGGGCACTTTATCGGCCGCTCTTTGGAGATCCGCCCGGTGAATCTGCAACGATCCCCGAACGAACCTTCTGTTTCGGCCGATAAGTGCCCATACACGGGCCGACTATCGGGCAAAATGGATGTTCGTACGCAATATGCGTCATGGGTCAGCACCCGCGATCACACGTGTTTACGAACCTATAGAGAGAGAGGTCCAGTATTGAGGACCATTGGCAAGTTGTTCTCACATTATGGGCCATATTTATAAGCCTGCGGTATCGGTTAGTTAATGTACGAGCACGGCTGTACATTTATGACCGAAAGTTCGGTGGTAGAATACCATGCTGCAGTAAACTACCGCAATGGTATATTATGGGGATAGTAAATCTACAATTTTGATATCTTAGGTTTACGATCGTTATCGTAAACATCGGATAACATTCGTATATTAAACCATCGTTAAACTGTTCGGAAATTAAACCGAAAATTAATCAATCGCTAAAAAGTGATACTTCGCCTTTTTAAAAATGTCCCTATAGGTGCACTGCTAACCAAAGAAAAACCATGAAACACGGCTTCCCATTAATAGCCAGAGCAGTGGGGAATAGAACAGGCACTAGGAAATCTATAAGGGAAAGACATCGCCTATAGCTCAGGTACTGAGCCATTCAGACATGGTCAGCAGTTCTAGGACAACTAACGATCGGACAAATATTTTCTCCCGTTCATCCGTTCGCCACTAGCGAGCATTCTGCCAGGACGAATCAACATTGATCGCGGCGAATGTCACCTCGTCCAACAGTTCCTTGAGGCTGCGTGATCGGCTGTGATTTACCAACATGTCCAACCGCCTGTTCGTCCAATCAGATGTTAGCTTTCAAATGTTAAATAAATTCTGATGTTGGTTGGGGCAAATTAGCACCATTTTAAACGATAAGAACAGTTATGGAATCTCTATGGTAGACTTTAAAGAAAAAAGAGCAGTATTTTCCCTCCTAATGACCTTTAACTGCCCATTCAGCATTTTGTCTGTGTATAAATAAATGCTTCCGAAATACTGACTTCCTGTTTGCAGGACCCCTAGTAGAGACTGTTATGGTCTTGCCCTTGACCCAGCGCCTGGGTTGATTCAGTTGCTCAGTAGAGATCTGAGCATGTTTGACTCATCCAACAGCCAATCAGTAGAAATTACTGTTACAAACATTCCATGGTAGTGTGCATTCTAGGAAGAAGGACTGTTACAACCTCATATGGCAGCTCACTAATGTCGACAGCAGGGCAAACAAGGGGTATAAATTAAACTGATTTTTGAGGTTTGCTTAAAGTAAACTAAAAATGTTAAAAATATTTAACACTGAACTTTCCCTTTAATCCGATCCCCTTATCCAATATTACGGATAATAACTGATGTAATAATTTTCTCTCTGATCGGGAAAATCGACAGTTAATGTTTTCATTCAGATCAGCCTGTTGGAGTTAAAAAATAGAAGTCACTTTTGTTTTGGGTAAATATTGCACACACACGTTTAAATGTTCTGCCACGTGCTTGGAAGTCTCTAACGTTTAGCTTTTCCTTTACTGCGATAATCCAGAGGCAATTATTATTAATTAATTCTTAGAGGGTAGTTAAACCCTTACATTTATTTTTATACAACCCACGAGCCATGTATAGCCTGTAAATGATATCGATATAAACAATGCTTAGTTATGTCATCATTATAATCGGTGCTTAGAGGGGACAGCGATTAAAGAAAATATTTTTAATACAAACTGTATGGAGGGAAATATTGAGATATAGAGAGAGGTATGGAGAGATACGTAGAGAGGTATGAAGAGATACGGAGAGAGGTATGGAGAGATACGGAGAGAGGTATGGGAAGATCGGAAGAGGTATGGCGAGATACGGAGAGAGACATGGCGAGATACGGAGAGAGACATGGCGAGATACGGAAGAGCATGGCGAATCGGATAGAGAATGCGAGATACGGAGAGAGACATGGCGAGATACGGAGAGAGACATGGCGAGATACGGAGAGAGACATGGCGAGATACGGAGAGAGACATGGCGAGATACGGAGAGGACATGGCGAATACGGGAGAGACATGGCGAGATACGAGAGAGACATGGCGAGATACGGAGAGAGACAGGCGAGATACGGAGAGAGACATGGCGAGATACGGAGAGAGACATGGCGAGATACGGAGAGAGACATGGCGAGATACGGAGAGAGACATGGCGAGATACGGAAGAGACATGGCGAGATACGGAGAGAGACATGGCGAGATACGGAGAGAACATGGCGAGATACGGAGAGACATGGCGAGTATACGGAGAGAGATATTGCGAGATCGAAGAGAGATATGGAGAGAGAATATGGTGAGATCGGAGAGAGATATTGCGAGATACGTAGAATATTGCGAGATACGGAGAGAGACATGGTGAGATATAGATAGACATAAGGTTCATACACACGTGCGATCGCGGGTGCCGACCCGTGACGCACAATGTGTATGAAGGCCATTTATCGACCCATGTATGGGCACTTTATCTCGTTTGGAGATCCGCCCGGTGAATCGGCAACGACCCCCAAACGAACGTCTGTTTCGGCCGATAAAGTGCCCATACACGGTCCGACTATCGGGGGAAAATGGATGTTCGTACGCAATATGCGTCATGGGTCAGCACCCGCGATCACACGTGCTTACGAACCTATAGAGAGAGAGGTCCAGTATTGAGGACCATTGGCAAGTTGTTCTCACATTATGGGCCATATTTATAAGCCCGCGGTATCGGTTAGTTAATGTACGAGCACGGCCGTACATTTATGACCGAAAGTTCGGTGGTAGAATACCATGCTGCAGTAAACTACCGCAATGGTATATTATGGGGATAGTAAATCTACAATTTCGATATCGTAGGTTTACGATCGTTATCGTAAACATCGGATAACATTCGTATATTAAACCATTGTTAATCTGTTCGGAAATTAAACCGAAAATTAATCAATCGCTAAAAAGTGATACTTCGCCTTTATAAAAATGTCCCTATAGGTGCACTGCTAACCAAAGAAAAACCATGAAACACGGCTTCCCATTAATAGCCAGAGCAGTGGGGAATAGAACAGGCACTAGGAAATCTATAAGGGAAAGACATCGCCTATTGCTCAGGTACTGAGCCATTCAGACATGGTCAGCAGTTCTAGGACAACTAACGATCGGACAAATTTTTTTTCTCCCGTTCATCCGTTCGCCACTAGCGAGCATTCTGCCAGGACGAATCAACATTGATCGCGGCGAATGTCACCTCGTCCAACAGTTCCTCGAGGCCGCGTGATCGGCTGTGATTTACCACATGTCCAACCACCTGTTCGTCCAATCTGACAACAGACATTGGTCACCAGCAACAACAAAAATCTGCTCCTGTGTGCCCAGCCTACAGTGTCCCGAATATTCAATGACAGAGACAAAGAACAAATAATCTAGACTCACGTTTAACCTGCATTGAATTGAACAGTGACCAATTAACCCTTTACCTACCTAAATCTACAATCCGATATGGAGACCCACCTTTAGAAAGGAGCTTGGCCTTTAATATATAATCTTCCTATCCAAACGTGATGAATGAATCTAAACATGCAATATACCATGAACGCTCTGCATTTAATACTGCTATACTAATACTAAGGTGGGGTACAGAGTCTGAAAAGTCCAGGGGGGGAGCAGGTCCCGAGAATCTGGAACTATGGATAAAAATACTCAACCGCCACCAAGGAAATAAAAATATACTTACAATGCGTCGCGTCTCCTTGCAAGTTGAATAAAAGAACGATGACATGTGCGCCCTTTACTGGAAAGGAGAACAATGCCAGATCTTCTCTCTTCATGTTATAAAGACCCCAACAAAAAAAAAAATAAAAACCCTCAATAGGAATAAAATACTGCGAATAAATAAAACAATTATAAAAATCAGGCCCCATAGTACAGCTGCTAGTAAGAATGGGTGACTGCAGATTTGGGGGACATTCTAGATTCTAAATTGGAAGCCAGAAACCTCAGTGGATCTCTACTAAGATTTGGTGTCCCTGCAGTTACTGAGTATTACAGAGAGCTGGGTGGGGGGGAGGAGCTTTCTGTGCACCTGTGGAGGGGCGGGGGCCTTGCAAACTGAGACAACGGTGTATTCTAAAAGCAACATACAAATCTGCCCTCTGCATTTCTGATTGGTTGGTGATCTAAACGTGCTGTTTTTAATGTTTTTATGCAATGGAAGCTCTGATAAAGATAATATTGTTATGCAGCTTGCACTCAAGTTTGTAAAATGTATACATGCACTTTGCATGTTTTTAGGGTGTGCATGTGTTTGTACATGTGCAGATATGTAACTAGAAATGGTTTGTTTAGTTGTCTAAAGGGATTTGTTCATTTACCATACTCCTTTAATTGGAACTCTATTGATTAATACATTGCACAGAGCGAACATCAGATTCAATTCATTATCCTCCTCTGCAGCTCTGTACTATGTAGTTTCTATAAGTGTAACTATTAAAGGGTAATGTTGGAGGTATGTTGTTTCTATAAGTGTAACTATTAAAGGGGAATGTTGGAGGGTATGTGTTTCTATAAGTGTAACTATTAAGGGGTAATGTGTGGAGGGTATGTGTTTCTATAAGTGTAACTATTAAAGGGTAATGTTGGGGGTATGTGTTTCTATAAGTGTAACTATTAAAGGGGTAATGTTGGAGGGTATGTGTTTCTATAAGTGTAACTATTAAAGGGGTGTTTGGAGGGTATGTGTTTCTATAGTGTACTTTAAAGGGGTGATATTGGAGGGTTGTGTTTTCTATAAGTGTAACTATTAAAGGGGTGATATTGGAGGGTATGTGTTTTCTATAAGTGTACTATTAAAGGGGAATGTTGAAGGGTATGTGTTTCTATAAGTGTAACTATTAAAGGGGTAACGTTGGAGGGTATGTGTTTCTATAACTGTAACTATTAAAGGGGTAACGTTGAAGGGTATGTGTTTCTATAAGTGTAACTATTAAAGGGGTAACGTTGGAGGGTATGTGTTTCTATAACTGTAACTATTAAAGGGGTAATGTTGGAGGGTATGTGTTTCTATAACTGTAACTATTAAAGGGGTGATATTGGAGGGTATGTGTTTCTATAAGTGTAACTATTAGGGGTAACGTTGGAGGGTATGTGTTTCTATAATGTAACTATTAAAGGGGTACGTTGAGGGTATGTGTTTCTTATACTGTAACTATTAAAGGGTAATGTTGGAGGGTATGTGTTTCTATAAGTGTAACTATTAAAGGGGTGATATTTGAGGGTATGTGTTTCTATAAGTGTAACTATTAAAGGGGTAATGTTGGAGGGTATGTGTTTCTATAAGTGTAACTATTAAAGGGAATGTTGAGGGTATGTGTTTCTATAAGTGTAACTATTAAAGGGTAATGTTGGAGGGTATGTGTTTCTATATGTAACTATTAAAGGGGGAATGTTGGGAGGGTATGTGTTTCTATAAGTGTAACTATTAAAGGGGTAATGTTGGAGGGTATGTGTTTCTATAAGTGTAACTATTAAAGGGGTAATGTTGGAGGGTATGTGTTTTCTATAAGTGTAACTATTAAAGGGTAATGTTGGAGGGTATGTGTATCTATAAGTGTAACTATTAAAGGGGGAATGTTGGAGGGTATGTGTTTTCTATAAGTGTAACTATTAAGGGGTAATGTTGAGGGTATGTGTTTCTATAACTGTAACTATTAAAGGGCTAATGTTGGAGGGTATGTGTTTCTATAAGTGTAACTATTAAAGGGGGAATGTTGGAGGGTATGTGTTTCTATAAGTGGTAACTATTAAAGGGGTGATATTGGAGGGTATGTGTTTCTATAAGTGTAACTATTAAAGGGGTAATGTTGGAGGGTATGTGTTTCTATAACTGTAACTATTAAGGGGTGGATATTGGAGGGTATGTGTTTCTATAAGTGTAACTATTAAAGGGGTAATGTTGGAGGGTATGTGTTTATATTAGTGTAACTATTAAAGGGGGAATGTTGGAGGGTATGTGTTTCTATAAGTGTAACTATTAAAGGGGAATGTTGGAGGGTATGTGTTTATATAAGTGTAACTATTAAAGGGGAAATGTTGGAGGGTATGTGTTTCTATAAGTGTAACTATTAAAGGGGTGAATTGGAGGGTATGTGTTTCTATAAGTGTAACTATTAAAGGGGTAATGTTGGAGGGTATGTGTTTATATAAGTGTAACTATTAAAGGGGGAATGTTGGAGGGTATGTGTTTATATAAGTGTAACTATTAAAGGGGGAATGTTTGAGGGTCGAGGGTATGTGTTTCTATAAGTGTATCTATTAAAGGGGTAATGTTGAAAGGTATGTGTTTCTACAAGTGTAACTATTAATCGGGGAAAGTTAGAGGGTATGTTGTATCTATATAGCAAAAAGTCGCACTCAATACCCTTATGGGTGCTGACGTCCTCTGAGGCCTCACCCTTCAAGGGCCAAAAGGATAGTTTAACAAAGAAAAAGATGAGGGTTGTACTGCAAAAAATCAATTTAATAATGAACCACACACATCAAATCACAACGTTTCGGGGCAACTTGCCCCTTCCTCGGGTGATATGTTGTATCTATTAAACTATGTAACTATTAAAAGGGGAATGTTGGAGGATATGTGTTTCTATAAGTGTAACTATTAAAGGGGAATGTTGGAGGGTGTGCGTTTCTATAAGTGTAACTATTAAAGGGGAATGTTGGGGGGTATGTGTTTCTATAAGGGTAACTATTAATGGGGTAATGTTGGAGGGTGTGTGTTTCTATAAGTGTAACTATTAAAAGGGGAATGTTGGAGGGTATGTGTTTTTATAAGTGTAACTATTTAAGGGGTGATGTTGGAGGGTATGTGTTTCTATAAGTGTAACTATTAAAGGGGAATGTTGGAGGGTATGTGTTTCTATAAGTGTAACTATTAAAGGGGGAATGTTGGAGGGTATGTGTATCTATAAGTGTAACTATTAAAGGGAGAATACACAGTCGTTATATTACACGGAGACCGTAAGCGTTATCACTGTGATTAAGGATTATTACACAGTCGTTATATTACACGGAGACCATAAGCGTTATCACTGTGATAAAGGATTATTACACAATCGTTATATTACACGGAGATCGTAAGCGTTATCACTGTGATTAAGGATCATTATATTACACGGAGACCGTAAGCGTTATCACTGTGATTAAGGATCATTACACAGTTGTTATATTACACGGAGACCGTAAGCGTTATCACTGTGATAAAGGATCATTACACAATCGTTATATTACACGGAGACCGTAAGCGTTATCACTGTGATTAAGGATCATTACACAGTCGTATATTACACGGAGATCGTAAGCGTTATCACTGTGATTAAGGATCATTACACAGTCGTATATTACACGGAGATCGTAAGCGTTATCACTGTGATTAAGGATCATTACACAGTTGTTATATTACACGGAGACCGTAAGCGTTATCATTGTGATAAAGGATCATTACACAATCGTTATATTACACGGAGACCGTAAGCGTTATCACTGTGATTAAGGATCATTACACAGTCGTATATTTCGCACGTGGATAACGCTTACGGTCTCCGTGTAATAAAAACTGTGTAATGATCCTTAATCACAGTGATAACCTTATTCGGTCTCCATGTAATCTAGAACGATTGTGTAATGATCCTTTATCACAGTGATAACGCTTCGGTCTCCGTGTAATATAACAACTGTGTATATGATCCTTAATCACAGTGATAACGCTTACGATTCCGGTGTAATATACGACTGTGTAATGATCCTTAATCACAGTGATAACGCTTATGGTCTCCGTGTAATATACGATGTGTAATGATCCTAATCACAGTGATAACGCTTACGATCTCCGTGTAATATACGACTGTGTAATGATCCTTAATCACAGTGATAACGCTACGGTCTCCGTGTAATATACGATTGTGTAATGATCCTTTATCACAATGATAACGCTTACGGTCTCCGTGTAATAACAACTGTGTAATGATCCTAATCACAGTGATAACGCTTACATCTCGTGTATATACGACTGTGTAATGATCCTTAATCACAGTGATAACGCTTACGATCTCTGTAAATACGACTGTGTAATGATCCTTAATCACAGTGATAACGCTTACGGTCTATGTGTAATATAACGATTGTGTAATGATCCTTATCCAGTGATAACGCTTACGTGTCTCCGTGTATATAACAACTGTGTAATGATCCTTAATCACAGTGATAACGCTTACGATCTCCGTGTAATATAACGATTGTGTAATAATCCTTTATCACAGTGTAACGCTTATGGTCTCCGTGTAATATAACGACTGTGTAATAATCCTTAATCACAGTGATAACGCTTACCGGTCTCCGTGTAATATAACGACTGTGTAATGATCCTTTATCACAGTGATAACGCTTACGGTCTCCGTGTAATATAACGACTGTGTAATGATCCTTTATCACAGTGATAACGCTTACGGTCTCCGTGTAATATACGACTGTTGTAATGATCCTTTATCACAGTGATAACGCTTACGGTCTCGTGTAATATAACGTACTGTGTAATGATCCTTAATCACGTGATAACGCTTACGGTACTCCGTGTATATAACGATTGTGTAATGGATCCTTCATCCAGTGATAACGCTTACGGTCTCCGTGTAATATAACGATTGTGTCATTGTAGGGATTTTACATTAACGAAATGTTATTAATACCGTACCTAATGGGAGACATTGACCTATCGAGGTGTGATTAAGGTGTAATGAATAATGTAATGAGCTCAGACTGTAATGAATTCTAATGGATGTGACATCCAGTGCCGGTTCCTGACCATTTCCCCGATAGAATAAACATTGACTCTCTAATCCTCTGTAAATGTATTACCTTACACACACAGACCAGATATCCAGATAACACATAGAGACGTGACCAGGGAGCCAGAATTCTCCGATTACATTGGCTACAAAGAGAATGGAACCGTACTAAAAAAGGGACAAAGCAATTAAAGGAAACTAAATACACATATGTATGCAGGTACCCCCTAGTCTGCCCCACAGCCATCCCACATTCAGTGGCGTAATTACCGACACTCTGTGACTGTGGGGGGCTGATGGTAATAGGGCACGCAAAACCCTCTGTATGAAGGAAACATACACACGATCAGCCAGGGGCTGGGCCCCCCGTGGAGATTGAGATGGAGGTGACGGGGCCGGCAGTTACTTCTCTGCGACAGCTGTTTAAAAGACCGGATCGGAAACGAACCAGAAGTTCAGTTTCAGTGTTTTAAACAACTAATCACGCATATGTTTGATGTTGACGCGTGATCAGCTGTTTAGAAACAGCTGATCGTGGACCGGAAGAGGGGAGGGGCCCGGACTCCAATCTCGCTTGTATTACGCCCTGTCCCCTAGCCCTTATATATATATAATCACCACAACCTTCATTTAGCCCAATTCTTACATACATGTACTCCTGACTTGACTGACCCCCATTTAGGGTTTCTATGATTCTGACCAAAAACACTGACCTTGGGGGTCCTCCAGTCCATACAATGGCTTGGGGGTGTGGCTCTGGGGGGGGGGGGTTTCCTGACCCTTATAAAAAAATTTTATAGCTTGGAACCTTCAAACCTGGCAGTTAAATACCATTTTGTTACCACTTTTGGACCACCAGTGACCACCGCCTACACCCCAATATTGGATAAATGGGGTCCTAGGTGATGTGCAATAGCGATACGGCGCCTTTAGAAATACGTCACATAGAGCGATATCCAGGCTGCCACCCCTAGATCACATGTGTCAAACTCAAGGCCTGTGGGCCGAATCTGTCCCTTCTGGACGTTGTTTGTGATCCCTGATGACTGTGCAGCATCCAAGACTTACTACATACTATCCATTTTGTGCAATCCCAAGTAGTTGTTTTAACTATAAATCTGCCAGCTAGATACCGCAACCGGCTTGTTTAAACTGACAGTCGTGCAAACCTTTACTAAGTAAGAGTGATCAGTTTGTACAGCGATCTCCATATCTAGCAGGCAGATCTATAGTTACGATGCTGCATGAAAAGAAATTTGTCCCACCACTTAACCTGTCTTTTTGATTTTGGCCCTTATGTGTTGAGTTTGACACCCCCGTTTGAAAACTACAACTTCCAGCATTCCTGCTGCACACTGCTATAGTTTATAGTTCATCTGGGCATCACAGGCTGCATCCCGACACATAATGTGATGTATATGGAGAGCTGCTACGCTCTCCATACATTGCAAATGGGTTAACCCACTCTGCTCTCTAATGTCAGCTACTTGCTGGTGTTGAAGATTTCACATTAAAGGGCGCTATTGCCTGTGCATGCAATTTGGCCACCCGCATTGTAATATCCCATGTGCAGTGGGATGTGAAATGAGCCAGTGTGGTGTAGCTCTAACACTAGATCCAAGTGAAGTAAAGCTCATGATTTCTGCAATACCATTTTTTAACACTGAGGGAAGCACTTATCACAGTGAAGTAAAGCTCATAATTACTGCAATACCACTTTTATAACACTAGAGGAAGGCACTGATCCACATAATGGTTGTTGCTACTAAAACAGTTAGATTGTCTGACAATGGCTAACATAGTACAATCCTTACATATCCCCATATTAATTTATGTATTTATGTATAATTGTATTTATAAAGTGACGCTTGGTACGCAGATTTTAGATTAAAAAGAGCTGACATGCCACCTGGCGAAGTAGAGGGGAGGGAGTTGCGATACCGTGGGTATAGTTAATGTACGAGCGCAGATGGAAATGTACGGCACATTTATGGGAAAACGTTTGTAAATCTACAAATGTTCGGACGCGTTCGGATGTAGAATACCGTACAGTAGTAAATACCGCACAGTATTCAATGGGGCTTTGTGAATCTACGGTTATGGTCGCAAACTTACGATCGCTGTTTGATTTCCGACCCACTAGGAGCGCATGTGATACGCACAAAAAGTGGTGATTGTATGTGATCGGGACAGCCCCCACACCCTGACGTTACTAGTAAATTGTTCCCCAATGGAATTTAGCTATTATGGTTAGTATACATGGCCAGAAGTTTAAGGTTCGTACACATGTGGGATTGGGGTGCTGACCCACGGCGCACGATGTGTACGAACACGTTTCAGCACATAATCGGCCCATCTATGTGCACTTTACGACCAAAACGGCCGTTCGCTCAGGGATCGTTGCCCATCCGCCGGGCGAATCTCTGAACGAGCGTCTGTAACAGCACCCCCGGATCGCACGTGTGACGAACCTTTATTAGCACAGAGACAGCGAACGATCTGTTAGAGAGATAAAAGACACCCCGCCCAAGCGAGAATATAGAATCTGCATAAGAAGAGAGTGGTCCACAGGATGAAAGGCAGCCGATAGGTCAAGGAGAATGAGACGAGAACTGGCCCTTGGCTTTGGCTGTTTGTAGGTCATTGAGGTCATTTAGATGCTAATCGATCGCATAGTGTGTGTGTAAACGGCACAAGATGCAGATAAGACTGCTTACATTGTGCAATTGCAACAAATGGAATCCGATATGTTCCCAATCCCATGATTTATTTGACACTTCTTCATTTGGATTCTGTGGTCTATTTTCTCAAACGAAAACACATGGCAGCTCCCACTTATATCAATAAACACATATTTATTAAGCCCATTAAAAAGAAGTATAAAGAGTGGTATAAGTATAAAGTATATATATAGGGTGTACAGGAAGTTTTTAACTATGTAAAACATCACTCAGAATTCCTGCTTGGCCAGGTCCCCCCACTCTATCCACACCCTGCTGACAGGTCATATTTATTACTCCATGTTCTGTTCAGTAAACACTGTTTGTTTCGCTTGGCTTAAAGCGCAGCAGCCCCACCCCACCCCCACCCTGTTGTGGCCTAGCCCCTATGTCCGCTCCACACTATTAACGTACGGTAACGCGCAAACAATGCAGCACATTTTGTGTTACCGGGTGGGAGCACATGTGATTGCACAAAATGGCAACTGTATGTAAAATTGATTTGCGCTCACCGCATACAGTGTGACCACCCACAATTGAAATGCCCTGACATGCAATATTCATATGCTCATTGCACGTTAGCGTGTAAGAATCACAGCAATCGCATGTAACATGTCCATTTTTCACATTTTTTGTGAGCTCTATTTCACCAAAATTCCGGACGTGCATGCAAAGTCCACACATTTACATAACTATGAACTGTAGTCCTTGTTCTTAAAGGACAACTTCACCCTCATAAGAAACTCTTTTAAATAATATGGCCTCTTTAAAATATGTTGATGTATCATATTTTGTCCTAAGAATTACATTACTGTATGCCTGCTATCTTCTGGATGCCTCATGGAACTGAGCAATTTAGAAACCTGTACTGAGCCTGGTACTGAAGCCGGGCATGCTCAGAAGAGGCAGCAGGGGATTAACATTCGCTTCATTGGCTGTCTGTTGAACTGATCTCTCTCAGACAACACAACTGAAA